>CM040623.1:81449643-81867496 GCA_022817965.1 Solanum lycopersicoides
AGGCTTATGATGTTGCTCAAAAATCAGCAGAATCAATTTATATCGCTTATAGCGGAAACTTGGAATATGATTTGTTTATTTCAGTCAATTTTCAACAACATGATGTTTGTAAGGAACGTCCAGTTAGATTCGGAGGTGAATCAAGCAAAAATCTCAAGGAAGAGTTTATGATTTATATTATTGCCGATCAAGACGATACACTATCTGGAAGTCATTTTACCATTACCGTCAATTAAGATACATGATTTCCAGAATACACTCAGAAGATCGCTACGTTGCTCGATTTAAGCACTATCTTCACTTGGTACCAAGGATTGACCTCAAGATTTAATCGCGAGTCGATATTTATGCATCGCAGAAGATCATGCATCGCGAGTCAATATTCATGTATTGCGGAAGATCATGCATCGCGAGTCAGTATTCATGCATTACGGAAGATCAATGCATCGCGAGTCAATATTCATGCATCGCGGAAGAACATGCATTGCAAGTCAATATTCATGCATCGCGGAAGAACATGCATCGCGAGTCAATATTCATGCATCGCGGAAGATCATGCATCGCGAGTCAATACTCATGCATCGCGGAAGATCATGCATCGCGGAAGATCAGCATCGCGAGTCAATACTCATGCATCGCGATCATGCATCCGAGTTAATAATCATGCATCGCGAGTTAATAATCATGCATCGCGGAAGATCATGCATTGCAAGTTGATATTTATGCATCGCGAGAAGATTTCATGCCTCGCAGAGATTAATACATCGCAAGAAGATTTTATACCTTGCGGAATTTATGCATCGCGAGAAGATTTCATGCCTCACAGAAATTTATACATCGCAAGAAGATTTCATGCCTTGCGAAATTTATGCATCGCGAGAAGATTTCATGCCTCGCAGAAATTTATACATCGCAAGAAGATTTCATACCTTGCGGAATTTATGCATTGCGAGAAGATTTCATGCCTCGCAAAAGTTTATATATCGCAAGAAGATTTCACACCTTGCGGAATTTATGCATCGCGGGAAGATTTCATACCCCGCAAGAAATTATGCATCGTCGGAAGATATACATACCCCGCCAGAAATCATGCACTAACACAGTAAAATCGTGCATCTTAAGAGAAGTATTCACCCACCGACATCAACTGCATTTCTTTTATTTATGTTAAAAGTAAACATCAAGAAGAGCATCGAAGACGATATCAAGAGAAAATATCGACACTTCATCAGTTTTATTTATTTCGACATCAAATGAAGAGTACATTGAAGATTATATTGCAAACACAAGACACCAGCTTTATTTGCTTTACGTCAAACCAATCGAGTGGACGACAAATGTCGAGGAGAACGATTAAGTGTCAACACGGTAAAAGACACTGTCTCCCATTTAAATTGCATTTTTATGCTGACGAGTTTTATCTCGGTCTTTGTCGAGAGCATCCGAAAGGATGAATTCTCCAAAACATACCACAGGTGCGGACGACATCAAAAAGGATGCAGCACAACGTGGAACTTTTTCTTAGCAGCGAACTGGGACATAGTCCAAAGAGGAGTGTCAAACTCTTAGGACGCGAGCAGAGGAGCGACTTCCACCACAATCAAACCACACCCCTATCTTAAGGCATGTGGGTTTTTCTTTGTTTTTGTCAGTTTCAATTTTGCACCCGGAATTTTGGTCTACCGGAGGCAAGTTTCCAATCTAAGTGACAATACACCAAGAGCTTTGGAAATTATGTCCGTGTAAGTTCTTAATTATGGGTGTGAAGCGCGCCACATTCATGGCTAAGAGGTTACAAGTCTCTTTTTCATACTCGATTAATTTGTCACTTGTCCAGAACCAAAGGTTATCTAGCATAATAGATTTTCTTCTTAACCGATCGAGTCGAACTACAAGCAACCTGATTCCTAAGGTTTAAGGATATGTAGGCGAGCTCAATGTTGAAACTCGGCTGTATTTTAATATTCGCTCTAAAATCCTATTCTCGAGTATTTCGATCCCTTCATAATCCGGTATCGAGATGACTTTTGAATTTTCTCAAATCGTGTGTTAAATCAAGCTTATGGAACTACAAGTGGCCTGAATTATCATATAACCTGAGATATGTAGGAAACCCATTTTCAGGGCTCGGCCATAATTCCTAAAGTCCGTATCAAATCCTTTTCTTAAAGACGAATGTGGCCGGTCAAAATTGGTTAGTCATTTCATTTTTCTTGAATTTCTTGCATAAATCCAAATAAAATAAGGGACAGTTGTTGACACCCAATTTTGACTCACCCTTTCACAAATTAATTAATGAGCTCCTTAATTCTAAACATTTCAAAATAATTAGCTTTTACAGAAATTAAAATGCCTATAAGTTGTTAACCTTGCCATTGTTTGCCATTTTTGATAATATGTATGTTTTACGCAATTATACGTATAATTTGTATATTTTATTATTATTCGAAAATCATCTCAAAAGTTTTTAATTAAATATTTGGTTAATTAGTTTAATTATATAATAGTTTATATTTTAGTTTAATTAGTTTATAATTGAATTAATTATTTTATATTGTTAAGATTAAGAAGCTCGTTAATTAATATTAATTCGTCTTGGTTAAGATTTGGTCGAACTTAACTAGTTAGCTCAATTTGGTTATTTCTTAAGCTTCAAATTACCAAGTATTGGGCCTTTTCTCTAATTCTTGCAACAAACCCATTTCAGCAAATCCAATTTTCTTAAATCTTTTTGCAGCCCAGTCCAACTTCAGCAACCCCAAAACCAGACCAATTCCCTTTAATTCCCTACAAAGTCCTGCGATAATTTCCCAGGCCCAATTCCCTTTTATCCGTCTAGCCCACTCCAAACAAAAATCAGTAGCCCCTTAATTGCAATATCAAAATATCCAACCCGACCCATTACCCACAGCCGACCCCCCCCCCTCTTTCCCCTTCAGCAAGAGAAACCCAGTACTCACGCGCAATAGTTCCGATGGAGTGAGCAGCAGCGATAGCGCGTACCGGGATAAACCCATTTTTCTTCTACTTGTTTCTTCACGCGCGAGGGCAGCTGGCTTTTGTCCTTCGTCTTTTGCCCTTGCAGGTCGTACGTCGCATCAATTTGTAGCAGAGCAGAAGCACGCCTTCGTCCTTGTAGCACAGGATCAAGCCACGCAAGGGCACGAAGGTACGGGTTTTATCCGAGCCATCCGCGGATTTCTATCCGTTCAATTTGGGAAGAATCGTCTCGGAATATCCTTTAGGGTTAGAATTCAGATTTTTGAGCAAAAAATCTTGTGGGCCTGAACTCGATCTTGAAGCCCTTTTTCCCGTTTATCTTGAACCCTAAATCTTTCTATATATATATTCGTTTTCTGCGCTGGTGAAGGGGGACATTTTTTTTTTGCAGCCGCAGACAGAGAAAAAAATAAATCAAAGAGTTCTTTTTGTTTCTCCTTGATATAGTTTGACTATAATATTTGAGTTTTTTGGAAGCAGAAATTCTGAGAGAAAAGAAATAGGAAAATTTTTAGCGAGAAAGAAGATTTTTAAGAACAAGGAAGTGAAATTTTTTAAGAATAGGGACAAATAGGCAGAATTCTGGGAAAGTCACTGGAGAGAAATTGTTCTTACTTAGTAGGAAAGAATACAAAGGAAAGAATACAAAGGAAAGGATATTATTCTGGTATTTGATTCGAGTCGCTGTCCAGAGCTTTTCCTTGCGCTCAAATTAGCGTTGTGCTTTGTTGGTGGAGAAAGTCGTCATCTACTGCTCATCCTCGTCCCGTCGCTGCACTGTGAAAGGTAAGCTCCGTCCTTGCTTTTCTTTTATCTTCTGTTTTCTTCATACGAATCGTATATGTTGTTGCTTCGTTTATGATATGCTGGTGTGTGGGTGTTCTGTTTATGTGGGGAGTTGATCAATGAGTATAGCTAGTATTACTTTCGTTTGTTTTCTTAGGTCTGTTATTTCTTAGTTTTCCTTAGTTAAAATTCTCTAAAATTCCTTACTGCGGTTTGTTTCCATTTCATTAGAACAATTGAAAACGTTCAACATTTTTTCTGTTAAGTCTTGGAAAGCTTGCTTGAATGCTCACTTGCCTTATGTCTCTTTCATCTCTTATTTTCTTGTCTCCGTTTGTGGCCTGCTATGGTGTTCTAATATGTTAAACTTGGTTCAAAACAAGTGATGTCTCTCGTGTTTACCCTTTTCATTTTTATTTTTTTTTACATTGCTGTTTGGTTTATTCTGTTTTTTTTTTCGGCTGGTTACCATGCTGCTCGATTCTCGGCTTATTTAGTAGCCTAGCGATTGAGTTAGAATCGGTTTTCCGTTTGTCCGATGTAAATGAGCATGTTCTAAATGTTGTCCCTCTTAAGTTTTAGAGTTCCTCTTTCAAACTAGCTATTGTATTAATAGTTCCCTGTTACTTGAACAATTTTTTTTTTTTATATATTGTGTAAAAATATCGGTTGTCTCTCGCTTGGCCTTGCTGCACCGTTATGTCATTATGGGTCATACTGTATCTGTTACTGCTTTTGATTTTTTTTTATCTTATTATTTTTTGCTGCTGGTTCGTGTCTTTCCCGTGGCTGTTTCACTGTTAGTAAGACATGTGAGATCGAATTTGTACTCTTACCTGCCTAGAGTCTAATCTAAATGCTCGTCGTTTGTAGTTGAACTCAAGAGGCAAAACAAAATTTGTGTTCACTGTAATTCATTCTAAATAGCTTATTTCGTTTCTCTTTTTTAAAAAAAGTCCAATGCTTATTTTATCTCCTGGTCATTTCATGCTCGTCGGTTCATTCTTAGTCTTTAAAGTTTGGCTTGGCTAAGAGATTTCATTACGTGCTTCCTCAATATCGATTTCTACATACCATATGATTGCTACATTTGAATGATATCACTGTCTAGCTTCTAGTTTTACTTCATTTAAAGAATACACATATATATAATGAAGGAAATCATGTCTCATTAGTTTTTTTCTTTACTCTTTGCTTTCATCCTTATTTCGGGTTTGTTTTCTTGCAAGTTTGGCGTTCGGTTATATTATCACGCAAATGCAATTCAATTGGGGTCAAGCATTGTATTTCTTGATCATCTTTTGTGTATCTCGTTACTTAATGGTCGCATACTTCTTTCTAGTGTCTGGGATGTTGTTTGGTAGCATAAGGTTATAAATTTTATTAAGAGTCGTTAGTTTAGTATAATTATGGAATTAAAAGGTGGTCCAGTTGTTCATATTATTCGCCTGACATATTAATGCATCGATTGTGACTAGCTACTGTACCTTTAGTCGATTTCTTTAAAATTGTTTGCCCTTCCAAGGGGTCTCTAGAATGACCACATTTTAATTTGTTATGATTGTTATTTTGGTTTGTCTCTTTTCGAGTCAGTGTACATTTCCTAACAACTGGGATTTTTTTTTTATTTTTATTTTTATTTTTATTTTTTCTATTTTTTATATTAAGTTGATTTGTATATTAACTCCCTTCATTTATTCTGTTTGGCATGTGAATTCCTTTTGAGTCCTCATGGGCTCCATTTTGCGATCCCATATTGGGCCACGCAGGCCCAACTCTTTACTTTGAGTCAGCCATCCCTAAGAAATGGCGTACAGATCCGAAGTTTGAAGAATTGAAGATAATCGAAGGAAAAAGGGGACTAGAAGACTTTTTTTTTTTTTTTTTAATTTTATTTTGCATTCCGCATTGTATTTATTTTGGGCATAAGCCCTTGTTGTCTTTTACTTTATTGTATTTACTTTGGGTTATTATTTGTTTAGACTAGGACAGGTACAAAAGAAAATGGATCGAAAATCCAAAAGTCAAATGGGTCAAAACCCAAAACAGGTGGGTCCAAAAACCGGTCAAGGCGAACAGAACCCGGATTTGGACCCAAATCTCTCTCCCTCTCTCTTTACATGCTTTACTTATTTGTTAATTGATCGTCGTTAGTATTAAAGTTAGAAAATCCGAATCCCCGCAAAACGCATTAGATGTTTTATCGACTTAAAATTTATAACTTTTGCAAATAATTCATTTAGAAATAAGTTAGTATTTTAAACTTTCCATTCTAATAATTTCTCAAATCAAGTTAAAACAATTTTGTAGCCAAACTATATTAGTTGTCGGATAACCGCAAGTTAGCGGACGTCTTAGATGCTTTCAAAACCTTCCTAAGATGTTAATAGGAATCCCCGAACCCTTTAAATGTTTTCAATAGATTTTTCTGTTTAATTCTTTTGAAAATAAAAAGTTTTCTTAATTTTTCTTTAAAAATTAAGTGACGACTTTCAAAAGTCGGGAACTTCTATAAAAATACTTTTCGATAAAACAATTATTGTAGAGACAAATTACAGGAAGATGATGGAATATAATAACGTGGCAGTGTCAATCCATTCAACAACAATTTGTGGTAGAAAGCATGTGCCTTTCCTACATAAAGAATAATTCTCAAAATTATATTGAATAATTTTTCAATTTCTTCATAGTTTTAATTCATTGCTCTACAAGAGTTTTTGAAATAGAATATTTTAACAAATGTACTGTCCTAGGAACAATTGTGGGGTCTCAATTCTGATAGATGTGAACTGAAATGTGAATGATGCAAAAAATTTCAAAGGGAAAAAGTTCCAAATTTGATCACGATCTATTCAGAATTACTCAATTTCTCGTTTTATATTTACCCTTATTATTAGTGATGCCCCTAAAATGAGTGAAATTTAAAGTGTGTTTGGGGCGAAGGAATAGGTGATTAATTAAGTCAAAAAAAAAACTCCTTAATTAATTTATTTCACCCATTTTATTTTGTTTGTCACATTTTTCTTTTTAGCCCGTTTAAATATATATATATATTTTTAACAATTGTTTAATTTAAATTTTCCATGTGAGCACGTGACAAGTTTAAACCACAGAATTAAAAAACATTTGACATATCTTAAATTCAAAATCATCATTCTAAAACAATTCTTTAATTTATTAAACTTTATTGTAAAGTAAATCAGGACAAATATATTGAAAAAAAGAATATACTACCATTTTAACAATTAAGGAAAGGAATTTGCGTAAGGTCTAAGTTGGCATAATTAATCTCCAATAATGATGAATATAGTTTTATGTGACTACTAAAGCCCAAGACTGCCCAAGGCTGGCGTATTTTTCACGTCTATTCTACAATTATCACATTTTAGTTCATAAAAATATAGTAACTCATCTGAACTTCAACGAATAGGGCTAATTGAGTTGCTTATATTGACCAATTTTATCCAAAAAAAAAAAAAAGATTTGATTTGTTTAATATAATTATACTGAATAAATGAATTTAAGTCTTTCTTTTATTAGCTTGATTTGATAATTTAAAAAATTATACTAATGTCTAATCACTTCATCTTTTCAATTCCTTCCATTTTCCACTACTTGATTAAAGTTGAATTTATTGCTCGAAATGGCAATCCACTTTTACTATCTTTTCCCTCAGTTAATTGAGAAAATTCCTTTTTTTGGTTAAATTGATCACATGTTAAAGATTAGGTTCTTTAGACTTTTAATTTTGGGTTATTTTTCACTTTTAGTGCTTCTTTTTGTCCCTTTGTTGCATATTAGAGTCTATAACTTCATGATAAACTTTTAGAATTTAGAAGGTTATCTAATATTTTATTAATTAACCATCAGCAAAAATAAATGAAGAGATATCACAAAAATAATTCTCTCCTTTTTTGGTTTAGCCTTTCTTGTTCTTCAAGTGGTTCGTCACTAGTTGACATTTCTCTTTTTGTTTTGGTTATTCTTCTTTTTGGCTATGTATTACGAAAAGTATGCACCATTCATTTGGGCTTCAGAAACGGTTTAAAATGTCTGTGAAATATGTAAATTTATTATTGAGTAACTTTCATATATAACCAAACATAAAAATCATATTTGTATACTATATGTATAATTTGCATAATTGCGTTACATAGCAAAATAAATATATATATTTTGCTATACATATATATTTTTTTTTATATAATTCACTATACATATACAAAGAAAACAGTTGTATAATTCGCTATACATATACAAAAGAAAGCAGTTGTATACAAAAGATCAATTGTATATCTGTGTATGTATAAAACGAGAAAGAGAGAAAGACAAAAGAAAACTGGACAGAAAAATATTTGTATTGCATAATTATAGGTGTATAGAACGAAGATATATGTATTTGCATGTGTATATACAATTTTCTCTCGCTTTATACAAACAGAAACACAATTTATACATTTCGTTTCTATTAGTATAAGAGATAGAAGCGAAGGTGACGAGCGAGATCTGGGAGAGGGTAACAAAAATATATGTATATATACAACTTTCTCTCGCTTTATACAAACAAAAACGCATTTATAGTACATTTGTGTTTGTATAAAGCGAGAGAGGCGAGCGAGACTGCCACCAAACAAGAGCGGCGAACGAGATTCAACCAGGGAGAGAGGCAAAAATAGCAATAGTTTGCTATATAGGGTACAATTAAATCAAATTATATTTATAGTATTTAATTTAAATTAATAATTTGCTATTATATACAATTTTCCCTTTATTAAATTTGTCTTCGTTAATAATTTGATCTAAATTATGTCTTTGTCACTATTTTTATCGGGTAAAAAAATGCCCTATCACACAAAAAATGTGCTTAGATGAAGTTTTGTTTTCATTTTTAATAGTAACCTTTTGAAGTAAAAACTTTGGAGCAAGGTATTTTTCGTCGCTAATTTAAATGCTTTATTTCAGAATAACTAATTTTGTTATAACTAACATAATTTACTATCATCAAAGATTATGATTGAATGATATCCTATTCTTACCCAGAATACTTAGATTTGAGCTTTGCGTATCGAATTATTTTTTATAAAGAATGCTTGAATTAGTCAACCTTAAAAAGAATTTCTTAGATTAATTGAAAAACTAGAAAGAAAAGAAAGTATACAATTGCAACGTTTCAACGACTCAGAGTATTAGAAAGATTAAATATAGGTATAGTATTTTTAATTTCACAAATAAATTATTATTGCACCGGATGACATGAAGATGAAGAGAAACAATTATGTATTAACGTAATGATCTGATAGCATCATCAAGTCGTTGTAGTATAGTGGTAAGTATTCCCGCCTGTCACGCGGGTGACCCGGGTTCGATACCCGGCAACGGCGATACAATTGTTTTAATTTCTCTTATCTTTCGACCAAACTTTTATTAATTGGATTTTCAAAGTATGTTCAACAAACATTATAAATAGGAAGACCAGTGCATAAAACACACACACATATATATACTCCTCAATTTACTTTTACCTAATAAAAACGTGACAAATAAAAATGAAAGAAGAGGAGTACATGCTCATCAAAGAGCACACATAGTTATTCCCTTACAAAATCAAAGTAAATTAAATTCAGACACCACAATAGGTCTTCAAAGCAGATGCACATCTTTGGCCTTCTTCAGTGTAGTAAAAATCAAGGAATTCAACATGATCAAAGGGCTTAAAGAGTAAGGAATGTTCTTCATCTACCAACTCTTCTGGTGCCTTTATTGTATATCCAGCTTTAGGTATTGAAAACAAACCAACTGAATACCTTGTTTCATTTCCTCTCATCATTACTCTATGATACGGTGAATGCAATCGGCCATTTGCCCATGCATATAGAGAGTCTCCAATCATGACGGTAAAAGTGTCTGGTGTAGGATCAACATTGATCCATTGTCCATCTTTCGTCAAAACTTCAAGACCACTCACTTCATTTTGATATAATATAGTAACAATATTCTTGTCTGTGTGAGCATTTAGTCCTACTTTAGTTTCACTGCTTTGTGGTCCTTTATACTTCATCACTCGAAGAAGGTAATTGGTTGAATTCATATGCTCATCCATGTACTTTTCAACACCTAAACTCTCCACAATCATTCTCCTTATTGTTTCATCTAATTCCGCTAGTTGCTCTGAGTATGACTGAATAGTCTTGCAAAAAGTAGGATTTCCTTGAGGCCACAGAATTTGAGTGAATTTTTCAGCTTTATGAGGAATATTAGCATCATCAATGCCCATACTTTCATAGAGTGGAACTTGAGGATATTGTCCAACATAGCCATGGAATGGTTTTTTTGAGATGTTTTGAAGTTTGGTTTGTAAAGGAAGATCAAAAAGCTCTTGTAAGGATTCAAAAATAGATTTTCTAAGATGTATTGGAATTTTATCAAAGGAAGCTTCAAAACAACCATATTCTACTAATGCTTTGTAGACTTGGCTTTTCACTTGATTCCATACAAGTGTGTCTGGCTTTAGATCTTCATGAGAAAAGTCTATTTTTGGAAGCTTCATATTTTCAGAACCCATATTGTCTATAAAGAGAGAACTCTCAAGTGTCTTTGTTTGGTGTACATAATTTTATTTGTAGCAGAACCTATTTATAAAGAATTTGGAATAGTAATTTGGTTGAAGAGGAGATATTTTATGTTATAAACTACACAACCAATTTCCAACATAGGTTGGTAAGGATACAAGCAAAATCATTAAATGGACTGAAGTAGCGCGTAAATAATAATATATTCAGTGTAATCTTACTATTAATACTGTGTATGTAGATCATATTCTTACATTGTGTGAAAATAGAATCGTTCTTTATAGACCTCAATTGATCAAGTAAAACATTTCAAAACATGTTTGAACAAAATAACACAGTATAAAAGAAGTCAAGTTAAAAATAATAATAATAATAACAACAAAAACAGCGTTTAAAGATTTTCCTAATTGATTTATTACTCTGAGAGAAAATTATGCTTTGGTTATATGACTTATACCTATATATACTAAATATTAAAAAGAGAGTTGATTGTGGAAGTAATTAATTGCGTGAGTGTGATTAGTTTTTTTTCTTATCTCTTTTGGTCCTTTTAAATGAAAAAAGAAATGTTCATATAAAATTCTCCAGATATATTGTGAATTCTTATTGATATAAAAATGTCTAGAGGATGAAAATAAGTAATATTATCGGCTCTTTAAAATATATAGTACGTTAAATAAAGTTTAATATGCATATGTACTGACAAATTATATTTTAGGTTTTCTTATAATTATCTCTAGTATTAAATAATATTTTTTTGGTCCTGATATTTTATTAAATACTCAGTAATCGTATAAAAATACTCATTCATTATGGATCCATGCTCGTAAATCATGACAAAAAATTATAGCAATTTTTAATTAAAACAATTATTCAACATAGCTAGACCATTTTTTAATAATTGAGAATTTTTAAATAAAGACAAGTTGTATATAATTATGAAAATAATGCAAAATAAAAAGGTTTTAATATTCAAATCCTAATGCAATAATTTAATAGCCATGTGTATTCGGATAATTATATAGAAATACGTCTTAGTCTTTAACATACATGTCAATATTATATGATATTAGACATACTAATCTTGATAAAAACATACAAAAACTTTGACATCCTTTAATTAAATCTGTTTAATTGAACTATTAGAGAGTGAAATTAGAAAAGGGTATGAGAGGAAGTAAATATGTGACCGATCGTACGTCTTTTCTTTATTTCCTTTTGTCCATTTTGGTGACGTATAAAATTTTCTTGTACTATTATCCAAAAAAATGCGTTTTTAAAAATATTAAATTGTAAAACATGATACTAATCTCAATAAATGCAAACAATTATTAAGGATTTTTATTCAATAAGAAATCGATTAAAACTCTATCTAGTGACATAAATTTGAAGTAAAAATGGCCTTGAGTTAAAACTCATAATCATCATATCACTACAAACAAAATGATCATTAGCGGCAATTAATTCTTAATTGCCACTAAATATGTATTTTAGCGGCAATTATCACTCTTTGTATATGTTCCTAAAGGCTTTAGCGACATTGGTTCTAATGACACTAAACTACTACCGGTAAAGACTTTAACACTCTTTATTAATGTCAATATTTAATGCCGCTAAAAACTGTTTTTGTTATAGTGTACACAAAAGTTATGTTTTCATCGTGACATGACTTTTTTCTTCTTTTTTTTAACCCCTCCCGTCATTTTGCTTTCTTAGTGATTGATTCGAATCCAAAATTTTAGGTTAAAACTTAAAAATATGAGTGATTATCACCTGAACAACCTCTTTATCTATTGTGACTCATAAATTAGTTACTTTTTTCCTTTTCTTTTGTTTTATATGTATTAGAAAACAATATCATGAATGGGATATGTTAGAAATCATTAATCGTATTTGTTATGAGTCTTATGTATTATTGCTTATGTTTGATATCCATAATATCAAATAACATTAAATAAAAGGTTTGATGTGATGTCCTTGTGGCCCTCCACTTTAATGATTTGTTTGATTTGATCTGGCTGTTTGCTAGTATTAGTCTATAATTATTTACATTACTAATGTATAAAACTAAATGTATAAAATTGATTATTTTTTTCAATTTTATTTTAGTTTAAGGTAAATAACGCCGAGATAAGAATCAATAGATCACAATAATTGAATGTACAGTAGAATAATGACTCCCAAAAAAAAATTGAAAATAAATAAGTGATTCTATCGTTGATAGCTTTATAAGAATCTACAAATTAGACGTGATAAATAACATTTATTCAATCAATATAATTGGATCAAAGTAAAAAGTTAGAAAAGTTTCATCTCTTTTATTTGGAACCCAAAGTATGTACTATGTCTCAATCAACTCTGAAAATTGATTGAATTGACATATATTAATTAATTCTTGGCCTTAACTTTGCATTGCTTGGTTCTATAATTTTGGCATTACATATTTTCAGAATTTGGAGGTTTACGAAATGGAATATGCTTTAAACACGATAACGCAAGATATATATATATATATATATATATATATATATATATATATATATATATATATATATATTAACCAAACAATTTTGTTTGCCAACCAAAAAGTGGTCCTCAATAACACCGGTTAATTATGATTAGTTGGCTAAACCAAAAGGTTTCTAATTATCATTCATTTGAATTAAGTGCAGTGATTTAGTACTTGTGTAGGAGTGATCTCGATAGAAAATGAGACTGAGATAGTTTGGACATGCTAAGAGGTTGAATATGGATGACATATCAAAAAAGAAAGTGATAGATTGAGAAATATTGAAAAGAGATGATTAAACATGACATGATGCATATGGTGATATAGAAAATCAATTAGGGTAGAAGGTTAGTGAGATAGTTAACCTTATAAGGCGTAGAAAAAAGGGGGAAAAAAAAGAAATAAGAAAAGAAACACTCGCCGTTGCCGGGGATCGAACCCGGGTCACCCGCGTGACAGGCGGGAATACTTACCACTATACTACAACGACTTCTTGTTTTTATAAATGATAGTAAACAAATTACTCAAAAGTAGATAATTTCTCTTATTAAAAATTTAGTCGAATATAATTGATTTGTAAAAAAATAAAAATGACATATTTATATGTCATCTTTCTACCCATTCTAAAGCGTTTGATAAAATTTTCCGTTATTTTAATATTCTTTCTTATTTTATCTCCATCAAAATTAGAACTATTTAATTTTTATTATGAAAAAATGTACATTTAATATCGTACCAAATTAGTTTGGTTTGATCTTTTGTAAGAACAACTCTATTTGGTTCTGTTTATGTAAAATGATTCTTCCAAAAGAAATTTTGATACTTAATAAAGTGAAATTCATTACAAAATCAAAGCCAAAAAAGAGAAAATTCTTATTGACAAATGATCACGCCTCACAAAAACATTAAAAAATTGGTCCTTAGGGCAACTGTTGAACTGCAAATGAAAATAACAAACAAATTAGGGATGGGCTTGCGTAGTTGGGTTGGATTATGAAATTATTGAGTCCAAGTTTGAGTATTAATTCTCAAACTTTGAGTAGTTGTATTGGATCATGATCGCCACGTCTTTACTTTAATATTCAATTCTCATTTGTGACATTACCTAACAAAAAATGATACAATCTGTTCAAACATGATATTTATTAAAACAATACAGTATAATACAATACTTAATAACCATCCAAACATAGAGCTAGTAATATATCGTTCTTTTATTTATCTGGTTCTCTGAGTTGGTGTAATTATATTATTACTCAGACCAGTACATGAAAATTAAAACACAAGCATATACTCACTAGGAGCATGCATATTTATTCTACTACTTCTAAATATTATCATATTTAAAGTCCACAATAAGTCTTCAAAGCAGATTCACATCTCATGCCTTCTTCAGTGTAGGTGAAAGCAAGAAATTCATGAAGATCAAAGGGCTTATATAGTAGAGGATGCTCTTCATCTACCATCTCTTCTGGTGCCTTTATTGTGTAGTCACCTTTAGGTACTGAAAACAAACCAACTGAGTATCTTGCTTTATTTCCTCTCATCATCACTCTATGATATGGTGCATGCATCCGACCATTTGTCCATGCCTACGTACGATATAAAAAATAAGTAACGTTTGAACTTCTATATACTAAAAATATAAAATAATGGCCGAACTCATAAACAGATTCCTAAACTTGTTGAGTTTTTCCCTTCAGGTACCTCAACTACGCCACTTTCCTATTGAATCATTGAACCACCCAGAATTTGTTTCTTTTAAATACTGTTTGGCTGATTTTGATTGGTTGTTCTATTGTAAATGCCTTCGTATTGTAATGATTTTGATTGAAGGAATGAAGACAAACTGTGTATTGGTCTCATTTGTTTTCTAATGTGTTCAAATGATTTGAAGTAAAACACAATTATTCTCGAACAGTTGCACTAGAACAACATATGTATCATCTATCGATACCCCTTACAAAATCTAGTTCCACATCAGCCAACGTGTTTAAAAGGAGCAAATTATGGGTTGTTCAATGATTCAATAGAAAAATAACATAGTTGAGGTAACTGAGGGGAAAAACCCAACAAGTTTAGGGATTTGTTTATGTATTTGACCTAAAATATTTTTCACAAATCAAATTATAGTGCTCAACTTACATGTAGAGAGTCTCCAATCATGACAGTGAAAGTGTCTTGTGTAGGTTCAACATTGATCCACTGCCCATCTTTGTTCATAACTTGAAGACCGTTTATCTGATTTTGGTAGAGTATGGTAGCCATGCTCTTGTCTGTATGAGCACTTACACCTATTTCAGTCTCAATACTACTTTGAGGTGTGTTATACTTCATCAATCGAAGAACGAAATTAGTTGAATTCATATGCTCATCCATGTACTTTTCTAGACCTAAACTCTCCAAAACCATTCTCCTTACTGTCTGATCTAACTCTGATAGTTGCTCAGAGTATGACTGAATAGTTTTACTGACAATACATATACACATACAAAAAAAAACAATAATGAAAATCGGCTTGTTATAATAATAAGAACAAATTGAGAAGATTAATATTAAATTTTACCAAAAAGAAGGATTTCCTTCCGGCCATAGAATTTGAGCGAATTCTTCAGCTTTACGCGGAACGTTAGCATCATCAATGCCCATACTTTCAAAGAGTGGAAGTGAAGGAAATTGTCCAACGTAGCCATGGAAGGGTTTGGTTGAAATGTTTTTAAGTTTGGTTTGTAAAGGGAGATCAAAAATCTCTTGTAAGGATTCAAAAATGGATTTTCTAAGGTTTATTGGAATTTTATCAAAGGAAGCTTCAAAACAACCATATTCTACTAGTGCTTTGTGGACTTGGCTTTTTACTTGATTCCATACAAGTGTGCCTGGTTTTAGGTCTTCATGTGAAAAGTATATTTTAGGAAGCTTGATGTTTTCAGAATTCATATTTCCTTAAAAGAAGAGATTTGTGTTATGCTTAATTTTATGCATGTAGTTGAACCTATTTATATAGGAATTGGAATAACACAACCTAAAATGTTAGGAGATAACTTTTTTAAATGGTGGTTCAACTATGGATAACTTTATGAGAAAGTCACTCAGCTATGAGTAGTTTTCTCACATCACTCAACTTTGTTTTATGATCCAAAAGTCAATAGTTATTTTATAAAGTCACTCAACTATGAATAATTATCTTAAAAAAGGTACTCTATCTTTATTTTATAACTCAAAAATCACTTAACTGTATGGATTACTTTTTCACAAAGTCACTTAACTATGAATAGTTTTCTCAGAAAGTCACTCAACTTTGTTTTATAACCTAAAATCAAAGTCACTCAACTATGTGTAGTTTTCTTAGAAAATCACTCAGCTATAAATAATTATCTTAAAAAGTCACTGAACTAATGATATTTCACAAAAATAACTAGACATAGTTGAGTAATTTTGGGTTGAAAACTACTCATAGTTGAATAACCTTCCACGAAAGTAAATACTTTTACCATGTATTAACAAAATAACAAGCCTTTACCGCAAGTTGTTTATTAATTCAACGATAATTAGGCATTCCTAATTTATAACATAGATGCTAAACAAATTAAGCTTCTTAGGTATAGCTAGGCATAGTTTGGACAAGATTGAAATGCAATATATTTGAATATTTGGTTTGTATTTAATTTAGACTAAATTTCAGATATCTAAAAATCTAAGAAAAAAAGTATACCTTATATGCAATTCTATAATGATTGTGCATAACCCCCCACATACCTATTAGGCTAATGAATAGTGCAAACTAATGAGATGCATCTGACTGTATATTGTTGTTGTCACTTGAAGAATTATGATATCGAGTCCTTCGGAAATAACTAGCGACGAAATTAGTGAGATTTATCGAAATTTTCTTAAATTACTATTCAGCCTATTAGGCTAATGAATAGTGCAAAATAATGAAATGTTCTGACCGTATATTCAAACCTCTCTTATTCTGCAACTTTATTAATTGTTCGAATTATTTTTCTTATACTTTTCAGTTTTGTTTGTGCGGCTTGTATCAAGAATTGATAAAAATTTATATTAAAAAATATGACCATATTGTTTTTAACAATTATTTTTATTATTATAACTTATATATAGTGCATGTAGTTCTATTTTATTTTGTATATCAAAGTTAATATATTAATTTATAATTTAAATATCTTAATGTATTTCAAAGACGGTGTTTTTTTCTAATATTTTGTTAATGTAATATTTAACAATTATTTTATTTGAATTATAATATTCATTGTGTTTACACACACACATATATATATATATATATATATAAGAGAAAATTATGCGGATAAGCAAACTTATACTATTTAATTACTTATTGTAGCTATAGTTTCCTATAATTATCATTCGCAACTAACACTATACATTAATTACGTGGGCTAACTTCGAGTTTGTATAATTAATCATGTTTGTATATGTATAATTCGCCAGGATATACAAATAAATATATATAATATACAATTTTTTAGCCTATATACATATACAATTCACCTCTCTCCCACTCTCTTCCCTCTATCGCTCGTCTCTCTCCTCCCTCTCTCAATCTCGCTAGCCTCTCTCCTCCCTCTCCCAATCTTGCTTGCCATTTATACAAATCTATATGTATAATATACAGTTATATACAATTATATACATATACAATTCACCTCTCTCCCACTCTCTGTCCTCTCTCGCTCGCCTCTCTCGCTCTCGCTCTCCTCTCTCCTCTCTCCTCTCTCCTCTCTCTCCCAGTCTCGCTCGCCTCTCTCCTCCCTCTTCCAATCTCTCTTGCCATATATACAATTACATATGTATAATATATAATTATCTAACCAATATACATATACAATTCACCTTTCTCCCACTCTTTTCCCCCTCACGCTCGCCTCTCTCATCTCTCTTCCAGTCTCGCTCGCCTCTCTCTTCCAAATAACATGTAGCTACCAATTGTAATTATCAAACTGTAGCTATGGAGAGTAATTAATTATTTTTAAGTGGCTATATGTGAAATTTTTCCTATATATAATCATTCGGTATTCAAATCTAGAGACGAGATATTATTCATTTAGATGTGCATTTAAATTCAGTAGTTATAATCTTAATAAAAATAAATGAGGTCTAAAATGCCCACAACTATACTTTAAAACCTGGTTGTATGAAAAATTTGATCATAACGTATGCCAAACATTTGATGTGCAAAGAAAAATAGACCTCTATGCATTAAAGGAATCGGTGATTAGTATAGAAAAAGGACCAGCCAAAATTATTACTCCTGAAATTTTAATTTGACGTGACATCATTTAATTAATTACAAATTTATTAAAAGAACAAAATGGAAACTTTTGAAATATATGTTTCAAAATAATTTTAGATACTTATATATGGTCGTATAGATGTAAATATTCAAATAAACATGTGCTTTTTGGATGGAGTATAGAAGATCTTCAGGAAAAATAGGATAAGGGCAAAAAATCAAAGAATAATCACCACAACATGAAATATTATGATACTTAACTTCCTCAAGTGTTAAGATAAAATATATTAATTTGGTAACTAATAATTTTATTTTAGTAATCAATAAAGAACAACATATTACAAATTTGTTGCTCATATATTATAGTAAATTCCAATTGTAAATAAGTTCTTCTCACGATCAAGAAATTTGACCTACTCTGTAATTAACACACATATATATGAGACAAGAAAACAATCTTTTCAATCGAAAATTTAATCAAAAAATTAGATCATAAAAGTGTCAAGCTAACAATATTGCAGATTTTCAATTTCTAAAGTAAAGATCAAACAGATAATTCGTATGAAAACAACTCAGAAATTTGAATCGCGCTAAAATGAATGAAATATCATTTCATCAATTTGAAAAAATTATTATCCTTTTCTATTTCCAAACTGTAATTATAAGTATTTTCATCGGCAATTCTTAAAAGTCAACACTAAATTATTCATTTTGAAACTTGATAAGCAATATTTAAACACGCGTGACTTCATATTTGGTAGAAAGGAAGAATATTGTTGATATCTATTATTTGCCTATTAAAATGACAATGGTTACATGCCTTTTACAACTTTCATTTTTAGGTCTTAGGCTAACTCACATCCCAAAAGCTATCTCGAAGGGAGGAGGATTGTTCAGGCCTTATAAAAAGTCTACCCATCTCATTAACTAACGATGTGAGACTTTTGTCATTCTTTAACAGAACATGACCAGGTCCTTCCTTAACTGATCCCTCATAACCTTAACACAATATATAAAAGAGATCAAACTGTAAAATGCCAATTGAATTATCAATAAAAAGATAGTAAAGGGACAAACAAAGAAGTTCAGGAGGAAGAAATTAAATTATAACATTATTACTCAAACCAGTTCATAGAACACAAGAATATACTCACAAAGAGCATACATATTTATTCTACTGGTATATATATATATAGAGACAATCAAGTATATTAAATTCAGACTCCACAATACGCCTTCAAAGGAGATTCACATCTCATGCCTTTTTCACTGTAGCTAAAAGCATGGAATTCACCATGATTATAAGGCTTATAGAGCAAAGGATGTTCTTCATCTACCAGTTCTTCAGGTGCCTTTATTATATATCCATCTTTAGGTGTTGAAAACAAACCAACTGAGTACCTTGTCTCCTTTCCTCTCATCATCACTCTATGATATGGTGCATGAATCCGACCATTTGTCCATGCCTACGTACAAACACAATCTTTCACATTCAAAAAAAAAAAAAGATAGAAAAAGCTAAGAGGTTGTTCATAATGTTGGAAGAGCTTACATGTAGAGAATCTCCAACTATGACAGTAAAAGTGTTTGGTGTAGGATCAAGATTTTTCCACTGTCCATCTTTGGTTAAAATTTGAAGACCGTTGACTTGATCTTGATATAGTATGGCAAGAGTTTTCTTGTCCGTGTGAGCACTTAATCCAGTTTCAGTCTCATTTTTTTGAGGTGGTTTATATTTCATCAATCGAAGAACATAGTTGGTCGAATTTATATGCTCATCCATGTACTTTTCAACGCCTAAACTCTCAACAATCATCCTCCTTATTGTTTGGTCTAACTCTGATAGTTGCTCTGAGTATGACTGGATAGTTTTGCTGACAGCATATATAAAAGTTAAAATAATAATAATAACATGACATGTTATAATAATTAAGAATTAATATATATGGAGAAGATTAATAAAACTTTTGATCAAACTAAGTCATTATATAAAATAATTTATCAAAATAATATATTTTTTTAAAAGTTTTACAAAACTAGTATAAACGTATTTCACAGTAACGTTTTAAGGTATATTTCGTTTTTAAAAAACTAACTAAGTAACGTTTTACTCCTAAAACTTTATTTTGAGTAACGTTTTACTCCTAAAAAGTTACTGTGAGTTAAGTTTTAGGAGTAAAATGTTACTGTGAGTAACATATATCAATCTAACGCCGTCAACTTTTAAAGAATAAAATATACCCTAAAATGTTACTATGAAATACGTTTATACTAATGTTGTAAAATTTTAGAAAAACGTATTATTTTGGTGAATTGCTTTATATAATAACTTAGTTTGGTCAAAACTTCAGATTAATGTTTTACCAAAATGAAGGGTTTCCTTGGGGCCATAGAATTTGAGTAAATTTTTCAACTTGATGCATAATGTTAACATCATCAATGCCCATGCTTTCAAAGAGTTGAATTGAAGGATGGTAGTTTCCAACGTAGCCATGGAAGGCTTCGGTTGATGTGTTTCTAACTTTGGTTTCTAAAGGGAGATCAAAAATCTCTTGTGAGATATCAAAAATGGATTTTCGAAGACTTATTGGAATTTTATCAAAAGAAGCTTCAAAACAACCATATTCAACTAATGCTTTGTGAACTTGGCTTTTCACTTGATTCCATACAAGTGTGTCTGGCTTTAAATCTTCATGAGAAAAATCTATTTTGGGAAGCTTAATGTTTTCAGAACTCATATTTTCTTAAAAGAACAGATTTTCTTTTCTAATATATTTATTATGTTTAATTCTATGCATGCAATTGAGTCTATTTATAAAGAATTTGAAATAATACAACCTTTTAGGTTGTGTGAAGGCAAGTATACTATTCCCATGTGATAATTTTTTTTGACAAATTACATAAATACACACTTTTTTGTTTCACTTATTTCCGTTATCCCCTACTACTTTTAAAAATCTCCATAATTCCTTATTTCCTTAATGTATTCGAATAACATATTAATGTATCCGAGCCAATATTTAATGCATCCGCGAGCTACATATTATGTATCCAAGTTAATTTTTAATGTATCCGAGCCAATATTTAATGTATATGAGATACATATTATGTATATAGCCAAGCTAATTTTTAATGTATCCGAGAAAATATTTAATGTATCCGAGCTTCATAATTAGAAACTTATACGGAATATATTATAATTTTATATTAAAATAATGAGATTTATGTAATTTACCCAATCTTTAATGCAAATTGCTTATTAATTAAGCAATAAGTAGGCCTTCCTAGATAATTTATAGCATTGTTGCTAAAAAAAGTTAAGCTTCTTAGGGACGTATAGCTAGGCATAGTTTGGGCAAATTGAAATTCAATATTTTCTAAATTTTGGTTTGAATTTTGTATGAGGGCAAAGAATCAAAATATATTGATGGACCAATATTCGTGCATTCATTATGATACTTAACTTCCTCATTTTGTTAAGATAAAATATATTATTTTGATAACTAATAATATTATTGGTAATTCGTAAAGAACAATTACAAACTCGTAGCTAAGCTTACCGCAGTAAATTTTAATGGTTCTTGTAATATTATAAAAAAAATATATCATGAATTTCAATTGTTTAAAATATCTTGATGAAATGTGTAATTCATCGGTTCTCCAAAATATAATATGTTGAACAAAATGGAATATATGTGTACTGCCATTAATGGACCTTTTTTTTTTTTTGCAAATTGCAATTACTTGTGTTTTAGCTTTTGTCACAATTATTTCTAGTATTTTAATAGTCAAATTATCTCATAATATCTTATTCATCTATAGATAATTTTCTTTTTTTAATATATCCTTATAAAAAATGGAATACTTTTAAATGATACAACAAACACTTATTAACATTTATAAATGAACCATTCAATTAATTATTTTTAAAAAAAAAGATAATTCTTCGACTCAACCACACAATTTTTTTATTAAAGTCTAGATAGCGGGATCACCACTGCATCATAGTATCTAATTGTATGAAAAAGTTGATCATGACTTATACCAAATATTTGATGCATGTGCAAAGAAAAATAGATATTTACGCTTTAAAGGGAGTAGAGAATTAGTATAGAAAAAAGGACTATTCTAAATTATTATTTTCTTCGTCTTAATTTATGTGACACCATTTAATTATGTATGAGAATTCTTAAGAAAAGAAAATATAATGATGAATTTTATTAAGCTTAACAATGATGAAAGTTGCGTTGAAGAAAGTTTTAATTTTTTTTCTTATTATTAACTTTTGCTTCTTTTTTTAAAAAAAAGTTTAAATCAATTTTTTTAATTTTATTTTTGTAAATCAAATCGCTGTCAAGGCAGCGACTTGTAATTATTACTTTTTTTGAAATCAAATTGCTATTTTTTATTTATTTATTTGATTTTAAAAAAAAAAATTAATTTAAAATCGCTGCCTTGGCAGTGATTTGATTTTTAAAAAAAAATTAATTTAATTTTTTTTTAAAAGAAGCAAAGGTTAATAATAAAAAAAAAAAATTAAACTTAAGTCGCTGCCTCATATTAAAAAAATTATAAAAGTTAATTATATGCATGCAATTGAATCTATTTAAAAAGAATTTGAAATAAGTACTTTCCCATGTGATAACAAAAATAACAAATCTTTAATGCAAATTGCTTATTAATTCAACGATAAGTAGGCCTTCCTAATTTATAGCATTGTTGCTAAACAAATTAAGCTTTCTTAGGTACGTAGGCAAAATCGAAAATTCAATATTTTTGAAATTTTGTGGATTGTGGAAGAAAATATTTAGTGGTAAAGAAAATGAATTCTCAAAAATTAAAAGAAAAGATTTGGGTTGTTTTTATTGGAGTTTTTTATAATTGGGGTTTATATGATTTATATAGGGTTATTATCCCTCCCAATGTTGGTTTTTCTTTGTTAGCTTTTTTTGAATGCTTTTTTAATATTTCTCATTATCTGTTAATACTAAACTATTTCCATCTTAATGAATTTTTTTATTGATTATTGTAACTATAAATTGGAATGACTCTTTATGATTCACAATAGATAAAGAAAATTTCAATACTTTCACTACAATTAGTGAGTGGGTGTTTTTTTTATATTGTGCTTATGAAGTTTTGAGCTTTTGTTTTTTCAAAAAAAATTATAGCGAATATATACTATTAAGAGATATAGGTGAAATCAAAATTCAAAATTTATGAATTTAGTATTTAAAGTTTTTATTACTAACTTTTGATATTTTTTTAGATTATGATTTTGAAGATTTATTTTTTTGTGCGTGTGGGATTAAAGCAAGTGGAATATATATCATGATATTGAGATATTAAGGCGAAATCACTATTTAAATTTTACATATTTAACGTTTAGTGATTTTGCACTAATTTATCATATTTTCAAGTTATGAGTTCACTTTCACTATTTATTATAATTTTAAGGGAAAATGGTCAAATATGCCCCTAAACAATTCGAAAAGATCTAGATATACCCTCTGTTTAAAGTTTGGCTCACTCATATCCTCGCCGTTCAAATTTTGGCACAGATATGCCCTTATGGGCGTTAGTGGGTATACTGGCATTTTGATCTTATCACATGACATTTATATGAAATGGGAAGAGAACAATTATGTCCCTACAAAATTCGGACACTTAAACACCTAATCCGACCTATAAATCAATCCCCTTTTAAATAAACTATCTGACCTATTTTCAACAAATTTGTTTAATTTTTATTTTTCGATAAATTTCGAAAATGAGTATTGATTAATAAAAAAATAGGGTAATTATGAAAAAAATATAAAATTAACACGAAAAATTCACAAATAAATAATCATTAATTCACCAATTTTAACACTATTTTAAAATTATTATTTTTTCGATAAATCTCGAAAATGAGTAATTGATTAATAAAAAAATATGAAAAATATAAAATTAACGCCAAAAATTACAAAAAAAAATATAATAAACTTAAATTCAACAATTTCAATATTTTTTTATTTTTTATTTTTTTTGGCAAAACCCAAAAATGAGTAATTTATTAATAAAAAATAGAAAAAATATATAAAATTTATGCCAAAAATTCAAAAATGAATATAGTAACCTTAAATTCAATACTTTCAACAAATTTGTTTGGTAAATTCCAAAAATGAGTAATTGATTAATAAAAATTTGGAAAATATGAAAAAATAAAAAAATAAAAGATTGTTGAAACTGTTGAATTTAAGGTTAATATATTTATTTGTGTTTTTTGGCGTTAATCTTATAGTTTTTTTTCATATTTTCTTATTTTTTATTAATCAATTACTCATTTTTAAAATTTACTGAAAAAATATTGATATTATTGAATTTAAGGTTACTATATTTATTTTTGAATTTTTGGCGTGATTTTATATTTTTATTTTCATATTTATTAATAAATTACTCATTTTCGAGATCTGTCGAAAAAAATAAAGTTAATTTTTTTTATAGAATTAATGGTTACTATATTTATTCGTTTTGATTGTCATTTAAATTTTATTATATCGTATAGTTTAAATGCATCGTTAGGTAACAATGAAAAGACTCATTTTATGTAATAAGTCACTCAACTTTGAATATTTCACTTAGAAAGTTGTTTTATAACTTAAAAGTCACTCAACTATAATCACCCAATTAACTTAAATATTTTTTCAATAAATTTTATTGAATTAAAATATCTAATTTAATCATCGTAGCGACTCACTCTAGTTATTTAATTATATTTTTATTCTGAAAAATGTACCGTAGCGATTGGCAAAAAGAAATCTCTTTTCTATTCCAGCAATTGTCTAACTGGACCTAGTGGTGAAAAATGATTTTTTTTTTTTAAAAAAAAGGTTGGAATTAAGAAGTTAAGAAGTCACCAAAAAAAAAAAAAAAAACTGTACGAATCTTATTATTTTATTAAAAAAATAGTTCAAAACAAAAAATATATTTTAAAAAAATTAAAATGAGCATCTTAATTTTTTTTTAAAAGTCTAACACAAAAATTGTATTTTAACAAAATATAATTTAAAGTCATTTAAATTAGTTGAGTGACTTAAACGTTTTCACGTAAAATATCAATAGTAGAGAGATTTTGTTGATAAAATACTTACAATTAAGCGACTTTTGAATATAAAGCAAAGTTGAATGACTTTATAAGAGAACTATTGAAAGTTGAGTGACTTTATAAGAGAACTATTAAAAGTTGAGTGACCATCTGAGATATTAACTCTCAATTTGATATATTGATCACGTCTTTACTTTAATATTTAATTATCATTTTGTCTTACTTATTATTTAATATTTCTATTTTATCCTTTACCCTATTTTTTCTTTTTTTGTAGCTAGTAACTCTATTTCTATCCTACTTTTTCTTGTTGGTTTATCATCCAAATTATGTATGTGTAACATTACGTAATGAAGAACGATACAATCTATCCAAATATTATATTATATTAAAACTATACTTTACAATACAATACATTATGAAACAATAGTAACATCCATCCAAACATGTTTTTTTTATAAAAATATAAAGTGACCAAACTTTTATTGATCTGGTTCTCTGAGTTAGTGTAACAATATTATTACTCAGATCAATACATAAAACACAAGCATATAATCACAATGAGCATCCATATTTATTCTACTAGTAGTAAGCATAATCAAGTTAATCAAATTCAGACTCCACAATAGGCCTTCAGAGCAAAATCACGATTCATGTTTTCCTTAGTATGGCCGAAAGCAAGGAATTCATGATAATCAAAGGGTTTAAAGAGTAAAGGATGTTCTTCATCTACCAATTCTTTTGGTGCATTTATTATGTATCCAACTTTAGGTACTGAAAACAAACCAACTGAGTATCTTGCTTTATTTCCTCTCATCATCACTCTATGATATGGTGCATGCATCCGACCATTTGTCCATGCCTACATACAACAATACAAAAGTAAATTGATATTCTAATTTATTTATTTTTATATTCCGTGGCGGGAACACAAAGACCAAAGAATGATCAGTTGAGCACGAAAAAATTATAAGTTTCACACCGCTATATATCAACCAGTTTTATTTTATTTTTCAATTAAGAAAGTAAAAACAGAGTTACATAAATTGTTAATGTTGGAAGAGCTTACATGTAGAGAGTCTCCAATTATGATAGTGAAAGTGTTAGGTGTAGGATCAACATTGATCCACTGTCCATCTTTGGTCAAAATTTCAAGACCATTCACCTGATTTTGGTATAGTATAGTAACAATATTCTTATCTGTGTGAGCACTTAGTCCTGTTTTAGTCTCATCGCTTTGAAGTTCTTTATACTTTATCAATCGAAGATGATAATTGGTTGAATTCATATGCTCATCCATGTACTTTTCAACACCTAAGCTCTCCACAATCATCCTTCTTATTGTTTGGTCTAACTCTGATATTTGTTCTGAATATGACTGAATAGTTTTACTGCCAACACATGTATAAAAATGAAAAAAAAAATTACAATAATAATATGCATGCATGTTATAAAAAGAATTAATGGAGAAGATTAATATTTACCAAAAAGAAGGATTTCCTTGAGGCCATAATAGTTGAGTGAATTTTTCAACTTTATGATGGATGTTAGAATCAAGAATGCCCATGCTTTCAAATAATGGAAATGAAGGATGGTGTTGTCCCACATAGCCATAGAAGGGTTTGGTTGAAATGTTTTTAAGTTTGGTTTCTAAAGGGAGATCAAAAATCTTTTGTGAGACTTCAAAAATAGATTTTTGAAAGTTTATTGGAATTTTATCAAAAGAAAGCTTCAAAACAACCATATTCTACTAGTGCTTTGTAGACTTGGCTTTTTACTTGATTCCATACAAGTGTGTCTGGCTTTAAATCTTCATGAGAAAAGTTTATTTTTGGAAGCTTCATATTTTTGGACCCCATTTTTTTCTAGGAAGAATAGACTTTTGTTATATATTTATTTTTCTTAATTCTATGCATGCAATTGAATCTATTTAAAAAGAATTTGAAATAAGTACTTTCCCCATGTGATAACAAAAATAACAAATCTTTAATGCAAATTGCTTATTAATTCAACGATAAGTAGGCCTTCCTAATTTATAGCATTGTTGCTAAACAAATTAACCTTTCTTAGGTACGTAGATAAAATCGAAAATTCAATATTTTTGAAATTTTTGTTTGAATTTTGCGGATTGTGGAAGAAATATTTTGTGGTAAAGAAAATGAATTCTCAAAAATTAAAAGAAAGGATTTGGATTGTTTTTATTGGGGATCTATTATAAAATAAGAATCAATCAAACCACTTGCACGTGAACAAACTCATAAAGAGAATTTTTGTATGAGTCATATATATATATATATGTCTTTTCTTTTTGAGAAAGAAATACTTATTCGAGGAAATTAAATACAAAACACACACATTAGGAATGTCAAAATATACCGAAACTAAAACTTGTACTGTTGATTAAATTTATAATATATACTTACTATATAAGTATGTAATAGAAACTTTACATGAAATAGTAATAAGGTTGATATCAATCAAAACCCGGCAAATATCTAAACACGCATAATTTAAAATTTGGTTTAAAGGAGTAATGATGTTGATATCTACGTACCTATTAAAATTATAAAGAAAATCGTATTGTAAATTTATTTAATATTCAAATCCATAAAAGTATTTTGAGAATAATGCATCAAATATATATATATTATAATCAATATTACAATATTTAGCAATAACACAAAAGGCAGATAAATTAACTAGTATTGTTACATAGTGTCACTCAAACTAGTACATATATATATATGAAACAGAAGCATATACTCACAAGTCACAAGGAGCATGCATATTTATTCTACATACTAGTAAACATAATAAAACCAAATTGAATTCAGACACCACAATAGGTCTTCAAAGCAGATTCACATTTCATGCCTTCTTCAGTGTAGCTGAAAGTAATGAATTCAAGATGAGTAAAGGGCTTATAGAGTAAAGGATGTTCTTCATCTACCAACTCTTTTGGTGCCTTTATCATGTATTCAGCTTTAGGTATTGTAAACAAACCAATTGAGTATCTTGCTTCATTTCCTTTCATTATCACTTTATGAAATGGTGCATGCATTCGACCATTTGTCCATGCCTACGTACAAAAAGAATCATTAATACATTTTTTTAAAAAAAAAACTAAAAAATCGAAAGATAGAAAATTATGTACATTTGAACTTTCTATACACTGACAATATAAAATAAAATAAAATTATAATCTTTGAATATTCTTGATCAAATTTTTAGTTTTACAACAATTTTTATTTTAATGAGTTGGAAGAGCTTACATGTAGTGAGTCTCCAATTAAGACAATAAATGTGTCTGGTGTAGGATCAACATTGATCCACTGCCCATCTTTGGTCAAAACTTGAAGACCATTCACTTGATTTTGGTATAGTATGGTAATATTGCTCTTGTCTGTGTGAGAACTTAGTCCCATTTCATTCTCAATACTTTGAGGTGTTTTATATTTCATCAATCGAAGAAGGTAGTTTGTTGAATTCATATGCTCATCCATGTAATTTTCCACCCCTAAACTCTCCAAAATCATTCTCCTTATCATTTGGTCCAACTCTGATAGTTGCTTTGAGTATGACTGAATAGTTTTACTGTCAATACACATAAAAATAAAGAAAACTTTTCAACTTTGTGATTTTTAAATTTAAGTTATATCAAATATACCAAAATGTCCTTTAATATTGTGGCTTGAAACATGCTAGGTGGAAAATAAAAATTAAAATGTAACAAAAAAAAAAAAAGAAAAAAGGTTATTTTTTTTTTAAACAGATAAAAAATGAAAGTAGGTCATTCATTTTTAACAGGCGAGTAGAATAAATGGAGAAGATTAATGTTTTACCAGAAAGAAGTATTTCCTTGAGGCCATAGAATTTGAGTGAATTTTTCAGCTTTATGTGAGATGTTAGCATCATCAATGCCCATGCTTTCATATAGTGGAATTGAAGGGTGGTAGAATCCAACATAGCCATTGAAGGGTTTGGTTCTAATGCTTTTAAGTTTGGTTTGTGAAGGGAGATCAAAAAGCTCTTGTGAGGATTCAAGAATGGATTTTCTAACATGTATTGGAATTTTATCAAAGGATGCTTCAAAACAACCATATTCTACTAGTGCTTTGTGGACTTGGCTTTTCACTTGGTTCCATACAAGTGTGGTTGGCTTTAGTTCTTTATGAGAAAAATCTATTTTTGGAAGTTTGATGTTTTTAGAATCCATATGTTCTTGAAGAAGAGATTTTTTTTGTAGGATTGTTATTCTTATTTCCATGCATGTAGCTAAACATATTGTGTATAAAGGTATCAAAACTTATTTGAATTTTAATTTCATAAATGGTAATAGAAAATTTTCATATTCAATTCGAACGGCTTAAAAGCCCAACCCTATTCTTAGGTGGGCTTGTAAGGATATCAAAAGATTGAATAAGCTAAAGTAATATAATCTCTTTTTATCTAATGATATATCTATGAATAAATTACCTATATACACATCTTTATTTTCCATAATTTCTATTATTCCCTACCATTTTAAAATATTTCTAAAATCCCTTATTTTTTTCCAATTCTCAAGTCAACAAGATACATAAATATCACAGCCTTAACACACGTTTTTTCCCCCTTTTTTTCACTCCTTTAATATCTCCCTAATTTCATTCCATAATCTTATCAGTTACAATTTTTATATCAATTTGATTTACAAAAGGATTCTCTCTCCACTAAATCAAATTAAAAAACTACTCAATAGTTGTCTTCTTCAATTTTATTTTCTTCTTCTTTATTTCCTGATAAAGTGTGTCATCTTCATAGTCTTCTTCTTCAATTTTATTTTTTTTCTTCTTATTTCTTGATACATACGGATTAAGATCCTTATTTTAGTATTATAATTACTCAACTGGTTGAAGAAGGATGCATCTAGGACTTCTAAATAGATTGTGGAAAAAACGCTCAAAAAGACGAAAAAAATTGATCTACTGGTGACTTTGGTAAGGACTTTGGATCGAGATTCATGAATGATACATTTATCTTCTAAAGTGAATGTTGAGAAGGAGAAGTCGAAATAGATCAAGTTGTTGATTTTCTTGTTCATCTTTTTCTGATATGGGTTCAGATTTCTAATGTATCTTGTTGTTTTTGTTTCTTAAATTAATGTATAATACCTTCATTTCAATATTATTATACATTACAATTTCATCATGTACAATGTATCGTGATTAAATACTAAATTATTCTTATGATTATAGTTTGGGATATATTAACTGTTTTTAATGTATCTAGTTAACTTTATTTGTCAAATTAATGTATAATGTCTTTGTTTCAACACTTCGATACATTACGATTTTATCATGCACAATATATCGTGTTCAAATATTAGTTTTGATACATAAACTTAGTTAGTTTTCATACTTGATACAAATTTTCTACAAAATGTATCATGTATCTAGGTGTTGCTATGTATCTTCTATCCTGTTCAAATTTAAAAGGATATGTATCCGTACACAACACATGATACATTAACGTGTCACACAAGTATGTATCAGATTCATAAATGGTGATACGTAAATGTTATTATCAAAAGTCTATTTAGTTTGAGGGAATATGTGAAGATCTCGAAGATCATGTACACAATATTTTGTCATTTAAACACAACTAATATCAAATACCCTTTTATCAAACATAAATGTACAAATTTTGTGTTAGATACACAATTTACATCTATGAAATCATATAATTGATTTTTTGATACTCTATATTGTATCGGATATACAACATTCTATTTTTGCATGAGCAAATACACAATTTTTTAGTCATGATACGTAAATTTGAATTTATACTAAAGGTATCTGATACGTAGAAACTGCCAGAAAGTAATGTATCATTCTAAAACCTAACATTTGTATGGACAACAATTACTTGTTTAATCTATCTAATAGAAATACAACACTTATCAATTTAAACGAGATACATAAATAGTAATGTATTTATAAATCTATCCATATAAAAAAAAAAAAAAAAAATGATTACGCAATATTACAGAAGGTATGAATGATCTATCAAAGCTATGCATCTCTTTAGCATTTGTGTTTGTTGTATCAATGCATAACGAATACATTGAAAATTCCAACTCTTGTTTCTTCACCTCAACGATGTATTAGATCTCCAAATTTTTCAACAACCTATCGATCTTTAATTCAACTGCAATGGTTGATTTGAGATTCACAAATTAATGTTTTGACCAACAACAATTTCATCACTTTTGTATTGTTCATACCTCACCTCACTTTCTCATATTTTGAAATGTCTCAACAAGATCGACATGTTCAAGTTGTATAGTACAATTTGTCGACAAGTTTGAGGTAAAAATTTGAGATTTTTTTAGAAAGAATCAGAAGAAGAATTTTGGGATACATTAACTAGAGTTTAATGTATTATGAAATACAAATTCAAATGAACAGTAGCTTCTTTGATCATCTCCTACTATGGTACCCACGATCGAGATGGGATGAAGAGGAGGCCAAGAAACATAATCAACATTTTCCTATGATTTCCTTCTGCTATATATCGGATTTCCAAGTTCTTCCTCATCTCATCGATATATTGCAATGGTGAATTTGAGATTCACACAAAATTATTTATCCAACTACTATTCATTATGCATCTTATCAAATTTTCGACAAATTTAAATGATTCTTTGATGAACATGAGACGATAAATAGAAAGAAAAAAATGAATTTTGAATTTGTTGATTTTGGAAGGATTTGCATCTGACTGAAGATATGAATATTTGGAAGAGAATTGATGGAAGAAAATTTGAAATTTGAATTGATTGAAGTTGTTACCATTTGGGAGAGATTGACAGCAAATTGATTAGCATAATTTGGGGAAGTCATATTCAAAATGGATTCTATTTCCTTTAAAAGTGTAACTGAATTTGTTTTAATGTATCAAAATTTATGTATCCAGCTCGTTTGCTATGTATCCGGATAGCACTTATTTTGAGGGATTTTTGTAAATTGAAAAATAGTAGGGATAGAATGTAATTTAGTTATTACACTATGGGATTTAGGTAAGTTATACTATATCTATACTGGCAACACATTATTCAATTGTTGAAGAAGCCTATTGTTCACTTTTAAAGAGTTAAATTAAAAAAGATAAAAATAATTTGTGAAAGTAAACAAGTGAATAAAAGTGATTATTCCCCTATTCTTCATCTCTTTTACTCTTTTCTAATGAAAAGAAAAGTATCCTAACTAAATCTTTTTTTGTTGTAGTTCTATAAATTCTATGATTTTTTGTCCAAAAAAAAACAATATTGTGAATTTAATTTGATAAAAATATCTAGATAAATGATGAAACATGTATTCATGCAATTTATCAGTTCTCTAAGATATAGTATGTTGAATAAATTGGAATATATGTATACTGACGTTAAATTTTTTTTTTTTTTTTTTTGCAATTAATTATGTTTAAGCTTTTCTCGGAATTATTTCTAGTATTAAAAAAATTTAATTATCTCACAAAATCTCATCCATTTATAGTTTATCTTTTTAATTTTTCATGTACATCGTTATTAACAATATACTACTTTTACAAACATTAATAAATGAACCATTCTAAGAGAACTTGATTATGACTTTGTATCAAATATTTGGTGTGCCTCTACGCTTTAAAGGAAGTAGAGGACCAGTATAGCAAAAGGGACCATTCAAAATTATTTCCCTCACGTCTTTATTTACCTGATACCATTTAAATATATGTGATGATTGTTTTCTTTTAGAAAAAAAATATTTAAAATTTATGGTCTAAAATAATTCTTAATATATGTATGATTGTAAATCATCTTATCAATTTGTTTCTAAAAATAATAATATAATATTATCTTTGAAATATTTTTTTAAAAAAAGAATAAGGATAAAAAAGGGGAAAAATAAGCATTATAGCAAACTCAAAATAAGTGGTATATATATAGTTTCATTTACTTTCAATTCGCAGCAAATATATTGTCATTCGGCTCTTTTTCCGGAATCTCCATTCTCAGTTCTCTCCCTTCCCTTTCTCACTTTGTAGTAACACAAATGTATAGATTGTGTTTGTGTTTGTATAAAGCAAGAGAGACTGTATATACAAATACAAATATATATATCTCCGTAATATATATTTATAATTATACTACTACAAATCTTCCTCTGTCTATTTCTCTTTTGTCTTTCTCTCTCGCTTTATATAAACATAAATTATGCAAATACAACGTATAATTTGTGTTTGTGTAAAGCGAGAAAGAGATTTGATATACAAATACAATTGTTTTAACTCGATCCGATTGTATATAATTTTAAATAGTATGCAGATATACAAACACAATCATTGATACATATACATAGTAGTTACATATGTATAATTATCTAACCAATATACATATACAATTTACCTCCGGCCACTCTCTGTCATCTTCTCTCCTCTCTCTCCTAATCTCGCTTGCCACTCTAGTCTAACACAAAGAACATATACATATACAAACGCAATTTTCATGAACATAGACGCCCGATTGTACAAATTGTCGCGGTTTATACAAATCAGATGCTCCACAGCAAGCTATATTTGCTATGTAGCGCAAATAGAAAAATTGTATCTTTAGAACGCATATATGATTTTTATGTTTGTTGTCCCTAAAATTTACTCGTAGGAAACTTACGCGTTTAAGCAAACTGATACTATTTAATTACTTATCATAACTATAGTTTGTTATAATTAACACTCACGACCAACAGTGGCTGACTTTGAGTTTGTATAATTAGTCACGTTTGTATATGTATAATTCGCTAGAATATACAAATACATATGTATAATATACATATATCTAACCGAAATACATGTACAATTCGCCTCTCTCCCACTCTTTGCCCTCTCTCGCTCGCCTCTCTCCTCTATCTCTCAATCTAGCTCGTCTCTCATATGTATCCCACTCTCGCTTTTCATATATACAATTGCATATGTATAATATACAATAATCTAACCAATATACATATACAATTGCATATGTTTATTTTTTTCCTATTTTGAACTTTACGAAGTTTCTTTCTTTGCAACAACTGATAAAATTCATTGTTTTAGACGATGCATGTGTAGAATTACCAAAATGAATTTAAATTTTTTCATGTGAGCGAGATATCATTTCATCAATTTGAAAAGAAAAAAAAAGATATTGTTGAAATATAATTTTTTCTATTTTTCAATTGTAATTATATATATTTTTCACCCGCATTTGTTAAAAGTCAACATTAAGAGTGTGTTTGGTATGAAGGAAAACATTTTCTGAAAAATGTTTTCCAATTTTTCCATGTTTGGTTGGGACAAAAGTTATGGAAAATGTTTTCCAAATCAACTCATTTTCCTCAAAATTAAGGAAAATGACTTCCCTTCAAAAATTAAGGAAAACATTTTTCAAAACTCTCCTCCAATTTTAAATTACATTTTTTGGGGGAAAAAACATCGATTTTAAAAAAATATTTTTAATTTCAAAATTTTATTTTTTCACCCGATCCCTGAACCCCCCCTCCCCATCACCGGCCAGCCCCCAACCCCTCCTCAAAGAATTAACCCACTACCCCCCACCCCACCCCACCCCCATCCTCAAAAAATAATAATTTTGATTTTAAAAAATATTTTCGATTTTATAAATTATATTTTACTCTAGTAAAATAAAAGATGTCTCTCAAAAACATTTTTCATTCATAAATCAAACACTAAAATTATTTCCGAAAAATATTTTCTACTCACCAATCAAACATGAGAAAATAAGTCCAAAATCTACTTGTTTTCCAGAAAAACATTTTCTAGGAAAACATTTTCCATGGAAAACATTTTCCTTCATACCAAACACACCCTAAATCATTCATTTTGATCTCACATTAAGTGTGAAGATCTAAATTGGAGTATAAAAGAAATCAAATTCCTTAGATACATCATACATGAACAATATATAAATGAACAATATATTAAATAATCATCATCTAGAAAGGAAAACAATTTATTATCACGTACAATATTTTATTGTGTTCATTATACAAATTACAAACAAGCAACATAAAAAGTAAATTACTAGGTTTGAATATAGAAAATTAAAAGAACCCAAACATATATTACATGAAAATTCATATAATAATATCAAACACCACAAAAATCTTCGACTAAATTCTGTGATCTTCGACCACGTTCTGTGTCAAAAAACTTGATCAAATCAAGATGAACAAATGGCTTAAACTTCAATAGATGTTCTTCATCAATTAATTCTTCAGCAACTTCTATAATTTTATCATCCTTTAAAAAGGTAAATGATCCAATAGTATATCTTGTTTCACTCCCATTTATATCCATAATTACCTTATGTAATGGAGCAAGCACCCTATCATTGCTCCATCCCTATAAAAATAAAAACAAGTTTAACTTATGTATACTAATCGCGAATGAAATATAATTGAGATATAAGTTGTAGTAATATACTTACTCTGAGTGCTTCACCAGCCATGACTACAAAAGAAGATGGTGGAAACTCAAGAGTTATCCATTGAAGGTCTCGAGTTTGAACTTCTAACCCTGAAATGTGATTTTGGTATAGTATGGTTGTGAACGTTTTATCGGTATGAGGGGGAAACACCATGCTAGTTTCCTTGGTCTTTGGAGTGTTATATTTTAAATATCTAAGGAGATATGTGGTTGATTCAACATATGATTCACAATTTTTTGTGATTCCATAGCTCTCAAACAACATTCTAACAACCTTGTTGTCCAACTCCGCCACAATCTTGGAAAACATCAACGAACTCTCACTAAAACCAACAAAGAATAGGATTCAAAACAAGTAAAATCATATATATGTACATGTGTCGTGTAAAATATCACTACAAGAAAACTGTGAATTACATGGGGATCAGTATGTTTGCAGAAAAATAAGTTTCTGGATTTTCATACTAATCCTCAGGAAAATCCCCTTGTAATATTCAGACTTTTCTTGTAGTATATATATTCTGAACTTACTGAATCTAAATTATGATATGATCGCGATATTAAATGTAACAAAGAATATGAGAAATGATTAGTTAATTACCAGAAAGAGTCATTTCCTTGTGGCCACATGAGGTTGGAAAAGGTTTGAATACCTTGAGAAGTAGTTGCATAATCAATGCCAAAAGCTTCATGATTAGGTAAAAATGATATATGGCCAACATAACCATGATAAGGCTTTTCACTAATGTTTAGGAGTTTTTTCTCTAAAGGAAGTTCAAATAATTGTTGTGAATTATCTTGCAATATGGATTTTTGAAGTTGGGGTGATATTTTGTCATAAAGTGCTATGAAACAACCATGGTTTTCAAAGGCATGTCTAATTTCTTTACATGTAGATTCCCAAGTAGTTGTGCCTGGCCTTAATTCTTCATTGTTGAAGTCTACCACTAGTAGTTTTGGTGGATTTGTTAGAGAACCCATAGTATATTTCTATAGTTTCTTTGTTTTTTTGTTCTTTTGGTTTCCCAAAGGATCTCTAATTGATTGGTTTTGTATAGGCTTCTTATAGAAGAAAAAAACTTTATTCCTATCTTATTTTAATTAGATCATTTTAACCCCTATTAACCATTGAGTTTTAACTTATTTACACCGAATGTTCAAGGTAATTATGTTGTTACAACATGTTACATTATATTTTTATGTAAAATATTTATTTACATATAAAACTAATCTTTTAAATACAAAGTTGTATATATTAGACATTTTGTTTGAAGTTGACGGAGGAGTAGTTAATTCGGATTTGGCTTCTCTCCAGTAATGAATCTCTCTAGTTCCTCTATTACCTTTTTAATATTTTGACATGTTCATGCAAATAATCTAATGGCTCAGATTTGTTAGGTTAACTAAAGAATTTTACCATAATTAATATTTCTCAACTTCTTGTTGTGTTTAGAATCCTTTCTTCTCTGTCATAGTTTATTTTTTCGAACTCTTTTTTTTTTACAATAAATCAACAATAGATTTCTGGATTTTATTTATAGTGTTGATATTTGAAAATTTAAATTCATTTTATTTTTAATTATGGATAATTTTCCAATTGATGTCGCTCACAAAGTTTAATTGAAATTTCCCCAGTGACGAAAAGAAAAGTTTATGAAAAAATATTTTCCTACCCATTTTTCGTGCCCTTTTCAGATTCTTTAGTTAGATTTTGCAGAAACTCTTAATTGAAAAAATTGATGTTACGAAGTAGATGACAGAGTTTTATGGATCACCATAGTGATCGAACCAAGCTTCAAAGAAGTAGTCTCATGGGTCAGATTTTTTTTAAATTTTATAATCCAAATTCATCCTTTGGATTTTGTTTTCTTTTATCACGATGTGAAAATAATGAAAAGAAAAAGCAATATGTTGTTAATAAAGAAAATTCTTTGATGATTGAGAAAAGGTTTGTTGGAGAATTAATTGAGAAAGAAAGAAATAAAAGAGGAGAGAGAAGAGAGAAAGAGAAATAGTGAGTAATAACCATGGTTAATGATATTTGACCATGGTTTAAAGATTGTTTTATTTAAATAAATATGGACCATTAGATTTTAAAATTATGATTGATATCATTAAATTAAATATGCACTGAATCAACTGGAAAGATTAGTATACTGGAGAGAAGCCCTCGCAGTTAATTGGTTGTTTTTTCTAAAGAAAGTTATTTACTTATTTATAAAGTACTATTTAATTATGATGATGATTGATGAGGAATATAATGCTAATTACATTTAACTGATTGATCCTCACAAATTGGCTCAATTTAGGACCACAGTCTCTTTCGAACTTTTAAGAAAAAGGTTTTATTAAATTATGGCTTATGTAAGCAAAATTGATGTTATGAAGAGTACAATGTTTATTGTGTATGAAACAGTCTTTTCAGATTTATTTAACCATTAATTTAAAGATCAAAAAGTAATCAGTCATATCTAGGACGATATATTGATCATATAATTCAATAAAAAGAGAGGTAAAACATGAAAAGTATAACATCATTCGTGAAACAAAAATAATTATTAATCCTATAATGTATGATTTATGAACACGAAATTTCGGACTCCATCATATACTAATATATATCATATATTGACATGTTATTCCTTCAACAATAATAAAATATTTATTTTGAAAATTTGTAATAAAATATTTATTTTGATAAAATTTGTAATAAAATATTTATTATTCATCGTATACTAATATATCATATATTGAAATCCGTAATAAAATATTTATTTTGATATTTTCTATTAATAAATATGGATTTCAAATAACAAGTTAGTAATTTTAACATTTTACTTAATATTATTGGATTAATTATGGAAATCCCACCTTTTAGTTTACTTATTACCATTATTCCATATAAGTTTTACAATTTTTCAAAATTTCTCATTTTCGCGCATCACATTAATATATCTCGCGCGTCAAATTAGTGTATCATGTATAAAATGTACCTTGCGCATCAGATTAGTGAATATCGCGCATCAAATTAATGTATCTCGCGCATCAAATTAATGTATCTCGCGCATCATATTAGTGTATCATGTATAAAATGTACCTTGCGCATCAGATTAGTGAATATCGCGCATCAAATTAATGTATCTCGCGCATCAAATTAATGTATCTCGCGCATCATATTAGTGTATCATGTATAAAATGAACCTCGCGCATCAGATTAGTGTATCTCGCGCATCAAATTAATGTATCTCTCGCATTAGATTAATGTATCAGCGCTTATATTATTGTATCCGTTTTGAGGAATTTTTGTAATTATAAACTTTTAAGGGATACATTGTACTTTTGCCTTAACAGTATGAAAAAATCTGTAATTTGCCCTTAATTATTGAGAAAATTACGCGGTTAAGCAAATTTATTTTACTTAATTACTCACAATAGTTATAGTTTGCTATAATTACCACGCACGACTAACGTTACACATTGATTACATGGACTGACCACGTTTGTATATGTATAATTTGTCAGAATATACAATTACATACGTATAATACATAATTATCTAACCGATATACATATACAATTCACCTCTCTCCCTTGCCTCTATCCTCCCTCTCCCAATCTCGCTCGCCTCTCTCCTCTCTCCAATCTCGCTGTCATATATACAAATGCATATATATATATATATATATATATATATATATATAATATACAATTATTTAACCAATATACATATACAAATCACCTCTCTCCCACTCTCTGCCCTCTTTCGCTCACCTTCTCCTCCCTCTCCCAATCTCGTTGTCATATATACAAATGCATATGTATAATATACAATTATTTAACCTATACATATATATATATATATACACACACACACAATTCACCTCTCTCTCACTCTCTGCCCTCTCTCGCTCACCTCTCTTTTCCCTCTCCCAATTTCGCTCGCCTCTCTCACCCCTCTCCCAGTCTCACTCGTCTCTCTCCTCTCTCTCCCTATCTCTCTTGCCATATATACAAATACATATGTATAATATATAATTATCTAACCGATATACACATAATTCACCTCTCTCCAACTCTTTGCCCTCTCTCGCTCGCTTCTCTCCTCTCTCTCCCAGTCTTGCTCGCCTCTTTCCTCCCTATAACATGTAGCTACAAATTATAATTATTAAACTATAGCTATAGAGAGTAATTAAACTATTTTTGAGTGATTATATGTGAAAGTTCCCCCTTAATTATTTGTCCGCAATCTGTCAATAATTTTGTGGGCATTGTTAATGACAACGAGTAAAGCTAATGCTGATGGGCCCAACAATCATATCCCAATACATAAAGCCCATAGTAGTAGCCCACTGCAGAAACTAGAAAAACATCCCACATCAATAAGTTAGTGAAGTTTCCAGCGGCTAGAACTTAGTATATAAATACATCAAGCGCCACAACATAACACACGCAGCCACGCAATGAACACATAGCGAATTATTCTTTCGCCTTTTACTAAAGAATACCGTGTGAGCATTGCAAATAGTGGCATACGCTAATTTTTTGAGGGAGAAATCCCAACAATACAAGTCTTAAATTTTGCAATAATCAAAAGCCCCTCTCCAATAGTTTAACTAAAAGCATTCCATTAAAATTGAAATTATATAGTAGATGTTTAACATCACTCTAAATATAAATAGTGTTAAAAATTATGCTCATAAGAAATATTTACAAAATGCTAAACGTATGGTGCTTAAGGCTTCATTTGTTTGCACAACTTAATGGAGCTTTGAATTGGTTTTTAGTGGAGCTTTGAATTGGTTTTTAGGTTTGACTCTGACTCATTCAGATTCATTAAGTTCATTTGTTTTATTTTTAGACTCTTAACAATATTCAACTCATTTAATAAATTATCAAATAATAAATATCGCTTCTTTTCTTTGGGCGTGCTTTTTATCTCATAACTAAAAATTTCTCTCTTTTTTCAATCAAACACCATTTTTCTCTCTTGAATTGGTGAGTTTTCGTAGATCCTTTGAGTATTTTTTCTATATTAATATTTTTTTTGTATTGACGTGTGTCAAGAACACTGATTGCAATAATATTTTTGGTGTATTGTTGTTTATCAAGATTTTTGAATGGAAAAATAGTACTCCAAATCACGATTATTAAAACTTTTAAAAGTTTTTTTTAAGTCAAAAGTGAAATATTTTGTTGAAATAAAATTTTTATAAATATAATGTTCAATTTCACATGCACATTCAGATATTGAAAACGAACAACATTAATTATTTAGTGTTTAAATTTAGATATCATATTTTAATATTCAGATGTATATTTAGATTAAAATACCTAGATCTTAATGCAAATCTTAATATTTAGATGTTTAGATTCAGGCATCTTAATCTTAATGGAAACTAATGATGCCTAACACATTTTCTTCTGGTCATATCGAATAATAATGTGTTTATCCTACTTTTTATTTGACGGCCAGCTAGCTAATACTTTGTTTGAGAATTAAGTGAATAGACAAAGATGGATTTTCAGATAATTTTAAAATTTAGGCTATATATATAATAATAAAAATAACAAAATTCAAGTGAAAAACATTCAAATATTTGTTAGCTATTGGGTGAGCTGTAAATGTATTTTAAATTCTTTTACATGTATTTGTTGGCTTGTTGTTTTACAAAGAAAGCTTATCTATTTATTTATTTATTTTTATAGAGTACTTATATTTTTTATCTTTGTAGTGTGATGTCAAATTACGATATTCAATGCAAAAAAGCTGGAAAGTCCAAAATGTATTGTTAAGAGGATCTAATCCTGAACAATCTTTTATCATTAAATAAAGTGTTTGATTGATGATTATTTATAGTAAAAATAATGTATATGATTGTCACAATAATACATATAGAATTGATCAGCTAATAATGTGACATGTTTTTGCAATTAAAAATATATTTTGGACCCATTCTTAAAAAAAATAAAAAAATCATGGACGTAATAATGATCATAGAAATTGATGAAAGGAGAAATAAACTAAAGCTATAAATTGTTATAATGATATAATGCATGAACGAAGATTTTGGACCCATTAATCTTGAAAACATATTAAATGATAATTTTTTTGTATATTTTTCTAGCTAATAATGTGAAATGGTTAGTTGTCTCCACAGCTAAACGTCAAAGGGATAATATAATTGATCTTGACATAATTAGAACAAACAACTAGCTAGGTTTTAAAATTGTGTCCAAGTAATTACAACTTCTGATAGTCCAAAAAGTCACACATTAATTAATCCATAATGATTTTATTTTTAAAAATTGTAAAGGAGAAGAAGTTTAATTTTTCGTTTTTTTCTTCTGAATTTTTGTTGATATTACCGTTCTTTATTGAAACAAAATAATTCAAGCCAACATTTTTTGGGGGGGAGGGGGGAATATGTGCATATATAGTACAAGTGAATGTTAAATATCAAAAAGTTATGCAAATATAATTTTTACAACTTACTAAACATTACCTGGTAGTCTGAAGTGGAATGATTTGAAATACCCTTGTACTTGGCTATGTTTGTCAGTTGAACCCTTCTATTCACCATTTTGTCAAATGAACCCTTAAACTCGATGAACTCTATTTTCTAAACCCCTTTGACCACTGACCGAGCTTATATGATATTAAAATAACTGAGTTGAATAAATGTGTGATCACACTCGTTTTAAAGCAAGTGAATACAATTTTTTTATTTAAAAATTATTAAAATTATAAGACAAAATTATAATGATAAATTTCTTTTTTTCTTAAAAATCTCAAACCCTTCCTTCTTCAGCCCCCCAACCTCACCCCCCCCCCCGCCCCCTTCTATGTTCTTCTTCCTCAGCCCCAAGTCCCAACCTCACCCTTTTTCTCTTCTTCTTCAGTCCCATACCCCCACCCCTGCCCCTATCCCTTTTCTATTCTTCTTCTTTAACGTACATTCCATCACCATAATCATCAAATATAAAATTAAAGAAAGTTCTTGCAAGAAAACATATCATTCACCATTTTTATAAAATTTAAGATTTATTACTGATTGAATTTACTCATAAATAAAATTTTCCTAACTTGAAGTTTTCTTGATTTTTTTCAATCAAATCAAAAATAAATGAAACCTAAAGCATGTATGTGCAAGAGCTAATTACAATTTATTATATTTTATGATTGAGAAAACTTTAAAGTGTGAAAATTGAAAGAAAGATAAAAATGATATTTTTTTTTGTGGGTGAGGTATAGAGGGTGGATAAGAATGAAGAAGATCAAGTAGGAAGGTGGAGAAAGAGAGAGAAAATTGCACTTTTTGTTTTTTAAAATGACGTATTTATGGGTAAAATGAGTGTATTATACGCACACATATCAAATGAGAAAGGGGTTTAAAATATTGTGTTTGAATGAGTTTAAGGGTTCATTTGGCAAAATGATGAGTAGAAAGATTCAACTGACAAACGGAGCCTAGTACAGGGGTCTCCTAGGTCATTCCGCCAAACTCTAAAAGATTCATAAACTATAAGAAAGCCAAAAAAAAAAAAAATTAATAAATAATTATCAAAAAAATAAAAAATATCATCGGAAAAAATTTGCGGAGAGTTCCATTCAAAATTTTACGACTCTTTTGACTGTTACATTGGTTACTTAATTTTTATAGTATTAAAAAACCATTACTTCATTTTTATAGTATTAAAAAACCATTGTTTTTTTATGTTAATATAATCATCTATAATCGAGAATGATCAATGCATTAGATTATAGTTTGGTCAAAGAATCCGATATTCTTTTATTCTTTTGAAAAAGAAAATAAGTATTGTTAACATGGAAATATCATTTGAATTGATTGAGTTATTTTGTAAGTGAAATAGCAATGAGTAATCACATGAAAGAAAAGAAAATATCTTTTATTGTTTTGTTTCTCAGAAATAAACGGTACATAATGGGAAAACGACTAGCACTAAATATGCGCATAGTGGATTCACTTGGCTACCTCCTCCAGCCCTACCACTACAACAAAAATAATTATTAACAACATTTAATTCTTAATTGCCGCTAAATATATATTTTTAGCGGCAAATGTCATTCTTTGTATATGTCCCTAAAGCCTTTAGCGACATTGGTTCTAATGGCACTTAACTAATGCCGGTAAAGACTTTAGCACTCTTTATTAGTGTCAATATTTAATGCCGCTAAAAGTTGTTTTTGTTATAGTGTACTATACCTCACACATGTGATGTATGTGCCTACAATCCAAATTAAATCTCTTCTATTATAAAATAAATTTGAGTGACTTTTTAAATAAAGCTACGTTGAGTGACTTTTTGAAATAATTGTTCACTTTTTAAAAATTTAATGTTTGATCACAAAAATATCGAATCAAACTTGAATATATTTCAAATTTGATAATCGTATATAACATATTTTTACTTTTGAAGTTATATTAAAATACATTTAAGCATGAACTTTATTGCAAATATCCTTAGTAAAAACATATCTTCCATAAAAAGTATAATCATACACATGTACTCCATCTTCAATTTCAACATCATAAATATCAAATTAAGTAAAAAAATTTATTATAAATGGTTTATTAATTGGGTGGGGATTAATTAGTAATGTGGGTAATGGTTGATTTATAAATGATATTAATAAATTAAATTATATCCAATAGTTGAGCGCCAAATATTTTAAAAAATATTTAAATAGTTTAAATTTGAAACCGTTAAATAAATGGTCAATTTTGAACCAAAAGATGGATGACAAAGAGTATTTTGGAGCCAATAGGTGGGTGAAAAGGATATTTTGGAGCCAATAGGTGGATGGAAGGTAATTTTGTACCATTACTCTTTTCATCTACCTATTGGCTTCAAAATGAGGATGGTTTTTTTGTGACGGATTACAAACAGACATGAACCTCATGATAAAAATATTTTTAAAAAATTATTCATATTCGATGCTTACATGAAAATCATATTAACAGAAACTTTATTATTATTTTTCCCTTTCCCCCTCTTTCACCTCTTGGAAATTAAAATATTACAAGCAATTTGCATATCAAACACCACAATAGCTTTTGAGAGCACATTCAAGCCTTCTATTTTCCTCTTTGCTAAAGAACTTTAGATAATCAAGATGATTAAATGAGTTGAATAGTAAAGGGTGCTCCTCATCAACAAGCTCTTTTGGTGTTTCAACCATTAGTGAATCTTCCATGAATGAAAATTGTGCAATGGAGTATCTTGCTCCTTTTTCTTCCCCCATCATCACTCTATGATGTGGAGATTTTATCCTATTGTTGCTCCATGCCTACAATAATATCGTCAAATATAAAGACAAGTAAAAGAATTTATAAAGACAAATAAAAGAATTTTTACGTTGTCAGTATATATTTAATTCTTTGTTGTATATATATAAGTTCTAGGTTATTTATGGTTGATAATTATTTCTCAAATATTTACAATGTTTCTTTATTTTTCAAAGTTATTATTTAAGTGGTCTAATATATAACGTATAAAATTATATACATTGGCTTCTAACTCCACGTTGGTTTTACACCCTATGTAATAAATAAGATAAACTCCTAATATGTTACTGACACGTGATGTATTTATATATCACTTTCATCTGTTTCAATTTATATACGTTTTATTTTCATTTTTATTTTTTGCGACCGCAAGATATACAAAAGGTATTTTTGGTACGATGTTCACATGTCATCTATATTATTTTTTTAAATTTTGTACGTGTAAATAATCAAATTAAGACACGTAAAATGAAATGAGATTGATACCATGATTGCATCGCCAGCCATGACGACGATGGAGGAAGGGGAAAGCTCAACTCCAAACCACTCTCCATCTTTCCCTTTGATCTCCAAACCATTAACTTGATTAGTCTGATGAATTGTTGACATAAAACTTTTGTCTGTATGAGCAACAAATCCCAATTTTGCTTCTTCTACTTGTGCTTCTCTATATTTCATTACTCTAGCTAGATAATTCACTGATTTGACATGTGATTCATAGTATTTCTCTACACCATAGCTCTCAAAAACCATTTTCACCACCATTTCTTCTAATTCTGCTGCTGCTTTTGAGTATGCTAGCAATGCTTGGCTAACAAATTAAAATTGAAAAAGGAATAATTAAGGATTAGTGATCAGGACGTAATTTAACCTAAAAAATTAACTTGTATAATTGTCCAAGATCATAGATGTGGGACTACTAATACGCCTAGACATGACAACTAGAGTGTGGACAAGATAATATTGGACCCAACATTGAGTGTGTCCGAATCGCCCAAGACTAATTAATGAGACGTTATTATTGTCTTGATTTATTTTCTTTCTCCAAGAAATTGGAATGATGATAAGTAGTGAATTATTCAACTATATACACGTATTTCAATTTTGATCTTCGGTATATGACTACTTCAATCTCAAAAACTAATTAAAGAATTGCGCATTTATCCATAAGAAGACAAAATGTCATATCATCCACAAATGTGGAACTACTAACACCCCGCACACCTAGACCTGACAGCTATTGCCATATAGACAAGATAATATGGAGAGGCCCAACATTGACTGAAAATATGGATATTTAATTGTATAACTCTGATATCATGATAAAAAAATAAACATATATTCAATTTAACTTTACTCTGAAAACTAGCTAAAGATATGAGATTTGTTCAAGACTATACATGAAACAAATTACCAATACCAATGTGGGATTATTTAACAAAGAAAATATTACCTAAAATCATTGTTTCCATTAGGCCACATGAAATTGGTGAAATTTTGGATACCTTCAAGTGTATTAGCATTATCAATGCCCATACTCTCATAAAGAGGAATAAATGGGATTTGGCCAACATAACCATACAAAGGTTTACTAGACTTATTTTGTACTTTTTTCTGAGTTGGAAGATCAAACAACTCTTCTAGTGCTTGAAAAACATCATCATGGATCTTTGATGAGACTTTATCATATAATGCTACAAAACAACCATACTCTTCAAGAGCACAAACAGCTTCTTTACTTGCTTTGGACCATGAATTTGTACCTGGTTCCAAATCCTTCATGGTGAAATCAATAACAGGAAGTTTGTGGGAAACTGTCAGAGAACCCATGGATTTTTTTTTAATTACTTTTTTTTTGTCTCTTAATTAATTTCTTGGAATTGATGTGTGTGACACATTAATCCACATATTATCTTATATAATGGTCTTGCTGATATAGGATATTAATATTGGTTTGTCACTACATCAAATGCTGTTTTTGGAGCCATATGACAAGGAATATTCATTTTTAATATATATATTTTTCAGGACCATAAGTATGGCGCAAGATTATTACTTTATTTTTGCATGTTGTCTAGGGAGAATATGATATACGATTTGAGAGGGACAATTTCGAAACATATTTGAGAGGGACACATTAATATTTAATTAAGTGATTCCTACCTGACGAATATAGTGACTTCAGATTCAATATAATAAAAACAATGTTAATAGGCTAGCTTAGATATCAGTTGGAAGCAAGCTGTTTAAGCTCATTTAACCTTTAATTAGTAATTTACATATGCACTTTTGATCCTTTTGACTATGCATCATCACAAATTTAATAAATTACTAAAGATCTTCTTGAGGAGATGAATATTAAAAACAGCGTGAAGTAAAGATTTTTTTTTGATGAGCTTGATATTGAATCGGTGTGAAACTCACACTTACAAGCCCAAAATGCAAGCCCAATACATAAGGCCCATAGTAGTAGCCCACTGCAGAAACTAGAAAAACATCCCACATCAATAAGTTAGTGAAGAAGCCAGCGGCTAGAACTTAGTATATAAATACATCAAGCGCCACAACATAACACACGCAGCCACGCAATGAACACATAGCGAACTATTCTTTCGCCTTTTACTAAAGAATACCGTGTGAGCATTGCAAATAGTGGCATACGCCAATTTTTGGAGGGAGAAATCCCAACATTACAAGTCTTAAATTTTGCAATTTTCTGTTTATTATATAACCTGTTAAATTAACAGCCATGATCACATCCATAACTTAAAAAGTAAAATGCCCAACATATAGCAAAACTAACAAAAAAAAATCAATTTGTTTTGATGTAATATCTCTTTTTAAGTAATATACATTTCCAAGACATTATTGATTATACATTGTATACACACAATTTATTTATACAATATTATTACATTACAGATACAGCAATCATTTTGGTTAAAAATTTTTTTTGCACATTTACATAAGAAGCCCTTTGTAACAAACCGAAATCCTCACTATATTAATAAGAGCACTAGAAAAGGATTATAACCTTACGATTCGAATTGAAATAACCAAACTATCGGATTACAATGGAAATATTGAAATAACGAGTAATTAAAGATAGAAGGAGAATGGAGATGAGGACTTAGATTCTAGAAGAAGAGGAGAAGACAAACATTTTCTTCAATATGCATAAACCCTTCTTTCAAACTCATTCTTTCTTTTAACCAAATGCTAATTGGGCCTGAATCCCAAATAAAACACTCTAACATTTTAGTTGGCCCAATCTCATTCACCACTTTTAACTCATAGGCCTTTATAGAGCTAGTTTGGTTCACAACATCCTTTGTTACCGGGTTGGTACATTTATGTCAATTTGGTCATTCACAAATCGCAAGAATGGCTCATTTTAAGATGGTGTTTAGTTTTTATTTCTCAAATTCATGATCTTTTAACTTTTTTCCTCTGACTTTTTAAATAACAAAAATAGTGATTGAATAAAAAAAATAATTCACACGGATTAATTTATTCGTACTTACTTATGGGTATAAAGGCTAAGTTCTCAACTCTAAACTTTTCGTAACATTTTAAAACACAATTTTTTCTTACAAACTAATGTTGATTGAGGCTAAGTTTTTTAAATAAACTTTTGCCTTGCGAAATTAGGTCATATTTAAGATATCTTAGCCATAAATTTTTTTCCTTAAATAAAAACAAGAACAAAAATGACTATTGATTAAGTGACGAAAATTAAATGGGCAACTTTCACATATAGCAAACAAAAAATTCATATTTGTATGCTATAGCAAAGTTTGCATAATTGCGCTCCATAGCAAACATATAACTCTATAATTCACTATACATATACAATTGTATAATTCGCTGGCCTAAATTGTATAATTCGCTGGCCTCGCTATACATATACAAATTGTATGATTCGCTGGCCTAAATTGTATAATTCGCTGGCCTATTTCGCTGCAATTGTATAATACGCTGGCCTATTTCACTGCAATTGTATAATGCGCAATTGTATAATTCGCTGCCTATTTCGCTGCAATATCTGTATAAAATTTGCTTTGCATACAATTAAATCGAAGTAAAATGTTTGTATATTGTATAATTATAAGTGTATAGGAAAAAGATATATATTTTTCTCTCGCTTTATACAAAAACAGAATAATTTATACACTTCTGTTGTATAAAGCGAGAGAAAATTGTATTTCAGTGCAATTGTATAATTCGCAATTGTATAATTCGTTGGCCTTTTTCGCTGCAATATTTGTATAAAATTTGCATTTGTCTACAATTGAATCGAAGTAAAATGTTTATAAATTGTATAATTAAGTGTATAGCACGAAGATATATGTTTTTGCATGTGTATATATAATTTTCTCTTGCTTTATACAAAACAGAAATACAATTTATACACTTCTGTGTATAAAGCGAAAGAGGCGAGCAGAGGGAGAGTGGCGAGCGAGATTTTTGAGAGAGAGGCGACTGACAAAATTTGGCAAACGTTTGCTATGAAGCACAATTAAATCAAACCGTAGTTACTCCATTTATTTTAGGTTATAAGTTTGCTATTATATACAATTATCCCAAATTAAATTACTCAAAAATACGAAATTTTCCTCAATCGGCCCAAATTTGTTAAACTGACCCAAATAAGAAGCCAGTGACCCGGTCTAATACGATACATGCTCTTTTCTCTCTCCTTTGATTCATCGGATTCAAGTAATTGAGATCAGGATCGTTTTGTGTCAAAACAATCAATAATGGCGGGTCCATCGAGCTCATGGTCGCGAGCGTTGGTGCAGATCTCTCCGTACACCTTCTCCGCCGTCGGAATTGCCATTGCCATCGGCGTTTCAGTGCTTGGTGCTGCTTGGTAAACTTTTCATTTATTACTCGCTAGGGTTTGCAATCAATTTTTTTTTATCAATCTAACGATTTCCGTTGGAATTATGAAATATTTTAGGGGAATATATATAACTGGAAGTAGTTTGATTGGTGCTGCCATCAAAGCTCCTCGGATTACCTCCAAAAATCTGATCAGGTAATTTGCTTTTTTTAATTACTGCAGCGTGAATTGAGAAGACTGATTCCAACAGTAACTGCTAAAATTTATGTATTTATTTTTGTTTGCCATAAAGTGGAAATGAATAGGTTATTAGGCTATTACCTATACTAGGATTAAGCTGATTATTGGCTTTGATCTCGATCTTTGCATAATTATCCCCTTTATTATGATCCATTGCTAACAATTCATGTAGTTTTTAAAGCATATAAAGATTCCGTATAACTAGTTCGTGAACCAAAAAAACCTTGAAAATGTCACCATGCATGTCAAAGTGTATAACATGGATTGATATTTGGCTTGAAGTCCGAGTAATTTTTAATAGATGTATTGTTTGTGCGAAATGAGAAGTTGAGTCAAGCTTAGGCAGACCAAATTTTCTAAGAATGTGTTGTTTTACCTTACTATTTACTTGCCTTAGCGCCACATATGTTTGTATCAGAAATTTTGCTTGCAGGTTATGTTTTTTATTCTAATGGTAGATTGATTCCGAATTGTGAGCTTAATTAGTCAGGTTGCTCTATCATTATTATAGCTCGGTTTAGCTAATAATAATCACCAGGTGCTGTCAGCCAATGATACATGAGTTTGACAAACTAAACATTTCCATGATTGCATAATTTTCAATTGGAAAACATACTCTCATTAAGAGTGGTAATTGTATGTCTGAGCTTCATTTGGTCAACTATCCCATCATACTCTCTGCCATCTTCGTGAACTTTTGTATACAATCTTGTCCTGCCCTTTATGACACATATTATCAAGTTATATATAAGAAATGTTATGCCCTGATGAGATAACAGAGATGTATGGTTCTGGGGTATTGGGACGATTTCTGGCCCTTGGCTTAATATGCTTGTGTACTATATCTTTAAGCAAGTGTGAAGTCAAAGGCTCATAGTCTACCGCATATACATAATGCCATTGTTGATGATTCTTATCTTTAGTTTGTTTCCAGTCCTATCTGTGCAATATCTCAAAAAGTTTCTTCGTCAGTGTAATTTTTTGTGAAGCGGTTGCTATATATGGTGTTATTGTGGCCATCATTCTTCAAACAAAGCTCGAGAGTGTACCTGCCTCACAGATTTATGCACCAGAATCTCTTAGAGCTGGCTATGCAATTTTTGCTTCTGGGATCATTGTGGGCTTTGCCAATCTTGTCTGTGGGTTAGTTTGAAATAATTTTCTCCTTGTACATGGATTTCTACTTGTGGTTTCAAGTTTAAAGTAATGTTTTGTCTGCCCTATTGTTATTCCTTTTATTTCTTTTGAAAAGGTTGTGCGTTGGAATAATTGGAAGCAGCTGTGCGTTATCTGATGCACAGAACTCCTCACTTTTCGTTAAGATCCTCGTGATCGAGATTTTTGGTAGTGCACTTGGTCTGTTCGGTGTTATTGTGGGAATTATCATGTCAGCTCAAGCATCTTGGCCATCCAAGGGTGCATAAGCCTTCACATTATGTGCTTGTTATTAATTTCAAAACAAACACGTTAGTCTTGGCCATCCAAGTCTGTGTAAGTCTTTGCATTATGTGTTTGTTGTCAGTGTTTAAATTATACTGTATTATATGCGTTTGCACGAGTACTTTTTTGTCCCTTTCTTCTTTTTGGCCTTCCGCAGTTGCATTTTGATGTGCAATTACTGTGTCAACTTCTTTTATTAGTCTGTTTATTGATGTAATTTTTCTTAATAAAGCTATTGAGTACTAGTTCATCTACTCTATTCAAAAATTGTATAACTTGCTTCCATTTGTATTGGATGGCCCTATCCATAGCATTTCACTGTTCATTGGTAAATAGATTTTGATCCTCCAGCTCACCTTTCAGGTAAATCATATTTGTTTCATTGCATCATTTTGCCAATGAGACTTGTTTCTTATTTCATGACAAGGATAATTCCTTGTTCCTCCGTACTGCCCCCTCCTTAGTGAACACTCATAGTCATAGACAAGGTGCATCGGGTAACAGGAGAACAAGTGGGAGGAAAGTCGAGTACAATTTAGAGATTTATGGTATAAGAAGCAAAGCAAGAGCTGCAGTAGGCATTCCTTTGTCATAGAATCATCTCATATTAATGAATGAAAGAAATCCTTGTCATGGAAGAGTTGCTGAAAAAGTGATATGAATCTGCAGAGGCTGATTAATCTACCAATTCCAAAGACTCCTTGAATCCATTATATATTTGTCATAACAAGCTAAAAGGCCAGATTCTAACTTCTTTTAACCATCTGGCTTGAAAAGGTAAGCTGTGGAGTGTGGAGGGATGATAAGTAGTTCAGCCTCTATTCGAATTATATTAGGGGCTTTCGCTTTTGCCAGATCTAGATCTAAGTTTCAAATTTGAGTATAGTCATTCAGAAAAGCGTTCTTATTTCATTGCACAGGGTCAAATATGTTGCCATGACTTTGCTTTTCATACACATATATGCATACACTGCCTGGAAATTTATTTCCCAGTGAACCTTGTTTGTTTGATAGCAATTATTTTTGGTTTCGCAGGATGTTTGCCAGTCTTGTCCACCATTTTGTTATATGCATTCATGCCCATTTATCAGCTTTTCAAGTTGCAGTCCATACATGAATTATTGTACCTTCATGTTACAGAGTAAAGTAATGATATGCTGCAAATGTCAAAGAAAATGGACAAAACAATCTTGAAAAAAGTTTTTTTAATTAAAAGACTAGAAATGTGTAATAATTTTGAAAACTTTGTGCATAATTTTTGACTGGTATGTATGTTGTCTTTTTTAATGGTAAACAATTTCAAATCCTTCTTTTAGTTGAAAAACTTTCAAAGATGGGGAAAAATGTGTGAAATTAGGTTTTAGACCTAACTCAAACCCCAAAAGCTAGCTCAAAGAGAGGAGGATTGTCCAAGTCTACGCCCAGCTCTGATACCATGTGAAATTAGATCTTAGGCCTAACTCACACCCCAAAAGCTAGCTCAAAGCGAGGAGGATTGTCTAAGCCTTATAAGGAGTCCACCTATCTCATTAATCACCGATGTGGGACTTTTGTCATTATTTAACAAAATGTGATTGGTTTGAATGTTGTCTTTTAGGAAAAACTTTAGGCTGCCTAGACAAAAATCTACATATTATCAGTATGGATGTTTGTCTAGTATTATTGTCAGCATATACATTATACAATCAATAGCTAGAGGACTTATTTTTAATGGCTTTTTTGACACTACATACGAACTCATTAATTTAGCACTACATATTTAGTTCGAGACTTTAATTTGTTAAAATTTATTAAAATTTCTCCAATTCTTATGAACGTTCCAAATGAACAAACAATAGTTCATAAGGTATCCAAACATTTTATGGTGTTGCATTAATAACTTGCATCTCGTGTTTTTTTTACGAGTAAATACTTGCTATTATAAGTTATTTCAAACTTTTCAATATACATGATTTTACAAAGATTGACTGATATAATCGATAAATGAACAACAATAATAACTAATTTTTTGTTATATAATCTTCAAACATGATACGGACAATCTTTTCATGTTGAGTATGAGTTATTTTTCATAAAATATAAGTTTTATATTTTTAATAAATTGGAATCGTAACTTGAAGTTAAAATTGAATTTTTCTTCACGATTCATAAATAAACACCGATTTTAAATTAAAATACATAAGGGATTATCATTTGCTTGCTTCACAAAGCAAAAGAACCTTCCGTTTAAATCTCAAATCATATGGCCAAACGCCTACTTAATATTTAGTCCAACGCCGATGAGATAGATGGTAACCAAATTTTGATTCCCAACTATAGAGTTGGGAGGGGCTCTGTTTCTCCCTTGAAAAAAAAACAGTACTGTTTGAACAAAAACCTAACTTCACGTGTCCTATTTAATAGCTGATTTTCATGAATCAATGAGAGAAAAGTTTTGCTAATTTACTCGGGATCGAAATTTTATATTTGTCTTAAAAAATTTATTTAATATGTATTAAATTATTAATTTAGCCAGAACTACTTAATTTAAAATGACTAGATTAATCGTAAATACAGAAATTTCAAATTTTGATGTCGTTAATAGCATGTAAGCCCAACATAACAATACAATAATTATAGTACTAAAAATTTCATTCAAATGTACGTTCGCTTGATTTTTTGATAGAAAATGAGTAGTGCATGCAAATAAAACGTACGTCCTAATTTGTGTCCTACGTATACCATAAAACACATGCCCTACATACACCTATGCCATCAGAAATGATATTATTATTTCCAGACGGAACACATACTAAATGAAGTACAAGTATATGTTTAGGCAAATATTAATGTGTGGTAGGTATAACTTAATAAGAGTCATTTTCTCATGCTTAATTTGCTTTGTTATTTGATTATCTTCCTTTTGAAAAACCAATCAATCTATGGTTTTATATATAGCCCTCTAGTTGCAAAGTAAAAATTTACATCAATCGAGTGTTTACATCAAACTATATAAACCTATTTATCATAATTAATCAAGTAAATCTTCATATATTATAGTACTGCACTTATAAGGGCGTGTTTTGGTATGATGTTTCCAAAAAAAATTTATATTTCATCTATCAAAATATTTTTTTAGAAAAATAAGTTTCTTAAAAATAAGAAAAATGACATATATAATGAACGACAGTGAAAACAAGTTCCATAATTAAGTAAGATTTCAAGTTAATTATCGCTCCTCCCCACCTACCCAAGACCCCCACTCTCCACCCCTCTATCCCAATAGTATTTTACTAGAATACAAATATAAAATAGTCGTGTAATGACATTTTTTAACTTACTTATCAAACACTACAAAATACATAAGAAATTGGAAAACAGTTTTCTTCAATACCAAACACACACCCCAATTAATGAGTTATACCAAAAACCGTCTTTATACAGACACGCTATTCTTCACGTACCTCACTTATAAAACGACTAGACTAAGTATGTCATTTATTATTATAAAGGATGAGGACAATGCGGTATATGACAATAGCAGGCAAACCAACATAGACTTGATCAAAATATACAAATCACTAGTAAGTCAACCCAATTTTTTCCAAATGGCCAAAAATAGTGTGAGTTATGGTGTTTCTTTATCATATGGTTGGTGGCAGTAAACGTCCACATGAAATATTAGGTATGGCAATGAGATGGTACTGGGGAACTCTTATTTGTCCACCATATTATGTAAGACGAATCAAAAGTACTATTAAATTATATTATAGTAAATAGCGTAAACGAATTTACCTCAAACGTCATATTTATAAAAATGAATTATTCTAAAAAAAGTGAGATAGATTTAGAATTATCTACTCATGAAATTAATTCGGATCGATATCAAATGGAATCGCTTTGATTCCAATAAAGAATTTTGCGATGATGAATTAAGAATATTAGTTTATTGTCAAGATCCAATAATTGTAGTCCACGCTTACCCTTAGACACTTCGATGAGCTTTTTCTTACGCATAGAAATGATATAGATGAACTAAACTTTTAATTAGGGTAGACGTTTGGTTCTTCAGTTCGATTCGATTTTTTGGTTGTCGGTATTAGACAAATGTGCACGGTGAACCGAACCAAACCAATCCGGTTCAATTTTTCTACTTTGGTTCGATTGAGTTTGGTGTTTTAAAAAAATTAGTTTCTGGTGTGAATGGAAAATAAAATGAGGAAAAAATTAAAATATAAAATACTTAATAAATTAAAAGGATGTTAAGGAATAATGTGTTTCGCCATGAAATACTTATTATTGTGCTGACTAAAATACTATATTTACCTTTGTCAAGAACATACGTGTCTACAACTACTTCTCGAGAAAAACAAGAACGGAGAGGAGTTTCTTTACATAACGTACATCAACAAAAATATGTGTTTGTTCCTCTTGAAATTAATATTTGAAGTTATCTATTGAATTGTATATTTGTTGTTATTTTGATTTGTTCATGAATGATATAATTTTTATATTTTTAGTTAGAGAATATTCATAAATATATGTAAATATTTTTTTTATTTTGAATAAATGTTCAATTCTTCGTGCACCAAAATTTTGAGACACTTACATCAAACACCGAACTGAAGAACTATTTTTTTTGAAAATATAACGTCAGCATCGAACCAAAAAACTTAAGAACCACACCGAAAAACGAATTAGTTTGATTCAATTTAATTTTCGATTTGTGATGTTCTTATCCGCCCTATGACATAAATTGATTTTTTTTCAAAGTTTGATGGCATTGCATGTTCTTTTCCTTACGATTTTCAAGTAGTTTGATGAGTGGACTTTTCTTTGGGGGTGGCAAGTTTTGTAGTCATCCCTCAGGTTATGAAGTCATCTAATTTGGCAAGCATAAATAACGTGACCTACCCATAAGAATCTTCAAAATCAACGTTTACATTTTATGTGATCTGAGAAAAGAAAAAGTTTAAATATATCGATAGCATCGTAAATTTGTTACTCCTTTCGTTCGAAATTATTTATCATGTTACGTTTATCAAAAGTCAATTTGACTAATTTTCGAAGGTTTATTGGATCACATTAATTCGATATTTTAAACAAAAAAATTAGATATTCTAAAACTATATGAAAATTACTATAAATTACAATTTTTTGCATATTAATATGATGAAAAAATACATCTTAAAATGTTAGTCAAAGTTTTTATTGTTTGACTCTAAATATAGAAATCATGACAAACAATACCGAACGAAAGAATAATAAATTTTATTTAAATATTTGCACTATAGACTTGTTTTGTTTGAGCATCTAAATATGTGATTAAGTATTTTATTAATTACTTTTTGCATGAATTTTAAGAAGATTTTTGTTGTTCTTGAGGCATAAATAAGTTAGTCAATTAAAATACTATCAGTTTCTTTAGTTGTACCTCAAAAAATCCTAAAACCTTAGGCTTATTCAAATTGAGATTGATAAGTGTGTATAATTAAGAGATTGAAGTGAAATAGTTTATATCGCTAGGGTATCAATGTAAATTGTAGTACGCGTTTGAGAAAACACATAAAAAAGAATTTCAAAATTTGAATTAGAAATGTCTAATAGAATCAACACTTATTATATATTGTGTTTAGATACTCAATTGAATCAGACTATGAATCGAGTATTCCAAAACAAGTACAATTGAACATAGTATCACAATATTCTCTATCAAAAATTCAAACTCAAAGCTAGAATCGTTAACCTCTCATTAAAGAAAATAAGGAATGCTTACTGCTCCAGTGACCAGTGCTATATTTGGTGTTTCTAGTGCAAATATAATTGTTGAACAATTTAAATAAAACAAATAGATACTCCTTCCATTGCAAAATAAATAGTGTTAATTATTAACTTATTCTCAAGTAAATAAATATCTTGAAAATGAGTAGTTTTTCGTGAAGTAAAATTCTTTATATTTAAATAAAACTAAAGTTGAAAAAAATATTATAAATATCTTTTTGATTATATTAAATATATCACTTTATTTGAAAAAATATAAAAAATAAAACACCACTTATATTAAAAGGAACCTAAAAATACGGGTAAAACTTATCCGCACAAAGGTTACACGAAGTTAATACATGTATGACATGTATTTAAATTTATAATTTATTCTACTTAATCATAATTAATTTACATATATTTATTTTATTAAATCATGTAATATTATCAACTTGATATAAACATTCAATATGAATAAAATTTTCCTCAAAAATACACTAACTATATATAACCGATCTGACATGCCGCCAGAGATGTTATACTAGTTATAAAGGTGTTTAATATTGCCTTATTAATTAAAAAATCATAACATTTATAAAATATTTTAGATTATCAATATAATACTTTTTACCTAACTTATAAATATACAAAATTTTATATAAAAGAGTCTGATTCACTTAAACTTAAACTATTTGATTATTTTTTTTAATAATATCATCTAAAAAGAGGGAATAATATTATTATTACTAGTTACTCTCATGCATTACTCTGTCTGTCTCATATAAATCTTCAAGTTATTATTACTCATTTCTTGAAAAAATTATAAATTTTAATATATTATTTAATTAAAAACAAAATTAAAACTAAACCTCATGGATGGGAGATGACATTCATAAATCTCATGTAAAATATTGCTCATGGCATACATCAAGGGAATCACTTGTATGAAGTTTATATTTTTATCGTAATATATGTACAGTGTTTTGCTCATTTGATTTATTCATTAAATATTTCTATGCAAATTAAAATTTAATCGAAAAATATTTTTAAATTTTGGTGTAGACCGCGATTCTCTGGTGGACCCCACTTTCCCCTCTTCCATGCGAACTGCGAAACGGACGGTCACGTTCTTGGGTTTATGATCCTGCTTATTTGCCGCCCACGTTCCCCAATTACACCACTCCTCATATTTTATTTCCTATTTTACCCTTTCCATGCTTCCCTCATTTATTTTTATTTTTTATTTGATAATACTTTCACCTTTAGTTTTTGTCCATTATATTAAAAAATAATTAACATATAGTACTAATATTTATTCAGCTTGAAAAATTAAAAAACAATCAAGAGTTTGAGACAATTTAATAATGTTATGAGGGAATGTCTAAGTTTAGTTAATCAAGTAGATGAAATGTTTTTTTTAAGTCTGTTAATAATTTAAGATGAAACTAATACTTCCTTCGTCATATTTTAGGTGACAATATTTAACCCGGCACGGAGTTTAAAATATAAATGAAAACTTTAAAATGTTTACCAAATTATCCTTCAAAAGTAGACTCACTTTTCTCTCCTCATAAATGTATTAGAGTATTATTTTTAAAATTCAGTGGGATCAACAAGAATAAAAGAAGAATTGTACCTTTATATACTTACCATATAATAATGTCATATAAAATGGGACGAAAAAAGTAATTTATGTCAAGTTCAAATATATTTTCAACTCTTTTTCTATTTACTTAACTATATTACTATATTTACCATTAAAATAATTTAATGAATAGTATAATATAGTTGGAGCTTTCGATACCAAGTTGAATTATAGTACTAGTACTAACATAGTGTCAACAGTGTACAATCACAAAAAGTGCATTTAAATAACGGTGCGAAAGTTTGATTCTGAATGGTCACGGTAGGTTCATTCTCAAAAAAAAAAAAAAATGAAAATGAAAAATTAGAGGCAAAATCTTTGGAATACACAAAAGATACTTATTACTAGGATTAAATGTAAGGGCAAGACAGTCAATGGCAAAAAGCTGCTAACTAATGTAAGGAATAACTCAGACTCACAGGTACACACTTGGGGTGCTTTCGTTAGGAACTAACTATGGCAGGATTAATTATTTAGAAGATAATTTATGTTAATATATATGTGAAATAATTTATTGTATCACTATGACGTGAATGATGGAATAACTAAATATATCAATTAAATAAGATGTCAAACTTTTATCGCATGACTAATTTTTTATTTCAGGACTACATACGTTGACCTCTCACACCAAATGACCCATTAATTTATATTTACTTGTCATGATTTGACATACTTATTAAAGAATAGTTATTAGTATATGTATTTTATCAAATTATAACTATGAAATGATGTTTAAGATTAAGTCTTGAAAAATGATATTAAAAACAATATTTAATGCTAAGGTAAAGATGGAAAATATACTTACTTTTTTATATGTCAAAAAGTGAAAAATAAAAATAATTTTTTTTTTAAAAAAATGAATGGGTGGTATATTTTTTAAAAAAAAAAAAGGAAATAGCCACTTAAATAATGACGAAATAAATTAATGTTGTTAAAATCGAAAGCACCCTAGGAGTTTGACGCTGCAACTAAAAATGTTTATTTTTCAGAAGTATTTTTTTTAAAATAAAATTTTAATAAGGTGATTTTGAAAAAAATAGATAAATTGTGTTTGGTGAATTTATTTGAAAAAGGGTGAGTGTAAATGTATTTTAATACTAAAATTATTTTATAGAGAGAAATAATTTTAAATATCTATTATAAAAATATTAGTTAAAAATTATTTTAATTAAATTAAAACATATTTATATTCAATTTTTCAATTAATATTATATATTAAATAATCAATTAAATATTAATATAATATTAACATGATAAATTAAATATAATTGAAAATATCAAGCAAAATAAATTTAAAAATCATTAAAAGAATTAAATCACAATATAAATTCACCACAAAGACAAATAAAGTCCTTTATATTTTTAATCTAACAAAAATATTGTTGACATTTTTATTTTAATTATGTAAAATAAAACCCAAAATAATATTATAATATAAAATAATAATATATAAACATAAAATAAAAAAATATTATATAAAATAAAAAAAATCTTGATCGAAACTTCTTTAATGATTTTATTTTTTGATCGAACTTAATTAAACTTATGAGATATGCTAATTAATTAAGATAGAAATATACTGATAAATATGTATACGAAGAGATATTCTAAACTTCAAAAAAATTTAATTTTTTTAATTTTTCTTTTGCAAGCAAATCTTTTCAGCTTCTTCTCATTGTCAAAAAAATACCTTCACTCCTATTTAAAAACAATTTAAGAATATATCAAAACACATAATTCTTCGAAAGAAGTATTTTTTCAAGTAGAAAATATATAATCAATGTATTATTTTTTTATATATATTTCTTATTATATGAGATCAAGCAAACAGAAGGAAAATGAGGTTGTGAGAATCTAATTTGAGATTATTTCAAACAATTTAAACTCATATTTATACTTGCCATTTTGGGAGTTTCATCATTACTGATTGAATAGACTCACGTGATGCTAAATCCTTCGACCAAAAATATCCAAATTTACACTCTAACAAAGAATCAAAGGAAGTCTTTTTATTTTTATTTATTATAATATTAAAAAAATATTTAAATACAAATTTAGTCTAGGTGTAAATTGAAAAAAATCATCACATTACGAGTACATAATTGACTTGAAACTGATCTCTAGTTCAAAACTCTTTGTCTGAAATCAAGAAGTTGGTTTACTAATCAAATTTTATTACATGAATTTCTTTAAAACATTTAAGTCTATATTAAATAACTTTTTTTATGATCCGTATTCCATCAAAAATAACTGAATTACTCGAAATTTTAAAAAATTGTTACATTCTTTTCTTCTTCCATATTTATACTTACATTTAATGAATTTGTTAAAATGGTAACATTATATTTAAACCCTTAAATATTTTCTTTAAGAGAAAAAAATAACATTTAATTTATGTCCTTAAATATTTTTATAAAAAAAGAAAAATAATTGATGCCTTCAAATATTTTTTTTTAAAAGTATATGATATACTCCAAAAATTAACTTTATATAGATTAAAAAAAAAACGATTTACCTCTTCTATACAATTTGCGAAGTTATTTCACACACAACTACGTGTATATATATATAAACAAAATATATATATATATATATTTTAACTAGTATAGCAGAATATAAGTCGACGAAGGGGAGGTGCAGGGTGGGGGCACAACACAAGGGGAGAGAGAGAAAAAAACAGTTCTAAAAACTCCCGGCGATAAACCAAAAGTCTCTCCTCTCTCTCTCTCTACATTTTTTTTCAACGGACGGACGGACGACAGAGAGGAAATTCATTTTTGTAACCGGAAGAAAATTGTTCACTTTTTCTCTTGGAACTTCATATTTTCATAACGGAGAACTCACCTGAACCCGGAATACCTAAACTCAACATCGTTGCTGACCGGCGTTTGGTTCGCCGCCGGCGAGATATGGCCGTTGCGCCACCTTGTCGTGTGGATTCACCTAGAACGTTATTTTGTATTCGATCTATTATTTCAGGAAGCCCTACCTGAAATATCTTCCTGGCCAATATTGCTTTGGGACTTGGAATTATGATAATGGGTTCCGGGGGAAAAGGAATGTTGGAGAAGGTGAAGAGGTTTGTGAAGATTATATATTTCATGGTGGCGATGTTGGCATCGTTATTGGTACTATCGGCGCCACTGATTGTGGCAATTGGGGATGTTTTGGTACCAAGTGTGTTGATTTCGAGCTTTACATGCGTTAAATGTTACAGTTTTAAAGAACATTTGCATAGATATGCCTTCAAAAGCTCATTGACGGACATTCCTATCGTTTCTATCGTCAGATCTCTAATCATCACCTGTGTTTATTCTTTGTGTGATGGCCCTGCTCTTTCACATGGACCATACCTCGGAACGGTTACATTCTGTTCCATCATTTCCGTCATTCTTCTGTCTATCAAAGCTTGTGTTTTCTCTGTCAATTCATATCTGGAGGTTGAAGCTTCATCTTCTATCTCAAGGCAAAGGCTTCATCTGAAAAAGTCATGGGGGATGCCTGTGTTGTTTCTTTCTTCAGTGGTCTTTGCTCTTGGACATACTGTAATTGCTTACAGAACAAGCTGTCGAGCAAGGAGGAAGCTTTTGTTTCACAGAGTTGACCCAGAAGCTGTCCTTCCTTGCAAAGTTGTTTTCTCTGCATACAATAAGGTACCACGATCTCCAACTCCGACAGGTAAAACAAGAACTGAGAGTGATATGAGGAGAAAACTTGCAGGATCGGCTCATGAGGAGGGGGAAGTCCCTGCTATATTACTTGCTGATGTTGACAGTTCATTCATTTCTTGCCTTGGGCTCTCTGTTCATTACAAACTTTGCTTGCCTGGCTCACCTTACCGTTCTTTGTCTTCCACACCTGCTTCTGCTAACCCGTTGCATGTTTTGTCAAAAAGCGATTATCGTATTCGGAGGAGCCACAGCACTCAATTTCATACCCACACTCTCTCTATGCCTCTTTTAGATGTGTCTCCAACTTCCCCAGTTCCGTCTGAAGAAATCCCTACTTTTTGCCTAGATGAAACTGGTGATGAAGATGATGTTGGTAAGGTGGGATGTTCATTCCCGGTACGAGATGTTGAAGGGAATAATCAGTTTGGAATTGTTCTAGTGCATGGTTTTGGAGGTGGGGTTTTCTCTTGGAGAAATGTGATGGATGACCTAGCCCAACAGGTCGGTTGTGCAGTCACAGCATTCGACAGGCCGGGGTGGGGATTGACATCTAGGCCACGTCAGAGAGACTGGGAAGAGAATCAGTTGCCTAATCCCTACAAGATTGATAGCCAGGTATTCTGATGCTTTTGATAGTATGTTCTAATGAAGTTTGTTGTAAAATTTAGCATGAGACCAAACTGTAGAGATTACAGCAATTAATTTAATCAAAAAGAAGTGAGAATGTCAAATGGCAAGAGCCAGAAAGTGGGGAATTTCTGGGTTTTATGATTTAGGGGATGTTAATTTTTGGTATTTTAGGCCTTTTGTTTAACTGTCCTATTTTTTACTTTTCAGGTTGATCTGCTTCTCTCGTTTTGTTCGGATATGGGTTTTACTTCAGTTGTACTTGTTGGCCATGATGATGGTGGATTGCTTGCACTGAAGGCTGCACAAAGAGTTCAATCATCCACTAATTCAATTAATGTGAGTTGACCTTTTCTTAGGATGAGTCTATAAATTTGATAAATGTGAGTTTAACTTTTTTTTTTTCCTTTTGCTAAGTTGATTAATGTGAATGACTCGTGACTCTGCTTTCTTCTCGGCATGTACCTTTGGGTGCTTTACTGTTATCTGAACTGCATGAACTGAAAACTTGATGAAGCCATGATCTAATGAATAAGAATAAGAGTTCCCAGTCAAGGTGCTTGGAAGGTGCCAGGACACCAATGTCATTAAAAAACAATTAAGAAAATGCCATTAGTCACAAATTTAGCTCAAGCAATTTCTGTTCTCATAGTGTGTTTCTAACCTATATATTGCTCTGCTTTATTGAAGAGAATTGATATGAAGCATTTTAGGATCAGTTTTAAATTAGAGTTGCAGGTAAATGATGTGCACCTCCTTTGCGTGTGTTCCTGAGTAATTTTAATCTTCCTGCTTATTTTTTGTCTTCTAGGTCCATATTAAGGGGATTGTATTACTGGATGTTAGCCTGTCAAGAGAATTGGTTCCAGCTTTTGCAAGGATATTATTGCGTACTTCTCTTGGAAAAAAGCACTTGGTGCGTCCACTGTTGCGAACAGAAATTACTCAAGTTGTTAATAGACGTGCATGGTATGATGCCACCAAGTTGACAAGTGATGTTTTGAGCCTATACAAGGTATAGAATATGTTCTTGCTGTTTGTTTATTTATACTAGGTAATGATCGCTCTTCTGGATTGGAACTGATACTGTTTGGATTAAATTTAATGTGCTCCGTAGTGTCTCTTCAGTCGGACATCTTGAATTTCACACCTGTGAACTAAACTTGATTTTGCTTGTGTTAGCATATATGTTTTAACCAAGATCAACTAAACAGAACAAATGCTAGAAATTTAAAAAGTAAAGTAAATACTTGGATTTTCTGATTTTAAGTAACAAAAGATTTGATCTATTATATTCTCTCATCATGATATAAACAATTGACTTTGGTGGATGCGGGTAGTGTTAAGAAAAAGGAGAATGGAGTATAAAATGCTCACTGAAAGTTTTATCCGTCACATTCAAAGAATTTGGTTTCTGCATTTGCAAATGCCGGGACACCATTTTATGATGTATATGAAGTTACATACTTCTTTTTTATGCTACTGTTTTTTGAAGTAGGATCTTTTTTGGGGCAAAGATCATAAGAATACGGATAAGACAGTGAAAGTTAGAGAGATTTGCAACTTGATAGAGGCTGTAACGGATGCATCTACTCTTATTAAGCTGGTATCATATAATATATGTACCTAGAGTTGAGATATTGTAGATGAGAATAGTTTGGCTGGTATGCAGGAAAAATATGTCTTCCCCTGTTTTCTTACGTTCAGTACTCGATGTCAAGTCGTTTAGTCTTACATTTTCATAGATTATGATATGATCATGATATCATCCTTTCTACTTCTGTGTGTAATCAGGCCCCGTTATGTGTAGAAGGATGGGATGAAGCACTCCATGAGATAGGAAAACTTTCATCTGAGACAGTCCTCTCACCAGAAAATGCGGCACAACTGCTAAAAACAGTTGAAAGTTTACCAGTTATGGTGATCGGAGGAGCTGAAGATGCACTTGTATCTATAAAATCTGTTCAAGTGATGGCATCAAAACTTGTAAATTCTGTAAGTTCTCCCTCTCAGCTCTCACTCATCAAATTTGATTTTTGTGGCAGTAGTCTATTTTATATCATGCTCTAGCTTTGTATGAGATAGAGTCTGGAAGATTATTTCTTCTAAAATTTTCTGTTCCAGTGTTCTATGATTTTGCATGTGTTTTCCCTTACTTAGTAGTACCCGTTTAGGTGTTTTGTGCAACATGTTGTTTCTGATGGGAAAACCAGTTGAGTAAATTTTAAAAGCTAAAATCCTTTTGCTCTAGGGATATTTTGGTTCATTATAATTAAATCAACTTGGTGGCACGTGCTGTACTATATGGGGTTGAAAAATGAACTGTTCAACAGTTATTTGAGTTGTCATTCTTGGTGATGAAAAGCCTGCTTTGTTCTATGTGGTGATTCAAAAGTTATATTCATGTCCTTGTGCTGTTTTGGGCTTTTGGCTTGTTTTTGCGATAGAAGTCCAATTCTTTTAGATATAGATCAGTGAGTGATTATCTCGTTGTATCTCAATAATCCTAAAGAGTCAAATAATAAATGCTTTATTTTATGAGAGTCTTGCCTCTTGACATTATGATGTTTTTTTTTTTTGGAGTATATTCTTAAATATGAAAAGTTCCCCTGACGTCTGAAAAGAAAACTCTCTGGGAAAACAATATTATAACACTTGGTACGAGGAAAATAAAAGAATTATGAATTGTTTTAGACTAAACAGAGTAAACCACAAAAGCAAGAAATACTGTTTGAAAAAGCCACCCTACTACAAATATTGATGCACAAAGCGAAAAATATTAAATAAATAGTTTTGTGAATGCTAACCTCTTAAAGGTGGTTTCGGAGATTCCATTTTGTTAAAGTAAAAGAACACTCTGGTTCTAGTGTTTAACGCAATATGGGATAACTTATCATGGGAAAGAGTTTGGAAACCCTACCTAACCATCTATAGAAATTACAAGATTCTAGATGGTTGAGTTGCCATAGCACAAGTAGATGCATGCAATCAAGTGTGTGATTTTAAAGGAGTATTTGAAACATCCGTCATATAGAGAATGTATCATTTATATATGCAGAGGTTTATTGCTCGTAATGTTCACAGTCTCAAAAGCATATGTATAGTATTGCAGCTCCGCCCCATGTCTGATTGTGTAACTATTGTAAAGTTTAAAGTATTTCTACATGACACAAAGAAGTATTAGTATTTTCATCCTTTAGAGTAGAAATATGTACAACTTTTTGCAGTCACAAGAAGTTTTGATTTAAAGTGCAATTTCTGGACAACATACATACTGTATGGTGTTCCTGGTTAGTGCAAAATTTGAAGCTTACTCCTGCAAATCTGACATTGATCTCCACTTACTTACAGAGACTGGTTGCCATATCGGGCTGTGGACATCTTCCACATGAGGAATGTCCAAAAGCATTGCTAGCAGCTATGTCGCCATTCATCAATAGAATTTTAGTGGAACCACAACAGCAACATCAATAGGATGCTCTAATGTCAAGTCGCAAGTATTTATTCAACTGAGGTTTTTGCCCCCTTTTTTCACATATATCTTTTGTAATTTTTCTTTTCTAAAAATTTACTCAAAAGGTAGAGGTTCAAGTCCACCTCTCCTTTTGGTAGCTTTAATTGTGAATTTGCAGCAGCTTGAGTGTTAGAGCTTTCAAAATGTATTTTTCTCTACCATCCCCTCCTTCCTTCTTATTTCCGTTTTGCAGATTCTTGAACTCGGTTTTGTTTTCTGTTATCTACCACATAAGAGTGGCGATAGCATCTTTGTACACTTTTTTTTTTTCTTCGGAACAGTGTAGCAGATTTTCTGCTGCTAGAATCTCTCTCTCTGTCTCTCTTATTTGTGAAAACTCTGAGTAACAGTATGGTTGAATACAAGCACACAGTTATTTCTTCTCCTTTGTGTTTTATACGTGCTTGCCATGAAGCTGGACATGCACCCATGTATTTGGTTGTAAATAACAAACAAATCTGAGAATATCAACATTATTACTTATGCCTTCTTTATGACTCAACACTTGCATGCCTTATATTGTGAAATTGTATACTAGCATTATTTTGAATAATATTTTCATTTTGCAAGAATGTTGATGTTTATATATATTTGAATAATACATTAAAATAGGATGACAAAAGGAGATATTACATAATATGAGAGAAATATTTATGTTTAATCAATATTTTCATTAAAAAAAATTTGTCTAAAAGTTTCCATGTAGAATAGTATAGTCAAGACTGTCTTTTTCTTTCTTCCGGCCTTTGTCAATAAATTGAAGTCTAATACATGAACTAGTGGAATTAATTAGCCTTAAGAATTTTCTTAGGTGTTAAAATGTGAATTCTTGGAATATATTTATGCCAAAATTTCTGCTTCTTGTTTTTCTATTTTGGTTGGCAGCATAAAGCAGGGTTTTGACTACAAAAAATGGTGGTGAGTACTCATCCATCTTAGTTAGAGGTGAAGATTCGATCTTGAATATAAAACACCTTTGATAGGAGCCTTAACCCAAAAATTAAATTTTATCGCAAATTTAAATTAGTTGATCAAGAGTGGATATCGATCGGAAGCAGGGTGGAAAATAAAAAAAAAATAAAGCGGAATTCTGTAATATTCCGCAGCGCCCTTTATTTCCAGCTAAGAAAGAACTAAGTCAAATAAATAAGAAGCGTTATATTTTAAAAGAAAATTGCAACTTATGCTACATCCAAACTTAGCTTAATTCAAAGTCTTAATGGTTCATGGGATCTATAATTCAATCAAATATCTTATTTCGCTATCGTTTTTATTGATGCGAAAGACAAGATATTCATAGCCTAGAGTCGTTTTTTATTTCAAAAGAAGCACATGTCCCACGCATGACGGTCAATTTAGTATTCCTTGGACTTGTTGCCGCCGCGGTTCGTTAGTCACCCGCAAGCGGAGGGAGACCAAAGCACCCCGCCCGCGACTTTGGATGACTACAAAATTTTAAGAAAACATTGAAGACTTTTAAATTTTATAGTCTTAAATAAAATTTAAACGTGAAATTTCTTTGTATCTTGGTGTTATTATACATGTTATGTGGAAAATAACATTTTCTTAAAATATGATTAAAAAGAAGTAATTATGAAACGTGAATTGAAATCAGCCCATATTGTCGTTGTACTAATTCGTCTCTTTGTGTTGGTTTATGTTGTTAAAACTCTTTTTTTTCCCACTTCTTTTTACTAGTCAAATTGAGACTAAACATATATTCTGTTCCCATTATCACTAGGAACAAAATTCCTCCTATGTTTTTTCTTTTTCAATTTTTGCCACTAATATAATTTGAAAATCTTCATGGAATAAGTTTTAGCTAGACATGAAAATATTAAGGACAAAAAAATTTATTTTAACTCTGTAATGCATTAATCTAGCATTATTTATAAGTTGAGTATTTATGTAATTGTATTTTATTAATGATTCCACTTTTATTTGAATTGTCCATTGATTTGTATATTATGTAATATTTACTTGCAACTTTTTTTTTTGATTAACAACCATCTTATAATCAAATGTAATCGTTACAAAACGAGGTAGATGCACACCAACTACCTCTAAAATAACAAGCTACGAAATATACCACCTATAAATTATCAAAGGAAATAGTCTATACATTTATGAATTTAATTGAGCTAATGTGTCACGCCAATCAATATTTACTTGCAATTTATGTTATTTAAAAATTAAAAATAAAATATAAAATTTATTTTATTTTAATAAAGAATTTAAAAATTAAAATATTATATCATATGAAAATTATATAATATGATTATTTGGGGAAAAAGAAGAATATATATTATGAAATAAGAAATTAAGAATATAACATTTGAGAGTTTTTTTTTGTTTTTTTTAGAGAGTAAAATAAAAGAGCTGAATCGGAATTGATTGTTTGAACAAATAGAGAATTGAATAAAATAGAGTATAGGGTTGGAGACGTACCTGTGAGTGATAGTAATGGCGCCTCACACAACGTAATAGTAGGATAGTCCCTCTACCATTACTAAATTTTTTCGAAGTGTTAGCAGAGGGGATGAAGAGTTTTCTCACATCACCATTCAGAGGCATTATCGATGATTTTCGAGGAAGAGCTTCATGTTACAAGCACGATTGGATTGCTGGACTATCATCTGGATTCGCGTATTATTTGTTAACATTTCGCCTAAATTCCATTTTTTTTTCAAATTCTATTCACAAAATCACGTTTGATTTTTCTATACAGGATATTGGCTCCAACTACGTATATATTTTTTGCATCTGCTCTTCCCGTAATTGCCTTTGGAGAACAATTGAGCAGAGATACAGGTTATTTTTTTTCGTAACATTTTGAACTTTATTAATCAACAAAATGCACTAATACTATAGTCTTGTGTCTTAGATGGGAGTGTGAGCACAGTGGAAACATTGGCCTCAACAGCTATTTGTGGTATTATACACTCCATATTCGGCGGTCAGCCTCTTTTAATATTAGGAGTTGCTGAACCAACTATTATTATGTACACTTACATGTACAAATTTGCTAAAGGGAGACAACAATTGGGACAGAGTCTTTACTTGGCCTGGGCTGGATGGTATCTGGCGTTTTAATATTTTTATCGAAAAGTTAGTTGAGATGAAGAATTTATAATTCCTACTTATTGTGATGTGTTATTACTCTGCAGGGTTTGTGTATGGACAGCACTCTTGTTAATTCTTCTAGCAATATTTAACGCGTGCTACATTATTAATCGATTTACAAGGATAGCTGGGGAGACATTTGGGATGCTCATTTCTGTGCTTTTTATTCAAGAGGCAATTAAGGTAACTGCAGGTGAAATTCAGCTCTTCGTGATATCTCATATACTAGTATCAAGTTTTAACGAGTGTCAAATTTAGCTTATGAAGGTTGCATTTTGAATGTGATTTGTAGGGTTTAGTGAGTGAGTTCAAAGTTCCGAAAGCTGAGGACTCAAGTTTAGAGAAGTATCAATTCCAGTGGCTCTATATAAACGGGTTACTTGGAGTTATATTTTCATTTGGCATTCTCTACACATCATTGAAAAGCAGAAAAGCAAGGTCATGGTGGTATGGAACAGGTGTATAAATTTCTTATACTGTCGATGTATATAATATAAATCTAATCTTCATGAAGTTGACTAACTAATATTACTTTATTTTCTCGTTAAATCAGGCTGGTTCAGAAGCTTTGTTGCTGATTATGGTGTTCCTTTAATGGTTCTTGTGTGGTCAGCACTCTCATATGGAGTGCCAAGTGAAGTTCCATCTGGAGTTCCCAGAAGGCTCTTTAGTCCACTTCCTTGGGAATCTGCATCTTCACATCACTGGACTGTAATCAAGGTGTGTTGATTTTTGAACGGATCGATGGATTAAGTTTCTGTTGGTTATTGAAATATCTTGAAATTGGAAGCATAATCTCAATTGCAGGATATGGGGAAGGTTCCTCCGACATACATCGTTACTGCCTTAATTCCAGCTCTAATGATAGCTGGACTTTATTTCTTTGATCACACCGTTGCTTCACAAATGGCACAACAAAGTGAATTCAATCTCAAGAATCCTTCTGCTTATCATCATGATATCTTGCTCTTGGGATTTATGGTATTCATCAATAGCTAATTTCTTGTACTGTTTTTCATTTTTCATCACTGGTGTGATAACCCAAGAGTACCTAATTACATGAATGGTATTTGCATAGACTTTGCTTTGTGGTTTAATTGGTGTGCCTCCTTCAAATGGCGTCCTGCCTCAGTCACCTATGCATACGAAAAGCTTGGCTGTTCTGAAGAGACAGGTAATAGCATTACTAGCTAGAAATTCTAATAAATGATCATATATGCTGGTGATTTTGTTTATGGTACTCTTTTGAATCCATTAAAACTTTATGCAATGTGAACCAGCTGATTCGGAGGAAGATGGTTAAAAGTGCCAAGGAGAGTATAAAGCGAAAGGCTAGCAACTCTGAAATCTATGGAAATATGCAAGCAGTTTTCATAGAGATTGATAGTTCTTCTGATGTAAGTTTCCACCTCTTATCAGCTTAGTTCTTGCTGCCTAGCTATAGCTATTGGCATCGCGTTTATCATTCTCAATTTCATTTGTTAAATAATGTTTTAGTTCACAGTAATGTTTATCTTAGTTCATACAGGTGTTGATGACATGCAGATCGATGAATATTAAGCTTTGTACGAATTAATGGTTTGTGTCCTATTGCAGAGCACAGTAGCTAAAGAGTTGGAACACCTAAAAGAGGCAGTAATGAAAAGTACTGAAAACAAAAATGGAGGTACAACAGAGGTCGCATTTGATCCAGAGAAACACATAGACGTTTACTTACCTGTCCGAGTGAATGAACAAAGAGTGAGCAATCTATTACAATCGCTACTAGTAGCAGCATCAGTTTGTGCTATGCCGGTGTTAAAGAAGATACCAACTTCAGTTCTTTGGGGATATTTTGCCTATATGGCTATTGATAGCCTATCAGGAAACCAACTCAGGGAAAGATCATTGCTTCTTTTTATCACCCCTGGGAGGAGATTTAAGTAAGTCCGCGTTTCAAATACTTTAGAAAATAATGAAGTTTTTTCTTTCACTAGCACGTAAAAAGTAAGTACTTGAAAAAGGATTCAGTTATATACATTAACAGAATAAAGAACTTCTGCGGTTTAATTTGTTACAGCAAGTTTTCGTTCTGTTTTCTGAGGTACTATGTCAGACTTAATATGAAAAGTTACTATGACGGCGTTAAAAACTTACACTGTCAGTGCATAGAACTTTAAGCCGTTTCCTTCTTCAACTAACTTGAGTGACCATGTTGGCAGGGTTCTTGAAGGGGTGCATGCATCTTTTGTGGAGTCAGTGCCATTCAGATACATTGCAATTTTCACAATTTTCCAATTTGTGTACTTATTGTTGTGCTTTGGAGTCACTTGGATCCCTATAGCTGGCATTCTCTTCCCCTTGCCATTTTTTCTTCTCTTAAGCATAAGACAACATTTACTCCCCAAACTTTTCCAGCCTCATCATTTGAGAGAGCTAGATGCAGCTGAGTATGAGGAAATTATTGGTGCCCCTCAATGTTTACGCAGCTTCTCTTCTAAGGTATGATCCCCATAAGTTTACTGTATGATCAATTTTTTATTTTCTTTTCAAGTATATCAACTTATTATATTATGAACTATCAAATACTTAAATTTTGTATCAGGTAAAGGAAGCACCTACTAATGGAACTCATGAGGAAGGTGAAGTAGACATTTGTAATGCTGAGATACTAGATGAACTTACAACCAGTAGAGGGGAATTTAAGGTCAGGAGCAAGAGCTTTAACGAGGACAAACGTCCACGGGTTTTTTGAGAATCAGTTCCTTCAACAGAACTTATTAGTTTATAGTCAAAGCAAGAGTTGATTTCTCAGACAATAGTTATTATAACAGAAAGTTACTTTCTTTGTTGTAAAAGATCGGAATTAAGAAAAAGAGCGACTCTCTATGGTAATAACTATTCATATTAGTTGAGCGACCATTTGAGAAATCAACCTTTTTGAAATTGTAGTGCACAGAGTTGGTGAAAGTTGAGAAAACACCTATCTAAAGCATTGCCATTTGCATAAAATCTTCCTAGAGAATTTAAAGTATTGACATTCTACTTTTGCAGGTTCATGCAACAAGAGACACAATTTGAGTAGTTAATCAGCTGGGTGTTTTGAATTTTTGCTCATGCACATTCTTTCCAAATGCAAATTATTGAGACAATTCACAAAAAAGATCTTTAGCGGCAATTGATTAACAAAAATAGCTTAATTGTAGCTAAATATGTATTTTTAATGACATTTAGTACTCTTTGTAAATGTCCCTAAAGCAACATTGGATCAAATGAACAATTAACACACATGCTATGTTGAACCAAGAAAGGTTCTTTCATTTGATTTATTCGAAAATTTTGTATAAATACATGTAAAATACAACAATATATAATGTAAAAGTACATCATTTTAACTCTCTTGTTTCTATGACATGAAATAAAAAAAAAAAAAAAACACATCAACTATAACACGCATTACAAGGAACTAATAACATCACAATATTCCGTCATGCATAGAACTTAAACTCAATCAATAAAAATTAAAGACCTATGGAAGGTGGGGATTGCGAACTCCTACCAATCTCACATCATCGACCACAGGACCACACAACGAACCCGAATTATCACTCTTCATATGATAATACGTGCTCAAAAACCTCACTCTTGTGCGTGGTGAAATTGCGGTGAACCTAAGCCTAGCCCTTTTGAATCCACCTTTACCTTTAGATTCATAAGGAAATTGCATAGTAATTTTTCCAGCAAATGCCTCAACAAGCATTGATCCTTCACAAGAGTTGCTAGCATCACCGATTGAGAAGAGCAAATCATATATTTTTCCTGGTCTTGTCCTAACAACTTGTGCTATGGCACTCTCTCTTCCGGCCACGAGTTCGACGGCTCGTTTGCCCTGGGGCACGTGGAAGTGTTCAGAATCGATGTATTTTACTGCTTTGAGAGATTCAATCATCCATCCTAGTAAAGGAGAATGATCATCTTCAATGTTGGGAGGAATTAGAACACCCCATGTTGTGTTAGGGAAAATGTATGGACCCTCTTCAAAGTTACCATTTTTCAACATGTTGCCTGCATTTGAATGTTTATATCATCAGTATGTTACAAGTAATTTGATAAAATCATATAGTCGAAGTGTAATTTTCTGTCTTCTTTTAATAAACTTGAGACTATTCTATATCATAGTCCTTGTAAATACAAATATATGTCACGTGCTCCTCCAATTGTAAAATTTGGGATAATGTGTACTAATATTCATTTGATTGTGAAAATTTCAAAAACTTATCTTTATCATAATTATTAATCAATTCACCACTTAATTATTCATTTGTTATACTCCCCTCCTTCCATTTTTACTGTTCACTATTTCAAAAATAAATTTTCTAAAATCAATTTTGTCACTTAAACGTATCAACAAGAGATACTTATTTTATTTTTTCATGTTTTATTTTTTATGATCGTTGTGTCCAGCCCAACTTTCACGTACCTCGATTAATTCTATGGGATACATGTCACCTCCCACCAGTAACAAGTACTAGATAACTTTATCGATCAAGGCTAAAACATATGAGAAAAATCACTTAATATTATTTTTTATCTCCACCGAGTCTTTTCAACCATTTCATTGACCAATATATATAGCTTAATTACTTATTTTCTAAAATCTAATTTATAAATATCAATTAATATATGAAGTCTAAATAAGTAAAATGAATGAAGAAAGTATTAAACTTATATTGCTACTTTATATATGACTATACCATTTTAGATATATTTCAAATAATATATTTTGGGTGGTGTATTACTCGCGGTTTTAATATTTTCTAATGCGAATTCAAATTTTAGTAATTTTACCTCTTGGTCTTTTGGGTGTTTTCAAAGCCTTAAGAGCGACGAAATCAATAAGCGGGCCACAAGCCGGATCCTTCTCTACAGCTGGATTATGAATCACAATATCAATTTCATCTGCTTCAGCCAAAAATCCCCATGAATACGAATCCCATCCTTCAGAACTGTACATTGTCTGCAATGGCAGCATTCCCCAATCATTCGGCTCAGAATTAGGGGAAACGGAAACATTCAATTTCTCTTCTTGCGCACAAGTTCTAGCAAACACAAATGAAATTGAATAGAAAATTCCTTTTGTAACTTTCACTTTGGTTTTAATAGATGCGTCTTCACCCAGCCTAACTGCGTAATCTCCTTGCGGCACTGGAAGTAGCATGTCGCCTTGTGTTTGCCCTGATTTTATGTATTCGACGTAGCCTGAGATTTCCCAGTTGGGAATTGCGTGACGGTCTACTACTTTTGTGCCTTTCATTTGCGATGGCTTTGGCCCTAGCTCGAAGTTGCCGTTTGACAATAATCCTGATCAAAGTAAAAAAAAAATAAAAAAATTACATACATATACTCAAAGTATCACTAGTTTTACGAGTGTGTCAGATCAATAAGAATCGTAATATAAATTTATCAAACTACTTTAATATACTTTTACTAAATGAGTCTTATTAAATATAAATCATCTGAATATTAAAAAATAAAAAATATTTAATAGTAAAATTAAAATAGACATAAAATAATAAATTATTTATTAATTTTATAAAATGAACAAATATTATTAATTATTTTAAAATAATAAATGAGTAAAAATGAATGACGAAACCTAATTATTTTTTTAGCTAGGTGGGGAAAAAGAGCATAGCATATTGGTTGGCGGTGCCATCACATATTCTCTTCTGCAATTATCACATGCATGAATAAATAAATAAATGAAGTCCCCATCTATCTCTACATCGCATTGCTATTTGCTTTAGGGGAGAAAAATGAAATAACTTTTTTTATAATTTGATACAATTAATTTTTGGGGTATTGAATGACATACCAAAATGGTGCCGGGAGATCGGGGACATGGCTGGATCATCCTATCACTTCAACGAATATTTTTTCTAAAAAAATTTATTACTCACTTTGTCTCAATTTATATGATATAACCGTTTAAATTTCAAGAGTCAAATTATCAATTTTAATCATGAAATTTTAAAATAGAAGTTGCATATTTCGAAACTATGCATAATATATTACGATCATAAAAAGATTTGATTAGATCTTAAAATACAAAATATATCACATAAATTGAAATGAAAGAAATATTATTTTAATTAAAGCTGGCTAGACCAAGGAAGTTGTATAGACTGTGGAGTAACATCTTTCAAGAGTTTATATGATATAACAGTTTGAATTTCAAGAGTCAAACAGTTTAATTTTAATTTTAATTTTAAAATTTTAAAATAGAAGCTACATATTTGAAAACTACATAAAAAGTATTATAAGTTACAAAAATTGACAATTAAAAACATTTAAAATATATACATAAAAAAATTACGAAAAAAAATGAATTTTATAACCCAAAATATACCATATGAATTGAAATGAAAGAAATATTATTTTACGCTATAATTAAGCTGGCTAGACTAAGGAAGTTGATGGACTATGGAGTAACATCGTTCTTCTTGTAGTACATAATTCATAATTGGCAAATGATAGGAATGTTAACAAGTGACAAACTTAACGATTTTACTAATTTCCTCCTCATATAATTACCAGTACTATAGCTAGTAATATGTTTTTTTTTTTATCCTTTTAATCATGATGAATATTCTCATAGATTAGATTTTAGTGAACGCTATAGCATGCATGACGAAAACGAATATGAGAAAAATGATTAATTTTCATAGTAAAAACCATATATAATAGAGGTTTTAACATTATGAATGTGTGTCAAACGAAACAGAAAATACTATTGATTTGATGAAAACTGTGATCGATCGATCGCATAATGTTTGAAGAATAGTTGGAATTACTTACCATCCTTTTGAGATGAATTAGCAACAGTGGCAAAGAGCAGCACCAACAATATGGCTGCAGCCTTCTTCATTTTCTAAGTTATTGATTACACTCAACAGTGTGTGTCTCTGTGTGACGAAATTCACAAACGCTCAACTGGCTTTTATCAATTTCTGTTCGTCAAATTACCCCTGGATGACAAGTTATTTACAAAAACTGCCATCGTTTCTCCTTTTTAGCTGAAGTTTTGACAACGAAGCAAAGGTGCACGTGCAATCCTCGTGCTGATAGAGGGGACAAAGATTTAGAAAAGCTTACTTAAATACTCAAATAAAAGTAGTACTAATAATATAACATTGATGATTTATAAGATGTGATTCATTTTGAGCAACTTTCACATAAAATAAATATAAAAATTATATTTGTATGTTATAACTATAGTTTGCATAATTGCATTCTATAGAAAAATTTTATATTTGCTATGAAGCTTTTGATTTGTATAATTCATTAGAAAAATTTAATTTTATACAAATTGTTTAGTTTTGTATAAATTCATTTATACATTGTAATTTGTATAATTATATCTGTATTTTTATAATTATAAGTGAATAGGACAAAAATATATGTATTTGTATATACACTTTTCTCTCGCTTTTACAGATACAAACGCATTTTATACCGAAATATATAAAATGAATAATTATATACAGAATCAGATTACAAAAAAAGAGCATGTTTGTTGCGAATTGCAATTAAAATAAACTATGGCTATAACATTTAATTTGAATTAATAATTTGTTATTTCATACAATTTTCTCATTTTTTGTTACTTATAATTTTAAAAAAAAATTAATGTTCTTTTAATAGGAGATTTTTTATTTTTATTCATAAAATATTTTAAAGAGGTCTTTCTCTCTTATTCAATTTATAAATGATCAAGATATTTTAATTCATATTAAAATAAATAAACATAAGCGACATTGCCTAATCATACGTATGGGCAGAGAGTCCTGGTCAAGATTTTGAAGACTATGGATGGGGTACACTTTTTTTAAAAGAAAAAATTATTGGTTGGAATATTGGAGATGGGTCATGGGTAAAATATTTTTAATGTATACATAAATAGTTTAAAATCCATTTATTATTATTATTATTATTATTATTAAGTATTATAATATGTATATATGGAGTCTAGAACAGTGAGTAAGCATCTTAATTAATTGCCTTGTTTTGGTGGCTCTATGAAAGCCACCATGTTCCTACACACATGGAAAATTTTAAATTAAGTCGAATTATTGTGTTTTACTCTTTTGTTTAAAGCATTAAAATAATCTTAAGCATATGATCTTCTTCCATCTGTTATCCTCAGAGTCTTCATGTTGTATGAATTATAGTCAATGCAAAGGTCGTATATGGTAAAGGTTTACATGTTTTACGTATTTCTCCATTTTAATTTATTTGTCTCATTTCAATTTTACATATCACAATAAAAAATAAATAAGAATTTTAAATTTTACAATCTTAAATTAAAATTATTATTTAATCCGTGATCTTAAAATATATTATATGAAAAATTAAAATTTAAAAGCTACTATATTAATTTTCTTTTTTAAAAAAAAATATTTTTTTGAATCAGTAAAGTAAGATAAATAATTGAAGAAAGAACTAACTACTTAGGAATAAAAATAAATACGGATAGGATAATAAAATAGTGATGGATTAAATTTTTGTATCTTGTTTGGCATAACTTATCCTATCATTTATATTATAGTGATGGGATAAGTTATCTCATATGATAAAATACCTCAAAATAGCTAACCTCAAGATAACTAATTATGGGATAACTTGTTTCCAATCAAACGACTCTTTGTAGTTAGTATTGGCTTAGCCTCAAAGTAACCTTGTCATCTCATTGATTCATCTGAAATAAACTATAGATATTTATGAATTTATAAATTATTTTGTAAAGATAAAATAAATATTGTGATATTTTAAACATAAAAGTTTTTTACATATTGAATTGAAGGGAGTACAAAGTTCTAACTTGTAATGCAACCAATTAACTTAAAGAACCCACTGCCACTTGTTTAAATTGTAAACGTTGGTTTGACCAGAAAATTGACTAATAGCGTTGAATCACTCACAAAGAACACCCAATATTCTTTAAAAATCAGAAGAACAAAGTTTATCTCCAACTTCAATAAATATACAAATAAACTCAGAAGCACTCAAATTACAAAATTTATCTCAGATTTCAATGAATATATAAAAAATCTCAAAATAATCGAAATTATAAAATTTATTTCCGATTTAAATAAATGTACAAATTATCTCAAAAACACCAAAATTTTTAAATATTATGTTGAAATTTGAGAAAACAGTGATTGCAACACAAAAAATGGAATCCTGAAATACCTTGGAGAATGGCTTCACGATCCATGTGTCAACGACGCCAATTTATCCTTGAAAAGTATTTAACTCTCCTATTATTTTAGAAATAGAGAATTTGAATTGTTTCATGTTCTACTTAAAGAAAGATATCTAGTAACTTTTGTTTTTAATCTTGTTCGATATAATAGATCATCTGCATTTCCTAATTGAGTTTTTGATTATCATTCCTCACATTAGTTTATGTTTTCTTCTGAATTCGCAAGAATAAAAAATTCAATTGCCGTTTACTAGACTATGAGCTGAATATATATTTGTTACCCTTTATTATTTTTTAGCGTTAATTTAAATTTAAAATATATTTTAAAATTTTAATGTTCGACAAACAAAACAAATTATTATACTAGTATACATAAGCGAAGTGTGACAAGTATTTGAGACGGGAGTAAGGGATAGATTTATAATTATATTATTTTTATTTAAGACTAAATTATAGTAACCATCATATAAAAAAGATTAATATCAACGGAAATTAAAATATATATGTATATATATATGAGAATGGTCATTTAATTTTCTCTTTTGATTAAGCTAAATTTATTAGTCATCCATTAACAATTAGAAATATTAATCTGAAAACATGGAAATGAATTGATTATGAGAATATTAGAATTATTCATGTGTATGTTTTTTTTTTTTGGCAGAATACCCATGCGTTTTATCTCAACTACAACTTGTTTTTATTGATCATCTAATCATTGGGATAATATATTTTCATCAGATACTTTGTATTTAAATTTTCTATATATCTCTTTTTGCATGTGTTTAAAGATTTATTATGTTGATAATTAAGTTAATTATTTAAATTATATCAGCTTTTTAAATATACACACTAATCTTAATAATTTTTAAAATTCAGGTCTGCTCCAATTAAAGTTGTGTATAAATAAAGGAACTGACTTATTTTATGTAATTAACTTATTTATAAACTAGACGCTTGAAATAAAGAACATAACTTAATACTTATCACACATAATAACTTTGATGGTCACTTAACTAGCAATTGTTTTCACAGAAAGTCACTCAACTTTCATTTTCAACTCAAAAGTCACTCAACTATGATCTCTTTGCACAGAAAGTCACTCAACTTTCATTTTCAACTCAAAAGTCACTCAACTATGACTTATTTGCACAGAAAGTCACTCAACCTATTTAATTGTTTTTTTCATTAAAATTTAGTGACATATAATTTTAATTATTAACCAAAATTTTAATAAAAATTTTTAATAAAAAAATTTAATAAAATTTTAATCAAAATCTTAAGAATAATATATACATATATCCATTTAATTCATTTAATGACCCGCCCTTTAATCCAACCCGCTAAAAATATAATATTAAATATTTTATTTTTTCATTAATTCCTAAATCATTCCCCATTGAACATTGAACATTTTATTTTACCATTAATTCGCTAAAAGAATGTGGGAGACAAGGGAGAATGATTTAGGGGATTAATGGTAAAATAAAATGTTTAATATTATATTTTTAACGGGTTGGATTAAATGAGCGGGTCATTAAATGAATTAAATGTATATATGTATATATATTATTCTTAAGATTTTGATTAAAATTTTATTAAAATTTTGGTTAATAATTAAAATTATATGTCACTAAATTTTAATGAAAAAAACAATTAAATAGGTTGAGTGACTTTCTGTGCAAAGAAGCCATCGTTGAGTGACTTTTGAGTTGAAAATGAAAGTTGAGTGACTTTCTGTGCAAAGAGATCATAGTTGAGTGACTTTTGAGTTGAAAATGAAAGTTGAGTGACTTTCTGTGAAAATAATTGATAGGTGAGTGACCATCAAAGTTATTAACTCTAACAAAACGCCTAGTGTTCATAGGAATACTGGGGCATATTATAATCTCATTCGTTTTCCTAATTACTTCGTCGCTCAATGACATTCCAACAGAGTACTTTTGCCGTTACTGTTCCTTCCGACCTCTACACATTTTACCGCACCACTAGAAATTCCCTCTAGCCTTATCAAACTCTAGTTTGGTAGTTAATTAAGTCTTGGAATTCGAGGCGGACTTTAAAAACATATATCATCATATGTTCACGTGCATAATTAAAATCAACTATACTTCGACGATCTAAAATGAAATTAACTAATAAATTTAAAATGTTATCGATACATTCTACCTATATATATTTCATCCGTCTCATTTATTCGATATGATACATTTTAATTAGACATGATAAAATTTACTAACCGACTAAGTTAGCTGAAGATGTTAACCTGGCAATGGGCACATGGTTGTGGCAGGATAATGTTGGGTGGTTGAATATTGTCCAAGATCTTATAGTAATCTTCAATTCAAGAAATGACAATGTTGTAAAAATAACCATAAAATCATACTATATAAATAAATTAACATATTGTTGAAATTTTAAAAAAAAAACAGAATAACGTGATAGTAGGCAATTGGGAATATAAGACATTGAAGATCTTGTACTGAAAAGCAATCCCATGTGGAACTCAGTGCATCCTTAATTTATTTGTCTTTTCATTCAAAAGACTTTTGGCAGCTCCTTAGTGGTCGGTTGATACACAATAATTGGAAAATGTTTAATGAGAAGAACATGCAATTAGTCATGATGAATGGACAATGAAGCAAGGTTGTAACATGCATGTGTACAATGTAAGTAATTAATCTTCTTAATTTGTATGGTATGGGGTGTGGGATGTAGGGTCATGATTTCCGTTTAATTTAACTGAACTTATTATTTTATATTCGAATTAGGTATCTTTAGTCATCCGATAAAGAGGAGAGAGGCAAAGGAGATTCGAGAGAGAGAGGTGAGGCCAGACAGAGGAATGTAATTATAGCTAGAAGTAAGATGCGAATGATAACTAATACAAACTATAGTTATATTAGTTAATTAACTAATATATATATATATATATATATTTGTTTAACCGCTTAATTTGCTTTCTACTGATATTGTATATATAAGAAAGTGTCTTTGTTTCTCAACGTAGCAAGAAAGTTCATTTGTGTCCTATACAATAATCTGCTACGCCAATGTGCAATTTACGTATGCTACTAAACAAAATACTACTTTTTAAATTGAATAAGTGAGAAAAGAAAAAATATTTATGACTACTTTCGAATATTTTAATAATAATCTGTTTCTCATCACGTATTTTTTCAATTCATTGAAAAAATATTTATTTTTAATAGTAATACTTTTACGTTACCAATAATTGTTCTTGTAAAAACTAAAAACTTCCAATACATACCCATCAACGGACGGACAGACACACACATGCTAATCTAGATCTTTGATGATTGCAATAGGACAATGATTCACTATTATTTTATTGTCATTATTTTAGCATTCTATCATGTTCCTTTGAGTCTTTAAATACAAATATTCTATAAAGTTCCAGTCCTAACTTCATCTGAAACTTTTCTTTTTATTTACTGTCTGCAATTTCTCTCTGCAAAAGTCATCACAAATTTAGTCTTAAAAGTTGCACAAGCCTAATTTTCTCTATAGGTAATAGGACAGATATATCTTTATAGTGTCCCAAGTTTGTTCGTCTTTTGTTAAGTTTACGTCTTATCCAACATTTATTATAAACTAAACCTTCTATTGACTTGTGAACTATCAATGTCTCAACCATGAGCTGTTTTTTAGGGATATTAATGGTTTTTTAAAATCGACTTAATTGATCGAATCATACTACCCATTGGCTTTTTTATAAAATTTACAAGATTGTATTACATTCAGAATCTTTTAAAAAGTGTTGAGTAAGAAACTTTATAATTTACACATTCAAAATAGTTAAAGAACCTCGAGAAAAAAATGACAATCCAAATAGCTAATTCAAAGAGAGAAAGATTGTCAAAGAGACCACTCATCTCATTAATATCCGATGTGGAACTTTTCATCGTTTTAACAACAAAAGAGAAGAACAGGAACGGACAGTGGACATTCCCACGTCAGGTCCCAACATAAAGTTCTCGTATGAAAGATACAAGTACCATAAATAGTTGAGTACTTATTTATTTACCTCTCAAAAAGAATACCTGCAGAGAGACAGTTCTAATTGCACTCTATTGTCTATAGTCTAGACTACATTGTATAACGCTGCAAACTCGAATCACTGGACAAAATGATTAGTAATATTATTCTCTAAGCCCTTGCACGCTTAGAGTGTACATCGTGAAATCCTCGATATCAATTGACAACATCAAGGACCAACTTGCGAGATTTGAGGACAGACCATCTCAAACGACGGTAGTAAGCTGCTTGGAGAAGTGCGAGAGATAAAACAAATATCCATTTGAAACCCATCTGTAGAAATTAAAATATATCAAGAGTCGGGAATATATTATGGCACAACTTATGGGGGGATCGATTGACATTCAACATGCATGCAAATCAGCTACTCAGAATGTGTTAGTAGAACACTAAACTTGGTGTTGCGTGGGATTCTCTCAACAAGTTCGATTCTTTCAGGATTCAGCAAGCATAGAAGCATATATATAGAGACACTTTTGGAAGAACTTTAATTTAAAAAGATGGTGCCCACAAACTAATAAACAAAACACGGATTGATATAGATGCAGGGAATAGACGAAGGTGAAGTTGCAACTTACCAGCTTTCTCTCTTCCATCTCTGGCTCAGCAGCCCAGGACAAGAATGAGACAACATCTTTTCCCATCTGTCAGCGTAAACATTATAACTTCCGTAGACATGGTTCAAAACATAAAGCAGATGTAAGGGGGGAAAGGAAAGATATATCACCTGTGCCTCGGTCGCAGGGATGCCATCCTCATACTCAACGGCACCATCATTAAGCATTTTAGGCATTGCTATAGCTCCACCAGGGAAGTAAGGATTATAGTGAAGTCCTTCTCGAATCTATAATGAGAGTAGAGCAGAAAAATGAGTTCTACAGAAATAAAGAAATATTGACAAATTGGTATCAAAAGACGGAGGTAATGTTTATTCTTCTCCTTCCTCGTACTATTGAATAAGGCAAGGCTTTTCCAAGTCACAAAGCAGGGTCAACCAACTAAATCGGAATGGGACAGTATCAACATCTCCTAGCAACATCTTCAGATGCATACCATCTTTTTTTTCATACATAACTGTTTGTATCTACTAGTTTTTCTATTCAAACAAAAGAAAAGTAGCTTGAGACAGGAATTACCGAGACACCAGCAGGAGGGTCGCGGTAGCCAGTTAGAAGAGCAAATACATAGTTTTGACCATTATGACGAGCCTGAAAAGTGGAATAAATCAGGTAATGCAGATTATATGTTTGTCAAACTTTAGAAGATAATCAGTACCTTAGTAATTAGACTTAGATCAGGAGGATAGGCTCCTCCATTAGCAAACCTCGCAGCTGCTTCATTTGCATAAGGCTGAGGGAAACGATCACTCAGCTTTCCAGGACGCGTAAACATCTCACCTTCGTCATTAGGCCCATCAACCACCTCAATTTCTGCTGCCATGGCCTTGGTCTCTTCCTCGGTGTATGCGACCCCAACAAGATCACGATATGAAATTAGAGACATTGAGTGGCAAGAGGCGCAAACTTGTTGGTAAACCTGGTGACCTCGACGGATCCTGTATTAAATAAAGATAGCACACAAGCTAATTACTTCTCTATGGACAAATATTTCCATATGATATATAATAACTAAGAGAAAACTTAATGAGCCATACCAATAAAAAGAGAATATAAACTAAGAAACTTTAACGATATGTAGCAGCACATAAGTACTTACGAAGCATGGTCATAAGAACTGAGGATGCCTTCGTGAGGCCAGGGATAGCTGGGACACTCTAGTCCATGCTCTGCCTCATCAGAATAAGCAATTGTTGCAAAACTTAGGAGCCCAGACACTCCAGCACCAATGGCTGCAAGTGCTCTGAAAGAATTCGAGCCAGCAGATCCAAGTCCATCCAGGCCATGCTTCAAAATAAATAATAGAAATAGTTTGACCAGCTGAAAATTATTCTATGTGATTTAATAAGGCATTCAATGCAAATGTTAATGATTTACCAGAACACCACTATAGCTTCCAATCACAACATAAGCAAAGAATTGTTCAACGAAATGAAAATCAAATGACAAAAGTTACTTTGAAATATTTTATCCATCTAGTGATCTAAAAGCAAGAGTTTCATCTCTTTGGTGGTGTTATATCATAAATAAGCCTTCATTTTTTTCGTTTGCTACAGTAAGCACAACCAACTTCAAAAAACGCATGGAATTGATATCCTTGTAGATGAGCAATTGCTCACCTGAAAGATACTATTGTTGCAATATATGGCATAAAGTATATATTGGCACAGTCAAAAGAAAATTCAAGTATATGACGCAATTATATGGTACATCACACTATCTAAAACCCCACCAGTTTAAATTAGAACAAAGATTATGAGAGGTTCAGTTATATGACACTTCCTCAGGAAAATGCAGATACATTGGAATACCATAGATGCAAAGGAGGCTTCAATGAGACCTCCAAGTATCTCCTGTTTTGCATCTTTATTCTTCGTTGTTGAAATAAAGAAGTGTAGTTGGCAAGACAACTACTGCCATCCTCCCCAACATTTTCAGTACTGTGGCATAGTTGTTGTTGTTATTGTGTTGGATGAAAGAATCCTAATTAGCAATACAAGTCATATTAATATATGGGAGGGGAAATAAAGCCAATGCTAGCCTTCTTCCATTCTTGTGATAGATCCACCTAAAAGAAAGAAAAGAACAATGTTTATGTTTGGTTGATTCCTAGGTGTAGTGTGTCTTCTCCTATGCTGTCTATTAGAGCTAGTAGAGTAGTATTGACCTATAATACATAACCTTTAGCTAACTATTAGAATTGAGAATTGAAACATAGCATTCGAGGATGCATTAATCGAGGATGCATGACAGAAGAAATTGTTCTATTTCGAAACTTCACCTTATGAGAACTTTTCTCGAATGATTCATTTTTTCTCCTCATATGACTGAGAAATACAATGTCATATGGTAATGAATGTTGGATTGCTAAAGTCCAACATTTCCACAAGATAGTACTGTAGAGATGTGGAAGCTAACAAATACAAAATTAGATCAAATTAAAAATAATTGCATTCATCAAAAGGTGCAAGTAGCACACATTGAGGATAAAATGTGAGAAAGCCACTTGAGATGGTGTGGACATGGCCTACATTGACCTATAGAGGCACCGGTTATTAGGCATGAAACTATGGTGAGTGAACGTGCTTAGTAGGACTAATATAACTTGGAAAGTTGTCTCAAAAGACCTACAAATCTTTGACATCAATGTGACCTTAGCTAAAGATAGGGCATAATGGAAGAAAAAGATTCATATAGGTGATATCTACTTGTGAGAATAAGTTCCAGACTTCTTGTTGTCATTATTATCATTACTTATTTTCCACTTTTGTTTTAGGAAAAGTGGTCAAATTTGCCCTCTACTATGTGAAAAGGATCAATTTTACCTAAATTATACTATCTGTACCCCTTTATCTATATGATTCAAATATACCCCTCCTCCATTATGATTGTCCAAGGAGGACACACAATACCATGTGGCACTGACATTTTGATGAGGTAGACATCACGTGACATGCCACCTCAACTCCCCAACCCATTTTACCCCTCCCTCAACAAGAAAATCCTCTATATTCTTTACCATTTGTGAAATGAAAGCAAGGGCTATTCAGTGAAAATTGATACCAAGATGAAGTATTCTCACCTCAAATACACTGATAAACTATTAGAATGTTTTGCACTCTTTGGACTACAAAATGATAAAGGAATTGTTTGTAGTACAATGGACAAAATGATCCCAATCAATTGACTTTATGTTCTAAGAAAAGAAGCATTTCATTATATGACTTTCTAGCTTTGGTAAAGGCAAAGCAATCAGGTTATTTTGACCTGGAATTAAGCCCTTGCACAGCATGATCATCTGGTGGATTCATATGCTAAAAAAAAGAGACAGAGAATGAAGGAAAACAAAGCCAAGTCTACTCTAGAACAAACTTTCTTAGAAGCTAATTTACACCTGTCCAAAGTTTTATATGAACACTACTCTATCTCATTACCAGGTCCAAATAGTAAAACTAAAAAGAAACTATTGAAGGAAAAGCTCCTCTGCAAAAACTCATTAGATTGTTCAATAGCCTCTTAATTTGGAAAAAACACATCATATTGCAAGGTTAGAAAAGCATGATGGATGGTATAAGCTACACATTTACCAACTCGTCCTATCTTTAGCACGAAGTTTTTAGTTCTTGTCAATTGAGAAGCACTTACAATTTTAATCATAACGAAGGAGATGTTCTACTGTATGTAGCATTAATTTTAGTACGACTATCTAAATTCGAATAAGAATTGGAGCCGATTCCATTGCTCCTACGGGACCTGCTTTATGCTGAAGCAATTTTTGTCCTTCCATTTCAAAAAATTTTATAGCACTCTTTCCATTTTCTGATGCCACAAAATGGATAACATTCCATTTATATTCGATTTCACAACTTTCAATTATTCAAATTCAATTAACTGTTTTATATGTTCTAGTGTATAACTTTCTCAACTATCAAAAAATATTCTCCTCCGCTATCACTTTTGTAATATAAAATCAAATTAACTTTTTAAACTATGTGTCCAGCCAAACATTGTGACATAAAATAGGAAAGAGAAGATATCACATGTGTCTGATTTTTAAGCGAAATAACATGAGATGACCCAAAGCTTCAAATCAAACAAACAGAGCTTTATAGTTCATCAATAGAACAAAGACACAACAAATCACTCATGCAATTTAACTCTGTTAACAATGCAATAAAATATCCTAAAAATTGATACCTTCAGTGCATCATTTCTACTGTGAAGCTTCGAGTCATTCCTCTGGGCAGCTCCTCTCGTAATAAACCTATTGATTCTTCCAAATCCTGAATTTAAGAAAGAAAAAACCTTCTAATATAACACAGGAATGACAGGAAATGATAATGAATTCAACACCGATGCTGAGAGTTAAGCTCACACCGTCAAATCCTATTCTGATCTTCTTCCCTAAACCTGCAAAAGTGAAAACATTCAGCTCATTTTTGCATCGGCATCAATGAAATCCAAATCGAGATTAGAATTTCCAGAAAATATTACTCATGATTCACAGAGAGTATGTTGCGCCGGTGAGTAGTGGATGGCAGAAGAACGTAGCGTGCGTCCACGATGACTGAACTGTTCGAGACGATTTTGTTCGTGTGCGCGAGAAGAGGGTCGTCTAGATCATGGCCTTTGAGAAATGAAGGGCCAGAAATTGATCCACTCTTCAAGTCGGGTCGCCAATTTTCGGGTCAAATTCGATTTTAGCATAATTCGTATGTAATTTTAATATTAAAAAAGTTAAATACAGTTTTAAAAAGTTATTTAATTACTACTCCATATAATAACCATTTTTCTAAAGGACATAGGTAAAACCGACGTTGTCAATAAAGAAAAAAATTATTAGTTATTTATCACGCAAAAAATATGAAGATATTTTTTAAAAGATTGTTACTTTTAAAAAAAATTAATGTTTGTTCGTTTATTGTTATTAGTACAAAAACTAAAGAATGTACATCGATTTCTAAAATACAAAATTATAAATGAAGAACATAAATATAAATAAAAAAACTTAAAAATCAGCATTGTGTATTTGAATGATACATTTTTTACAAAAATGGAATTAAATTAATTAAAATGAAAGAAAGTTAGAGCTAGAATATATGTCAAAATGAAAATTGAGGACAAGTCAAAGGAGCCCAATTTTATTAATGGAAAAAGTATTTTACTCATCATAAACCATTTATGTAGTCAAATGAGAAAAAAAATTTCCTAGACAATTATGACACCAAATCTTTCCAAGCCCTCAATTATTTCAACATTCCAAAGATTTTTAAGTCAGTCAAGCCATCCTTAATAAGATATATATTGAATTAATTACCTTATACCCAGATCTTATTAGAATTCTGAGATACTATTTTCCTTATTAAGATAATATTTATTTATTTTTAATTACAAAGGACAAATGAGACATATATATTAATCAACAAATATATATAAATGGACCAATTCACCTCAATACTCTTATAAACAAATTATAGGAAGCCATATTTCTGCTAGAAGCCTAGAATTAGAGTAATTAACTTGTTGTTAATTACTTGATTAGTGGTGCCTATGGAAGATTACTGGTTATGTTATCTTATTATATTTTGTTTTGTTTTTTTAATTGTTCAGAAAGTGGTGATTAATCTTTATTTGAGACCAAGGAGAATTCAAAATCATTTTTTGAATCAAGGGATTAGGGGTCCTAAATATAAATTTTTGTTGGGAAATCTTAAAGAAATTGCTGATTTACAACTTCCTTCTTCTCAGCACTTTTCTTTATCCCATGACATTGTTCCTAGAGTCTTTTCTTTCTACCATCATTGGAAGAATATATATGGTACAAATCACTAGCTACTTTTAATTTTCTTTTGATTATATGTTATATGCTTAATTATTTACATTCTTGTGTCATTATTTAATTTGGATCTGATTGAGCTGGCTAAGAACAATAGCTAGGTTATGCATTTAGCGTTTAATTGCAAATTATATCTTAGCGTAGTCTAGTTTATATAACATAAATCTAATCGCATCATTTTTATTAGCACCTACATACCTATTTTCTGTCTATTATATAATGGCTTGCGCTTGAATTTGAATTTGTATTTGTAGTAAATTGAGTTTTAGTTATATGCATTAATCATGTTTACGAATATATCTTGGCATGAGTTAATTGTAGCTTGATAACTATAGAATATCATAAGAGTTGATGTAAAACAGGTTATCTGCTACAACATATAAAGATTGATGAGATGACGATGCATATACAAAACTTAACTGTTTAACATAAACATTGATTGAGAATATAACATGTTATAAGATTGATGGTGTATGAATTTATAATAACTTAAAAGTTCTAATATTATTTTTTGGGCACAGGTGCAACATTTCTTGTGTGGTTTGGGGCAACCGTTCGTGTGTCCATCTCAGATCCAACGCTTATTAGGGATATCTTGCTTGTAAAATCAGACAACTTTGAGAAAATTGAGACACCTCCATCCGCCAAGAAGCTCGAAGGAGACGGTTTGCCCAATCTCAGAGGAGAAAAATGGGCTCACCATAGAAAGATATTAACTCAAATATTTTACTCAGAAAATCTCAAGGCAAGTAGATAACCTTAAATACGAGTTCTAGATTTAATATTTGTACATATTTTATGAATTTCTTAACGTAATTGTGTTTGGAATATCTTTCTTCTCGAAATAAGTTTAACTTGTATACGCTGGCTGACATCTAATTATTCTTTGTCCTTTTTTTATTAAAAAAAAACAGCTAATGATTCCTATGATGGGGAAGAGCATGAAGGATATGTTGACCAAATGGTCCTCAAAAATGTGCAAGGATGGCAAGGTGGAAATAGAAGTTTCAGAATGGTTTTTGAGCTTGTCCGAAGAGGTGATTACACATACGGTGTTTGGAAGCAGCTATGAAGATGGAAAAGCCATCTTCGAGTTGCAAGCACAACAATTGCTTTATGCTACTAATGCTTTTCATCAACTTTTCATTCCCGCATTTAGGTACGTACTCTTCCATCCCTCACAAAAGATGGTGAAATTAAGATGAGAACTCTGGCCTTCTTATAAGACTTGCACAATCATTTTACTTTTGAGCTAGTTTCTAATGTGTGAGTCGCTTTTTTTTATTATATAATATTAGAGTCAGATTCGATCCAATATGGCACCTTAGAGTCCCCCGACTGTTGTAAGGTTAGAAGTACTCACTTAATAGATTAAATAATGTCCTTTCTAGGTAAGAGGAGGTGTGTTAGGATCAAACTTTTACCATCATTCCAAAACTTATAACTAATTGTAAACTTAGTCCATACAGAAACATCATATTCGATCATGACTCGTGCATCTTTTCATAGGCAGGATGTTGACGTTATCCAACAAGCTAAGGTGAATAAAACAATAAATCCACATCTATAAAGGACAAGAACCCCTCTGTAATGATGAATGGAATGAATCCTACACCTTAGATATACGAACATCTTTAAATTTAAATATGTACTCAATTTCAAAACAAATTGAAAGGTGTTATAATTTGTTTATATTTTGACAGGTTCTTGCCTACTAAGAAGAACATAATTTCTTGGAAATTGGACAAAGCCGTTAGAAATTCATTGATGAAGCTAATTGACCATAGGAAAAAGAGTTTAGAGTTTGATCAATCGGAGCTGGAAGGTCCAAAGGATATGTTGGAAGTAATGATCAAAGCTAGTAACTATAATTCAAATAGTAATAATGCTATCAAAGTTGATGACATTGTAGAAGAATGCAAAACCATGTTCTTAGCTGGCAAATATACAACCTCAAATTTGCTGACATGGACAACCATTCTACTAGCCATGAATCCACACTGGCAACAACTTGCACGTGATGAGGTTTTCAACGTCTGTGGAGCACGTGACATCCCATCTAAGGACGATATTGCAAAACTTAAAATAGTAAGTACATTAATTAATTCAACCCTAAAGTTATGAGTTCGTATTAGATGTTCACTTATAGTTATTCATATGGTTCATTTTGTAATGTCAGGTTGGTATGATCCTGAATGAATCCCTCCGACTCTATCCACCTCTTGCTGCAACACTCCGACGTGCCAAAATCGACACGAAATTGGGGAACTTGAATTTGCCTAAAGGGACAGAGCTACTTATTCCAACTATAGGAATCCATCATGATGCAGAATTATGGGGAGACGATGTGAATGAATTTAATCCTGGAAGATTTGGGCGCGGCGTCGCTCAAGCAGCGAAAAGCCCCATAGCCTTCATGCCTTTCGGCTTAGGCGCTCGCCACTGCATTGGACAAAATTTAGCTATCATACAAGCTAAATTAGCCATAGCTATGATATTGATGCGTTTCTCGTTTGAACTTGCTCCAACTTACCAACATGCTCCTACTATTCATATATTTCTATGTCCACAATATGGAGCTCCAATCATTTTCAAGAAATTGTAGTGTAATATGTTGGTGTTTATGAACAAATTCTTGTTTTATCTATAAAAAATATTTTCTTTATTGATCATGTATGTTTTGTTGTTGGATAAATATTGATGATGCCCTTGATTAAATTTGTGAGACTTGTTATTAGGTCAATGATAGAAATGAGAATAAAAGTCTTTGATAATAAATTGCCTAGTTGTTTGAATTATTTGATCATGAATGGAGAAATGAATTTCTTCAATCAATGGAGTGACATGAAAATATAATTAGCAATCTATTAAAATTTGACATTAAACAAAATACTTTAGAATTAATCCAGAGTTGAAACAAGAGAGTGACACTGTGACATTATATTTTTTCAAAATTATTATTATTATAAAATATTTGAAAAATAATAATTTTAAAATGTGATGTATTACTATTTATTTATAAACTAGATATGAAGACACTTGCGTCAGTGCGGGCCCAATATTACTTTCTTCCTTCGTAATATTTTATGTGGCATTGTTTAGAGTTTGAGATTTAAACAAGTCTCAAGTCTAGTTTTTATTGTAAGTTTTTCATAGATCTTTTTAACATTTTGAATTATTAATTATTGTGGGTTATAATACTTTTGACGTAGTTCCCAATTATATTAATTTTATTTCAAATAAAAAGGATGATTTCATACTCAAATTTTCGGTCAAAATTAAACTGTTTGACTCTCTAAAAATGAAAAGTGTCACATAAATTGAAATTGGGGGAGTATTTATTTTGTTTAAATTTATATGTATTTATTTTGTTTAAATTTATGTGACACACAAATTAAATTTCGATAGTATTATTAATGATTGGATTTATATTTTTTAACGTAATTTTCAGATAACATTATTTCTTTTGTCCCAATTTATGTAGGATTGATGAAATTTCGACAATGAATCAAACTTTATGTCTTTAAGTATTTCATGTATGTCAATTATTGTGATTTGTAATATCTTTCACGTTATTTTCAAATAAGATATGTTACTCCTTTTGTTTCAATTTATATGACACCGACAACATTTTGAGAATGAGCTAAATTTTTAAGTTATTATTTACTTTGATTTGTAGTAATTTTTAGTCCTTTTAAATGTTACTTTCTTTGTTGCAATTTATGTGACGAAAGAGTCCATTAAATTTTTATATATCTTATATATATATTAAGTTGTTAACTATTGTGATTTGTATTATTTGTTTTATTTTAATACATTTGTCTCACTTTACTTTTTAAGTTTGTTAAAAAAATTTAGCATTCAACTTTAATTGAATTTTATAATTTCCAGAATTTGAAGAACGGAAAAAGATCAAATATATCCTTGAACTATTCGAAAAAATTCAAATGTACTCTTCATCCACCTATTTGGCTAAATATACCCCTTCTTCTATCTTTTTGATCCACCCTTACCCTTTAAACTAACAGAATTCTATTAAATTAATTTTATTATTACTATTTATGATGTGGCAGATTTCTATTTGCCAAAATTAAACCCCACCTTCCCTCCTTAATTTATCCCACCCAATTACCCATTTAATTCAAACACTCATCCCTTCCATTGGAGCCGCATCCCGTTCTTCTTGAGAAGGAGCCGCGTCTCGTTCTTTTGTTTTATGAGAAGGAGCTGCATCTCGTTCTTCATAGGTGACGGTGGCGAGTGATTCACGAAATTTTTTGAAAAAAATTACATGATATATGTAAAAAAAAGAAAAAAGTTTACTCGACAATTATGATTTGAGAACAAAATTTCAATATTAAAATTATCATAAATAATAAAGAAAAATTTTAACTTCCGTTTATATTTTAGTGAAAGTCTCGGTAATTAGTTCAAATATTGCCCCTAGTTCACGTGCTTATGTTCCTTTGCCAATCTTCTTTCACATTCTACTAAGCTGGAGTACAAATCTTTTCAATTTCTGTAATTAGCTTGTACATGGAAACAAAAAAATGATCCTTTTGGATGGGTATCTTCTGTCAACACTTGTACGTGGAAATAAAACATGGTCAATCTTAGATGGGTTGTAACTAGTCATCTTTTTTTTTAAAAAAAAATTGTTGGTTTGGATAAGGCATAATCTTGCACCAACAAAAAGACATGAACATGTGTGAATAAGTGCACATGCATGCGTGTAGAATTATGCGGCATATCATTTTCTTTGGTGTGAGTAGCTGAAACTAATCGCAACAGGTTCTCAGATTTGTCACAAAGGAACTTCATTTGGCCTGAGTATGCGTACTTCGACCAGATCTTTCAAAATTCACCAGAACGCTGATAGCCTGATACCATACTGGAGGCTTTAGAACTTCTACATGTATACATGAGGCTCTAATTATCTGCCAAATCTACTTTTTCGTCTGTTTTTCGCTCTCTGATCTTCTCTTTTCAAATCTTTCAGAAAAGTGGATCATTAGGAACTTGTCAAACTTTGACCCTACTCATGTAATCATGTCAAGCTCATCCCTGAATCCGATCCTCTCAGCACGTAGGTCTCCAATGTCCAATTTGTTGCGACTAAAAAATTTCCCCTTGACTTGTGTTTTACATTTTAAAACACTCAAATGTAATTATTTTATGACCGTCGGTGATGAGATCTGCTACTATAAAACATATTGTGTGCTTTTGAGTCTACAGAAAAATTTAATTTTGACGTGGACTGCTGTTGCTTCTTATGTATGGTTCAGGATAGAGAATTATTTATCATAAAAAAACAAAGGATTATGTGAGGACATTCTTTAGATTGATATAAGCTACTACAGTAATAAGTTTATCTTTTTCCAATTAGATGTATGGTAACATGATCAAATATTTTGAATATACAAATGTAGGAAGCACCAGCTGTTGTTGAATCCTACTACGACAAAAGAATTGTAGGATGTCCAGGAGATGAAGGCGGTAAGTTTTCTTCACAGATTCAGATAAAAAATGTCTCTATTACTGATTTTTTCCTTTAGGAGCTTTACTTAATCTTCTCTGTGATTTTTTAATTTAACAGAAGACGAACATGATGTTGTTTGGTTCTGGCTAGAAAAGGGCAAGCCACATGAATGCCCAGTATGCGCACAGCATTTTGTGGTAAGTACTGATTTTTTGTATTCGTAGGTCATATCATCATGTTCTAGGCTGTTAGGAATTTTTAGAGATTTGAAAGGCAGTGGTGGAGCCAGGCATTTCAAAATATGAAGAAGTAAACATATGAAGAAGCCAAAGGGGTTCAACATCTGCTGTATATATATAAAAGAATTTTAAGCATGTATAAACAATGTAATTTTCCAATGAAAGGGGTTATTGGGCCCTTACTAGCTCCCCCTGATGAAAGGCCACGCCACTCCTTAATCATGGGAAATTTCAGATTCCTTTATGGGTGACTTCCCTCTTCTTCTTTTTTCCCAATTTTTGAGAGTGGAATCTGAGCTGTAAATCATCTAATTCTAGCCATCAATTGTTACCCATGTAAACCTTAATTTCTTAAGCTTTAACTCATAATGAAGCTCATACTGGGAATGATTTTAATTCTATGCAACAGTTGAAGGTGGTTGGCCCTGGAGGACCTCCTGATGGACATGACGATGATGATCATCATCACTGATAGCACTTGCACCTTTTCTGCCGGAATAAATCTGGTTCAGATGATGAGACATTTTCTAACTCTACAAACACAGGATAAAAAAGTTCTGTGATTTTGTTTGCTTTAAGTGCCTCGATTGTTCTTACAGCTGCTGTGGCAGCGGTGAAGCTGAATACTTTTGCTTTTAGATTTTACTTAGACGTGGCATGGTCTGTTAGAATTACAAACCCAGTTTCTCCAAATGCAGAGCTCAATAATCAATAGCCACATATTTGATTTTCTTGCAAGTGTTCCTTTTTGTTTTGTTGAAGAGCTCATGTTGGCAAAACTTGTACCTGACCAAAATGATGTTTCATCATATTATTAAATTGCTGCAACATTCTTTCGTAACACAGTAAAAATGAGAACATACTTTGTCGCGGTCAGTTACACACTAAGGTTGTATGGTTGAATGATATTTCAGTTTACCAAGAATCAAATTTGTGAATTTAACCTATAATTGGTCATGTGAATTTAACGTTATATCTTGTACTTTTGCTAAGAAATTCACTTAAATAATCTTTATATCGAACCCAGTAAGCTATAGAATTCAGTATTTTTATAAAATTAAAATATGAAATATTCGTGACTCATAGTAAGATGCTTACCTGTCAGTGGTGGAATCAACATTTTCAGTAAGATTTCAAAATATGATAAGTAAACATTGAAAAAGGCAAAAAAAATTCAACATATATTTAAATAATATAATTTTTCGAAGATGGTTTGAACCGCTGGCCTGCTCCACTCTGTTACCTTGTAAGGGTTAGCGTAACTAAGAAAGAAAGGTACTTTAGTGTTGATGGGAATAAAAATGGAATTCATTCTCATCAGAAAAACAGAGAAATTTTACCAATTATGGACAAATACCGAAGAATATTGCTAGCTGTTTTTATGCATGTGCTTCTTTTCATTTCTTTTCTTTTGGGATAAAAACAATGAAAGAGCAGAAAATCAGAATTAGATCCAGAGTTTTGTCAATGAGTATAAAATATTATATATTCGAAAACTACTTCAAATGATTATCGAGAGTTTGTCACATTAAATTAATTAAACTACGTGTGAATGTACAAATATAAACTCTTTGAACTTTAAACTTGAGTTATTCGAATTAGATTGTGATGTGTTTCTTCACTTATAATTATAATTTGTTTCATACTACTTTTCTTTAAACAAATTATAAACATATCGACTGATACGATTGAATTATATTGAGCTATGTTAAATGTGAAGTTTTTATTCTAAGCCCAAAGTAGGACGACTTTAAATACATTCTATTTGTTTCTACTATACAACAAAATAAAATAAAATATAAAAACACAAAATTGTGCTTCATTGTAAGCTTTCAGAGGACTAGAAGGTAGGGCAGGGTCATGAACAATCAAAAAGGGAGGACTCATGCGTTGATAGTCATCAAGAACTAGATGAGGATGATTCATGCATTTGTAGTGTGATCACAAAGATATACATCAAAACTATCTTCAGCGGCTATTAATTAACGACAATAGCTTATAAGTTGTCACTAAATATGTACTTTTGACGACAATTAGCATTTTTTGTATACGTCCCTGAAGCCTTTAGTGACATTGAATTCAATGACAATTAACTAATGCTATCGATAAAAGCTTTAACACTCTTTATTAATGTATATTTATTATTGCTAAAAGGTGGTTTCACGTGGTAATTCAATGTAATTGATCATAATATAACCAATTAATCACATGGCTAAATAGTTCTCTATCCATTTGTTTTAATTTATGAGGATCTTGTCTTTTATACCATAAAGTATTTATATAAAAAATAAGTTATTAATAATAGAACCAACTATGTATGCATAAAATGGGGCCTAAAATTTTGGATCCCAGGGGGTGATTCATGCATTAGTAGGAGTCATCAAGAACTAAAGGGGATGTTTCATGCATTGATAAACTCACTTTACCAACAAATCAGCAAAATTAATGGGAAGAGGGGGTTAGGTTATAGACTTATAGTATGGAATAATATTATTATCCTGGAAAGTGCCAACCTTCTTTGTTTTTTCTCCTTTTTATTATTCTTTTCTCTTTAAACAAAACAAAGGAAAAAAGACAAAGATGTGTTTGATAGGGAGGAAAATGATTTTTTAAGAAAATAAGTCGATTACTTATTTATTTTCTGTTGTTTGCAAAGTAAGCAAAATATATTATTTCAAAAGTAAATATACACACTATGATAAAAATAACTTTTAGCAAAATATAGATATTAATAAAGAGTGCTAAAGTCTTTCCCGGTTTTTTTAAGTGTCATTAAAATTAATGTCGCTAAAGACATTAAGAACATATACAAAAAGTGCTAATTACCGCTAATAGTTAACAACAATTAAGCTTTTACTATTAATTAATTACTGCTAGTGATCCTTTTTTTTTATATAGTGAAGCAAATTAAATATTATAGATGATTGAATGGTTGTAGCCTTGTAGGGTGGTGAAGCCGAGATGTGTTGGAGGGTGATGAAGAAATAACTAATATAGAATATCATTATATAACTTGTCATCATTGGAAAGTCATTTATTTTTAAAAAAATCTACTGAAAATAATCTCTACAAATTTTTATCAACCAAATATAAAAATAATATAAAATCTTTTCTTCAAAAATATATTTCTACTACCAAACACGCCCATAAAGTTAAAACATATATATATATATATATATAACAACTATTCACATACATTAACAGTATTATAAAGTAATGTTGCATGCACTGTTAATGTAGTTTGACTTGTCGTAACATTTTATTACTTATCATACTTTTTAAGTTACTTTGCATTTATTATAAACAAACATGTAATTACTTTTTGTATGACTTATAGTTATACCAACAATATATAAAAGTTAAACTCGAAAATTTAATAAGATTCTGATCTTTTAGCTACCACCGTTGCAAATGTCATAGGGAATAAAGGTTACACAAGAAAATTGCAACCGTGTCCAATAAATTGTGAAAAAAAAAAAAGAAAAAAAAAAGAAGGGACAGCCATGATTTACAAGTAGAAAAGGAATTTACTCATCGAGCTAATTTTATAGTTCAATTACTTTAATTTTTTTCATCACAACTATTATTATTGTTTATTTTGTTAAATTTGGACAAATTAAAAAGGTGCTAGCTATATACTAGTGATAGTGTAACACCATTAAACGTAACCTCCATTTTTAATCAAAAGTTTTGAATTTGTGATTGGAGAGTAAATTTACTTATAAGAAAAAAAATGCTTTATTCTTTCAAAATAGGACTTTTCGACTCAAACCTAAATTAATTGTATTCAAAATTGATATCGGACAATGAGAAACCAAAAAAACAAAAACTATATACTAGTTGGCAACAGCATATTTTGTCGTTGAGTTAAAAATTAACCCCACCAAAAACTTGATCTTGATTCTAATTGAGTATCAATAGATATGATTATTAATTTATTATTGTATTTAATTAATTATATTATATTCCTGTAACATGGATGTATTTTAAGTGGGGTAATGGAGTTGACATTCAAAAGATTTCATTATAATTACTCTCCAAGAAAGACTTTCTTTTCAACGGAATAATTGTTATGTCCGCTAACTCAAAATCTTTTTGAGATCACTTGTACAACCTGAAAATTACATTTATGGAGTTAAATGTAGCGGAATCGAGATTTTTTTATTAGAGAAATTTAAATATAAAAGGTTAAATATTTATTTAGTTTTAATGATTTTGATATTTGAATAAACTTATTCATATTAGGTAACATTATCGATTAAGGCTAAAACAAATAAAAAAATTATCTAGCTTTTTTTTTTAATTTCCACTTGAATTTGAGCTTGAAACCTCATGGCTCTCAAGTGAATATATAGACATTTATTTTTATGTAAAAAATTTAAATTATACAAGATATTGAACAGACGAAGAAGTCAAGAAAATTAAACATTAATTAAATATACATATAAATTTTTTACATAATATATATATATTTCACTATTCGTACCCTCTAGCTCTGCCCTTATTTTGATTTATATCAATCATTCTTTTCAATCCGTCAAAAGAAAATCATGTTATGATGATGATATATTTCAATATTACAAATTTAAATATAAAAAAAAATATTTTTTGTAAAAAAAAGGAAAACTATATTCAATCAAATATCATTATATACAATGAACATAATTGAGAAATGCCTAGTCATGTAGAGGTACAACATAGAACATTATTATATTGAACATGACCTGTCGAATCTATATTTGCACATATGCCAAATAAATGAATATTGACAACATATACACCAACGTACCTTGGTATAAACTTCAACCATGTCCAGGGCTACAAAGCATTTTTTATTTTTATTTTAACTTGATTTTTTTTTCTTATACTTCTTAAAATTTTTGTGCAAGCTAAAGCATATATAGGTTCAACATCTGAATGATAATTCTCTAGTTTAAAGTCAACAACTTCAATCATGCTCTATGTGATTTTGTTAGTCATTCAAATTCATCTAATTATGTACTTTTCTTAAGGTATTGTCATGATATCTCTCTCTATTTTATTTTTTTTTATACAAGAATATTGTATAAAAAGATATCCTCAATATGCCTTGTAATACTATCCTTTTTTTTGTTAAAGCCGTATAGTTTTCCACGAGAAAACTTCACATCATCAAGAGTACTAATATAATTATAAAATCACAAATTCTATGATTAAACGCTAACTTACGTCCACGATTTCATCATGCAACAAAGAGAAATGGGCCCAGGGCCCATGTGGGACAAGACTAAGCGGCGCATAATGGGCCGAGGAATCCATCTCCTATATGGCCTTGCATTGCCTTATAGTGGGAACCCATATGGATTATTGTGTTATATTCTTCTTTTTTATAAAAAAAATAATGTCACCCTGTAATAAAATTACAAGTAATGAAGTTGTTAAAACAATTTCAACGTCCTCGTTGAGAGTTATTATGAGGGATGTCTAGTTAATCAATAAAAATCGACTATGATATACTTAACTTCTTCTTTAATATGCTTATCTGCAACATCTAGTTGATGACCTCATGGGCAATTAGGAATACGACGGTTTGATCTAATGAACAATTATTATTTTATTTCATCAAGCTTAGGGTCCATCTTACAAGTTTTTGCAATAATTTTCTTTTATATCTGTTTTAACTTTTATTACCAAGCTCTTACTACTTGTTCGCAACTTTATTCAATATGTACAACTTTTAATTTTTAAAAATATATTTTTATTTTTCTTTAATAAAAATTCTGAATTTATTACTGATCGTGAGCAGTGTGAACCCATTATTGGGAAGTGAAGACAGATGAGCGTTCGGTTCATGCAACTTTTTGTGGTTGTGGAGTCCTTTTTCAGTATAAAACGAACAAAAAAACTCATGATGATTTTTTAGACTTTGGACTTTGAATTTATAGACTTTGCACAAGAAAAGGACTTTGAGCCACTAATTTATAGGTGGCAAATCCAGAAAAAGCTATTCTAGAGAGACAAAAACAATTTTTGAAGATAAAAAGTTCATTTACTTTTTTCAAATGTTGTCCAAAGATTTCCAGGTAGGTCACCATATCTATATACCTTTATCCCAGCAGTATTTTTATATTTTTTTTATAAAAAAATTAATCAAAAAGTTGTTATATAAATATCAAGCTTCAAATATGTTAGTGTATCACATAAATTAGGACTAAAAAATAATATTTTACTTATTCTTTCACTATTACTATTAAAATATTGTGTATACTTTCGTACGTTAAAGTTAAAATTTAAAATTTATAATTTTGAATTTTATTTCTTTTTGAAAGATACTAGGTTTTCAAATAATCTAATACATATTTAATTAATGAATGCTTGAGTCAAAAGTCAGTGTATTTGGTGAAAATTATAGCTGACACTCTCGCTCTATATATACATATACTAAAGAATCTAAAAATTTCAATACGAGGATTCAAAAATTGGAACATACAATGGGACAATGGGCATATATATTATATATGTATGTATTATAGCTGGTGAAAAATTCAAATAGCAATAAGGAATTTGTGCTCTTTTCTTCGAGTGCTTCATTGAATATTGTCACAATGATGATAAATTGGACAATTGAAATATCACTTTTTTTCCCCAAAAAATAAAAGAAAGTTAATGGGTATCCATCAATCATCAAACAATACATAAATAAATGATTGTTAGATATATATATATATATTTATTTATTTATTTTAAATACAAAATTGGTATTATTCCTTTCTTGTTTTCAGTAATATTCTTAACTGTAGGTTTTGCTTTATTTATTGCCCCTGTCCAACAACAGGTATAGATTCTTTCTTTCTCTGTAACTCTAGAATTGGGGAAAATGGATGGATGATTTTTTGTGCTCTGTTTTGATTCTCTGTTTATTTTTTTCACTCTGTTTAAAAGATTGCCTGATTTTTTCCTTTTTATGGATGCCCTTTTATTTCTTTATGAGTTTCTAGGTTGTATATTAGGCAGCTAAGTTCACACATAAATACTTTTTTTTTTTTTTTTTTTTGCATATTCACATGCCTTATTCTATTTTGGGCCTACTCTTATAAATAGGGACTACTTGTTTGGCTTGTCTTCATTGCAGTTGAGTACCATTTCTCAGTTCACTAGTCTTTCATTCTTCTCTGAAGAGAGTGATATGAGTTATTTAAACCCTTCAACTGGCTCTGGTTAGTTGCAATGTACAATCTTTTATGTCTTTTTGCTTCTTCATATCGTGAACAACCTCTCTATCTCCACGAGGTAGGGGTAAGGTCTGCTTACACACTGAGTGTATTGTTGTTGCTTCTTGATATATATCTAACTAGCTTAGCATTGAAGGTTGTTCAGTTCTAATTTGGAAATGTTATAAGTAGCTTATAGTGAATGGCCTGGGATCAGGGGCGGAGCTAGAAGTCATGTACGGGTTCTGTCAAATTCAGTAACTTTAATTCAAACGTTGTAGTTTCATTTTGAAATTTACTTAGTATGTACAAAAACAAAATTTAGAATCCAGTTATTAACACATGATATTAGTATCGTGGAATTTAGGCACATAAAGTTAAAATCTTGGCTCCGTTTCTGCTTGAGATGAGTTTTAATGAAGCTACATGGATAGTGAGGATTCACATAACATATCTTGGGATTGGGGGATAGTAGTTGGAGTTGTAATTGTAGTTGTAGATTATGTCCTTAAGCCAATAGATTTAGTGAAGCTATTTTTATACATTGCAATTGCTATTATCCATCTGGAAACATTTCTTCTCCCTTCTCTAGTTTTGTGTTTTTGCTAAACATCTTTCTTGCTTCAAGCATTTGATAGCGGACTAATAAGTTAGTTAAACAACATAACAGGAAGTAGAACTTCTAGGATGACATTCGAGTTCGGGAGGACATATGTCGTGAGGCCCAAAGGGAAACACCAAGCTACAATAGTTTGGTTGCATGGCCTTGGAGATAATGGCTCCAGGTAAAATCTATTTACCTTTAAGCCGCTATTATATGGTTAACATATCAAAAACAGTCACTTTCTTGTGCTTAGCTGTGCCTGCTTTTCTTTCTGTAATTTGAAACAAAAGCAATAGTATCATAAAGTCACCATGAGAATCAGAAACCTTAGAAGATGGAGCATAAATTCTATTAGAAGAAACATTGAACTTATTTTGGGTTGCGAGATCAAAGCTTTTGCTCTGATGCTTGTCTTTCCTGCACCCTTGTCTCTCATTTTATATGTTCGTTATATTCATTTGCTGATCACTACGCTTCTTTATGCAGTTGGTCTCAACTTTTGGAAAGCCTACCCCTTCCTAATGTAAGCTAAGAGCTCGGATAACTTCTTAAATTTTTTTTTTGCTCGAATTGGTTATATCTGTACAACTCTTTAACCTAGACTTTATCCTAAATCATTGTTTGTGAAACTATATAACCTTGCAGATCAAATGGATATGTCCAACAGCCCCAACTCGTCCTGTAGCTATACTCGGTGGATTTCCTTGCACTGCATGTGAGAATGAAACCAAAAAGTATCACAAGTTAACTTTAATAACTGTTATTAAGGGTCCCTATGTATTATTCCAGGGTTTGACGTGGGAGAACTTTCCGATGATGGTCCTGATGATTTTGAAGGCTTAGATGCTTCAGTTGCACATATTGCAAACTTATTGTCAACTGAACCTGCTGATGGTAAGTTCTAGATAGTCCTTCAATGTAGACCTAAAACAGCGGTATCTCCTGTGTATTTGTATGGTTAGGTCTGTATAATTCATGGTCTGATTAGTAATTTTAACTGTGTGGTACAGTTAAACTTGGTATTGGAGGCTTCAGCATGGGTGCAGCGACTGCGCTCTACTCTGCAACTTGCTTTGCACAAGGAAAATACGGAAATGGAAACACCTATCCAGTCAACTTAAGAGCTATCATAGGTCTAAGCGGGTGGCTTCCCGGTTCAAGGTTTGATTGCATATCTTGTTAGTGTAGCTGAGGAGTAATATGAAATACTATCTGCATTGGATTTTGGATAAATTATATTTATGAATTGTGCAAAGCATTAGTCTTACAATTAGTTTCCTAGATGTCTAAAGCTTCTATTATTCAAGAGCTATAAGAAGGGAGGTACCAAACATAAGTAAAGAGTGCTTATATGGTCATTTTTATGTTTTTCTATCTCTTTTTTTCCCTTAGACAACACACATATGGGAGTTAACAACTAGAATTGTGCAGGAACGTGCGTAACAAGATTGAAGGATCACTAGAGGCTGCAAGACGTGCCTCGTCTTTGCCCATTCTACTCTGTCATGGATCGTGTATGTACTTTACTTGCAAATACTTGTATAACACCTTTTTAGCTTATACCATGCATAGTGCGTCTCTCTGAGTCCTCGAGGCTGGACCTCTGATCAGTAACTTGTAATCTGCATAACAATCTTTTTACCCTTTCGTTTTGTAATTTATAGGTGATGAAGTTGTTCCTTACAAATATGGAGAGAGGTCTACCCTTGTCTTGAACTCAGCTGGATTCAGGAACCTTGCATTCAAAAAATACGACGGGTATCCCATCTTTTTCTTTGCAAAATTATAGTTGTAAATGGTATAAAGAAGTGTTTTCTAAAACTACCATCTTATTCTCCAGGCTTGGTCATTACACAGTACCAAGAGAAATGGATGAGGTGTGTAATTGGTTAAATGCAAGGCTTGTGCTTGAGGGTTGCCGATGATGAACTCACTCTTAAGAGCTTCAAGTTATAAGTAATTCAGGAGTGAGGACAAATGCATGAGTAAGCTATAATATGGGGGTGTATACACTTAACAGTTGTATGTAGTTACTATATATATGCCTTTGGTGAATTCTAGGACTTAGTCTACCAGTTTTGTCTCAAAAATAAAGGTTTGAATGTGTTTCTCTTTTCATCACTTGTAGACATTTTGTTTTCTTCAATTCTACTCAGAATTTTGGTAGTCATTGTATCATGGTTGTATCAATATTAATGGATATTGTGCTTATTGTGTATTCTCTGTCTCTCTAACAAGCGTGGTTTAACTTATCTCAGGATTAGTCACAAAAGCAGTACTAAATTTTTATCCCAAGACTATGTATGCACCAAACTATACCCCTTAAAAAAGCCTATCAATGTTTTAGGATTCTCTTTGCTAACATGAGGCTATCCAGAAAATCACCTAATAGTGACTGCTTTATTGTCATTTATTGAGACTAACAATACTAAATTCGAAGCAACAGACATTGGACTGGAACAATTTAATCAATTAGAGATGAAAGTGTGAAGAATGCATATTCTTCATCGTTTCACAAATATATGGCAGATGATTTATCAACTGTATTTTTATTACAGCTCCCAAGCCTAAAGATTACAAAATCAATGTCAGAGGTACTACAACAGTTCGACGAATAAGCAGACCGATACTACTTTCTGCAGTAATCTCTCATTCTTCTTTACCCTGGTTGTTCACGACAGTTTTCAGCTTTTCCTTGAGTTCACCACTCTGCATGGAAAAAGAATCGATCAGCATTTCGCACTTAACCAGTTGGACTCGATTCACACAAACAAGTCAAATTACCTGATGCATATTGAGGATGATATCTGATCCACCGATAAACTCCCCATTGATAAATATTTGTGGAAATGTGGGCCAGTGGCTGAAAAAAAGAAAGAAATAGAAGGGAGTGTAAGAATATTTTGGGTCATGATTCCCTTCCGCATACCGCAGATGCTATGGCGACAGAAATAGCAGGGCTCTGGAAAGGTGACAGAGACAACATATAGCTTGTAAATAGATTACCAAGATTTATTTTGGTGTAATCAAATAATGGTCAGCAGTGCACCCAAGGGTACGGTCTCAGGTTCAATCCCAACAGAGACATAAATACTAGGTGTCCATCTGTCCTAGGATTGGTGGACAAAGTTACTTAGTACGTGTTGCCGATGGGAGGTGACGGGTATCCCGTAGAATTAGTCGGGGTGCATGCAAGATTGCCTGGACATCACGATTATAAAAAATGCTCCACAGTACAAAGAATTGAATTGATCTATTGAGCTCTTTAGAGATAAACTACTCGTGAGATTCTATAGCACCCACTTGATGCTCTTTAAATTACATTAACTATAGAGTATATACAAAATAAAGGTCACCATTTTATAGCTACAAAATGTAGATATACCACACTTCATAAATAAATAAATAAAAAGCAATGCCACAGCAATATGAAAAGGACCAATTTAAACCACATTTAGTCACAAAAAAAAGTATGAGTTGCCTCGACACTCAAATATCATCTGACCTTATGAACAAACCATTAATCATTTCCAGAGTTCACTATGATATTTAAATGACAGCTGATACCCATCAGCAATATGTCTCTACCCAAATGACCCTGGTTTCTCTAAAAGATGTGCGTTAATGTTAAAACAAATATTGCTCAGATCATAGCAGAGGGAGAAAGATTGCCACTTAACATCTAGAATTGTGCATCAATCCCTTCTAATGATGCAAATAAATTCGTCAATAAATAATCTTCATAGCCATAGACCATTTGGCATCATACTTACCTGAAAGCTTTTACAGCATTCTTAAGCTCAGGATCTTCTAAGATATTTCTGGCACTTATAGGAGCATCTGCAAAGAGAATATAAATTGGTAAGAAGATGAAAACCAATTAAGGGCCCATGGACCTGTATCAGAAATCTACACTTGCAAGTGAAGAGGATGCAAAATCCAACAAGAAGAGATATCACTTATAGCACATGGACTTACTGTATTCTTTGAGAACTCTAACTGCCAATGAGCTGAATCCACAACGAGGCAGATCTGGCACACCTTTCATGTATATCATCACAGGATTTTCCTTGACATCCTACAATAGAAGGCCGACAGAATAACTAAATCTGAACACTTAACAGAACAACAAATAAGCAAAAAAGGGTAACAAAATCTCTATACTCAAAGATTGAAAACGAAAGAGCTTTGACTTGCCAACAAGCAGAAAATGTACATATATTGACTAAAGCTACCTGCTCAACAATATTCTCCAGAGAAAGACCTGAACTCTCAAGCTTACTAGTAGGTCTAAAATCTTCATGAGTGTCAGGGTCACTAGGCACAGAAGTTGAATACCGCACTTCACCCTGGTGGATGGATCTGGATGTCTATTATACAAATCAAGCAACTGTTAAGAATAATATCTTTGAACACATAAAAGAAAGAGCATTTAAAAATATATGATTTTGTCTAATCCCGTCTATGGGCTAAACACATGAGATGACACCGGATGGGAACATATAGTAGAAACTAGAAAGATTTGAGCAAATGGTCTTTTTTTGGGGGGGAGGGGGTTGGGAGATATAAATTCAAGCAAATGTTCATAGTTTTAATATGACTTACAGATGTAGCATATACTCCAATTGTATTTAGCTAGCAAGAGATAAACTAAAGTGTGTCCAAAACAGAGCGATGGGGTGCACAAAGTCAAAACAGAAGAAAGAAAGGGGAGTTCTTCATAATAAAGCTTAATCTTTTTACTTTTCAAGCAACCAAATAGGTCAGATAAAGCAGTGGAAAAAGGCATTAGTTGATGTTTTGTTAATAGTAAGCACAAACAGGGTGACAGTAGTGTTTATTCTTACAATTGCAGATGAACGCGCAAGTGGATAGGCTGCAAAACGCTTCAACATCATTTGAGATAATGATCTCGCCATAATAAAAGAGATAATTTGTTCAAACTCTTTCAGCTGCAGGGATGCTTAAATAAGAAAAAAATACAAATCAGTTCTTAGTGCTTTACACCCTCAGAAATATAGTAAAAACCCTGAGCTACAAAGCATACAACCCCCTTTTGGGACCAATGAAGTAAACTATCAAAACTATGTTCAGGCATAGACTACTACTTATATGAATAGGGGTTCAAATGCATTGGAATGGAGATAATGGATTCATATAACTGAATGCAACTAGTACAGGATTGAGGCACGTTTGCCATAGTAAATAGTTTCAAATTTATCACTAATGTTGTTTCTTTTATCTAGGTTATCTTTACTATTTTTGTGTATATACTTGTCTTTCCTTCGATTTTATGCCATAGGGGTGAGGTCTGCGTACACCCCACCATCCCAGACCCACTTGTAGGATCACACGGGGCATGTTGTTGTTACTATTTTGGTATTAAAAAGACATCTCATCTCTATGACCCAATAATAATATCAAACCACAACAAAAAGCTCAATGTAATATCTAAATTCTTATCAGAGATTCTTTAATCTAGACAAATGTTCTAATTCCAAACATGGTTGAGATACAACATTAAATTAACACCTAACTCATAGAATCAATTCATCGAACACCTAAAAGATAAAACTGAAAATTTTCGGACACCCATTTCAGTAAGCGATAAAAAGATAATTTTTTTAATTTATCTTCATCCAATAAACCCCAATTCACTGTTCAAAAACAATCGGAGAGAGCACACAAAAATTGGAAAATAACATGAAAACAATTACTACTGAATCACGAAAATACTGGTGCCTACAGAAATCTGCTGGCTTGCCAATCGAATAATGACACAATTAAGGAAAGATTAAAGAACAAATAGATGGGAAAATGGAAAAATTACCACTCGGAGAAGAGAAGACCAGAGCGATTCCTTCCTCTGCTTTTTATATTTTCGACTTCTAAAACCCCAATTCCAGGTTTTCATTTAGGTATTTATAGCTGAGAGGGTGATGAAGAAAGAACGAAAAACAAACGTATATTACCATTTTACCCCAGGCCTTCAGGCTTACATGTAAATTATGTTTGAATTAGTTAATTTTTTAACTAGATAATTTGATAATCCAGCGTGAATGTACTTTGTTTTGAGCGTGTGAAAGGGAAGAAAAATAGATCAAAAAAGTCAATTTTCAATAGTTACTTTCAACGGTTAATTGTCACATAATCAATATAATAATGATTCATTTGTTTTGAGATCAAAATTGGAAGTTGCATTAATATATCTATTCTAAGTTTAAAAAGGATACCACAAGTAATGGTCCTTCACAAAACTAGTAAACTTAATTCACAAGTTGAGTTAATGAAACAATTAATTACCAAGAAAATGAATTCACCCTTTAAATTTCCACATTTAAAAAAGTTATAGTATTTTGTTTGGCGATAAAATATTTAAATTTACAGGTTAATTGCATTTGCAAATTTCCTAAGGTGGTTAATACCTTCCCTTCCTCTAAGCTTTTATTTTCAAAATGATTCCTAATTTCCAAAATAAGTAGTGGGTGACTCTGTGTTCACACATACAACCAAATTATGATTTTTTTTTATTTAAAAAAAACAGTTAAAACAATAATCATATTGAATTTTGTTGTCATTTCGACATGATTTTACCAGTTTCTTCATTGATGCAGCAAATTTATATACTATTTCGCAACTCCATTAACAAATCTACATTAACTTTCACCCTAACGCAAGTAGATCTCGTTTAATTTGCCTAATAGATCATTAGCAAATAGTTTTCCAACTGGTTTAGATATTGAAAACATTAATTCCTTATCGATCAAATTTATCGGCGATCTTGAAAATTATCGTTCAAATTTATCGGCGATCTTGAAAAGGATATTATGACAATATTTATTTCCTCTTCAGGATTAAACGAAGGATTCCACACTAAGAATAGTAATGAAACATACATGTCTCTTAACTCTGATCGAGTTTCCATGCATGTGACATTAACGTAGCAGAATCGACCTAAAGAGAATTTTTCCACGTGGCAGACTGTAAATTTTTCCTAATCGTAAACATATGCCATAGCTGGAAAATTACGATACAAACATTGGAAAACAGACATACTATAAGGAGGCATGAGGTTAAGCTTAACATCCTTTAAAAAATTTCCCTTATGATCTTAACAAACTTTATATTTCATATGTTCAGAGCTAGTAAACAAGGAACTATAATTTCATGAGGGGGAAACACTTGTTCTTAAAGTATCAAAGTAAGAATGGAAAAGAACGACAACCGCGATGGTTCATTTGAGAGTACAAATAACAGGAATTCTGACATGAAATTCCTCCATTCAGTGATGAAAAGATACCTGAAAACCAAAGAACTTCAACCTGAAAGGAACCAAGCATTAATTCAATGGTTTAATGCCCCAAGGATCTTGGCATGTGCCTTGATGACCTGTTGTGTCTCCTCCAGGTTCCTGGTCTTTCCCCGTGATTATCTGATGAAGCTTATCTACTAGCTCTCCTGCTTTCGGATCTAGCACTAGTTGTGATCGACTAGCACTCAGTCCAACAGCATCATCATCTCTTCATATGACCAAGTCACATATGGGAGGTCATTCAGAAAGGAGAACTCAAATTCCAAATCCAACAACAGATTGATGTCTGGACTAAATCCATCCTCAGGCTCAGAGTACACATCATCTAGGAAGTCAAACATACCAGCAGGCAGCTCAGAGAACTCATCTGGAGGAACGAGATCACCTAATGGCGTCTCATATGCACTGAGAGTATCCCCAACATCTCTTTGAATCTCCAACCTTCTCCAATCAGACAGTCTTTGAGGGTCAGCCTCGGCTGGCCTGTCTGAGGGGTGCTCCAGCCTGGCATGCTTTCTTAGTTCTCCATAATTGCCATTAAAATTGCATGTCTCCAAGGAACAACTCCTGTGTTTGGAATTCATGAATTTACGAGCTGCCTCTACGACAATCCATCCTTTGATCTGTCCCCGGCAAAGAGGGCAGACAAGCTCTGGTTGCTGTCCCCCAGCAAACCAGGTTGTTCTTGTTGAAGGTTGTACCTGACTTCCCCTGTGGAGCATCGTCCCCGATATAGTACTTCGCTCTTGTGGAAATTCTGATTGTGTTCCAGATGATAGTTTACAAAATTTATCAAGACAATTTGAATGACGGTAACTTGTGTCACACATATAAGGCAGGCAACCCTTTTCCCCGGATGAGCAAAGTAGAAGGACAGCATTGTGTGGATGCTCCATACATATAGCGCACCTAGCTTCTTCCCATTCTCTTTCACTCTCTACTGGTGGTAGGTCAGTAGTCTTTGAGCTGCAATCATAAGGAGATGCCCTTGCCCCGTTAAAGGACGAAGAGTTCACCATTCTATCTTTCGGCATGTTGAGCTGTAGGAAGTCACTAGATTACTATTTCTATGCTCCCACAATACTGATTCTGAGATGGGCAGAAGGAAAAAAAATAAAAAATCAATGACAACTAATTATCAATGCACAATCAAAACAGCAGACTTCATATAATCTATGCTGCTCGGACTCTTCAAAAATATCAAGGTGTGTGTGTCGGATCCTCCAAAAGTAGTGCATTTTGGGGGGATCTGGCATGGGTGAAGCAATAATTTGGAGAGCCTGAGCAAATAAAACATAATTATAAAGTAACACCTCCTTTTAATATTCAGGTATACTATGCACCTTCCTTTTCTGTCTCTTCTTTCCCAAATGGGAGACAACTAATGTACTCTCATTTTGATAGTCACACTACAAATGAATTAAGCATTCTATGATATTCTTTTTTTTTTCCGAGAATGGATTCTATGATATCCTTTTATGAATAACTTCAGCTGTGAAATGTGAAAATTTATTACTAATGCCAGATAACTGCACTAACCCTCGACAGCTTAAAATCATATTGACTTCTTCAATTCACAAATAAAAGTTCCTCATCTATCGAAGTATCCTTCACCCTTCTCCACTTGAGGTTTAATCATGTTAACTGCATCAACTACTAATAATGGCCGAGTACACTATACCTGTATATCATATCAATTCAACCACTGGGGACTAAGAAATGAATCATACACATGCATAAACCCCTCAAGCTTCCCAGCTAAGCCATTTGCAAGGAACTTCTATGATCCAGCATTTATTATTAGTATAATTAACTCAACTAGCAGTCCATATTAGCAATAAACTAAAAATAGCCCTGTTCTTTTTTTACTACCCGCCTTAACTGCTTGGTAGTGATTCTTTTACATTTTTTAGCCGATTAATCATGATACAGAGTGGTCCATTAACTAAGCTGCATTTTAGGAAATAACTTCTAATAAATTATCTAATCCTAGATTATTATTCTTTGATGATATATCTAAACCTGCATTTTTGGATGTAACAGATGAAAAACATTTGATCTAAAACTATTAAAATCATAATTACTATGCGCATGCATTGGACAACGTATATCTCACACACCATTTTTTACTTTATGTCTTTATCTCTATCATCTTTCTCTTTCTATTACAGTAGTTAACATTATTTAAATACCCTGTGTATCTTCCTCTTTGAAATACTACCTTTCTTCATCTATGTATCTATATCTTTCTCCATATTCACCACCAAAATTTAAACCAAGTGTCTTCATTAGCAAAGGTCTAATATTATTCTCAATCAACTTCATAATTTTTTCTGAATTTTATCTTCATCTACTTTGGGTGCTTGGTACATCGGTGTCAATGCATTCCTTGGTAGGTGTTGATGGTAGGAAATGAAGAACTATGGAGGTATTCTATCTAAAAAAGGGTGAAGAGAAAGGTTTTCAAAAGTTGTCCAAGGGTGCAATGATGGAACTTTAGATGGCGTTATTGATGCTCTCATGGGTTATTCTGTCAGTGTTGAGAGGAAGTACCTTGACTAACCTTCAAATATACACAGTATGCCTTGTATAATCATTGCTTGCTCACTGTATACCATACAAGAGAAGTATGTCTACTGCTATGGTGTAAAAAGGTTTTGGCGAGGTGCGAATACACTGTATATTCAATGTCTATTAAATGTATAATCAATGTATGAGGTATATACATAGAGTATGTGTAATATCAATTGTCTAAACCTAGGAGTGCAAAGTCCAATCTGCCTAAACCTAGGAGAAAATAGCATATACCTTATAAAAAACCAATTCAATTGATCAAATTCAATAAATGCCTCTGTCGAAATCATCATTAAAACAATGAACAAAATGATCAGCCATTGTCTAAGTTGGGATAAATATAAATGATTAGCTTCTTTCCTCCCTAATTAGGGTTTAGGCCAAAATTAACATCGCAGAAACCCTACACCTTAATCTCTCGAACCAATAAGGTCATCCAGAAAAGTACTACTTATATGATGAATTAATTATAATTAACCTTTGCTTTGTCGAATTCGAAAATTCCAGATTGGAAGCAAGATATACTTACCGGTGCTGATTCAGATCTCAATTCTCCGGTGACGGAATAGGAGAGAAGCCACCGGAAAATGAAACTTTTACGAGAATATATATAATCACAGTGATAAAAACACATTCCCGAGAGAAAATCATACAACCAAACAAAATTGACACGCTAAAGCTGAAAAATGCACATGAAAAACATAATTCAATTAAAATGACGAACCTGCAAGTAGATTTACAAGGTCAAGCCTGAACTGTCTCCAGGTGGAGCTTAGAAAAGTTCCCACAGCAACAAAAAAATGGCGATTTGAGGTTTGGAGGTTGAGAAATCTACTGAATTGGTCTTAGATATTTGAAGGAGCCGCCGGTAGAACTCGGGGAGTGGGGCAATGGGCAAGAATGGCATGGGCGGATAATATTTTTGCTTATATATGCTGCTAGCATCATAATTTCAATTTTACATAGCAATTACTCACCAAATTTAATTTTTTGAGTTATTACTCACACTTTCTATGAATAATTATACATATGTTATTATTATTATTATATTAAGAAAAATTAAGATAAGACTGTGTATATTAATATACCATCTTTTCATTAAAAAAAATATGAAAAATCTATTGAATTTAATTAAATCGAATTGATTTATGTTATTTTTTTAATTAAATTGTAGACATTTATTTAAGTGTATAATCGTCTCGAATAATTAAAATGTTCTTTTTAATTTATGAAAAATTGAAAAAAAATTCGAATCTAACCGAATAACCTAACATGATCTACATATATTTTATTTATTAACAATATGTCAAAATTTTGATGTATAATATAGTTTCTAACATTTTTCAAATATAAATATAACGTAATTCCTAGGCCTCTCGTGATTAGAGCACTTCGAGTTTTTATTTTTTAATTAGCTTTTGCCTAATTAGGTTTAAATTAAAAGATAATGTAATAGATACTCTATCAAACACTACAAAATATATACAAACACTCCTGCTAAATGTTTAAGATCAAACATATGGGAACAAAGTTATATTTTTGTCCGTAAATAATTAAAGTATTTTTCAAGAAGATATTTACGAAAGAAATATTTTAATAATAGTATATTTTAAGTGATATTTTAGAAGTAACAAGATGGAAAATTAATCAAGTCGTGCCGAAGATAAATCGATATAATTGGGATAGTTTTGAAAAAACTAAATTTTACTTATATACTATAAAATAGACAAATTTGAGATGATATAATTTTTAAAAAATAATTGATCGAACTGTACTATTAACACCTTACTTCTGATTCTTAATCAATTATTTGTAAGATTATATATAATATATTATTTTTATATAAGTAAATTGAAGATGATAGTTATGTCCAGTTTTTTCTTTTTATTGTTTCATATATATATATTTTTTTTTATAAAAATAATATTTCATCCAATAAATCGGTCACCTTAGTGATATAATCCGGTGAGAAAATGTGTTCAAAATTACGATATTTTAAAATTCAAATGTTAACCAAAGCAAAGTTGACCGGTTATTTCATACTACTTGTTTTGTTTTTAATAGGTGTGATTATTTGATATTTAATATTTATATTAATAAAAAAATAATAAATATTTCGTAAAATTGACAATACACATAAATATACTCAAATAAGAAAATTTTAATAACAAACAAAAAATATCCAACACTCGAATTGATTAATTATATTTCACAAGTAGATAATTTAGTGGGAAAGAGAGCTAATAGTACTTAGCTTGATATATATCTAGAAAAAAATTTAAACACCATCTATTAAATATATTTCTAAAGAGGATTAGAAAAATATAAGAACATAAATTTTAACTTAAAACAAGTTTTGAATTATACATTCTAGAAGCTCATTTATACAGATTAAATAGATTAATGCATACTTGCGCACTTATTATAAATAATATATAGTATATAATAGATTAAAATTCTTTATGATGGTACTTTTAAAATAATTACAAATATATTAACATTATGTATTTTATATACAAGATGCATATGTCACTATATCAAAAGTTTCTAATAGTAAGCACTTTCTGAATAGAAAAAACAACAAATATGACATAAAAATTATATATAGAGAGAGTGTTTATTTTTCGTACAATTAAAAGAGAATTTCAAGTGAATACAGAAAAGTAAATATATTATAAAGTTAAAAATATTTTCCATACAATTAAAAGAGGATTTCAAGTGTTCAAATTATGGGGAAAAAGATAAACATGTTATAAAGTTAAAAGTATATACATACCTATAAAATGTAAATTTTTATAGTAGAATTTGAATAAAATGCCTCAACCTTACTTGGGTCCATTCCCAAGCTCATCCACTTTATAAATGCATATATTCTTTCCATTTTAATTTGTTTGGCCTATTTCAATTTTTATATAAGATTTAAAAAATAAATAAATAAATAAAAATATTTATACTAAAATATTTGTTATAACATCCATTAATTTTATAACATTAAACATTTTATGTGAAAGTTTAAAAATAAAAAGTCACCAAAAAGGAAAAAATAATTTTTTTTTGTAAGACTAAACAAATAGACAAAATAAATTAAAACGAAAAGGATATATACATATACACACGCATTCAGATTATGCTTTAAAATATATATAGTAAAATCAAATATAATACGAGCTCTAATAAGGGCACTATCTCGAAAAGTGGCTTGGTAAAATAGACACGTAAAATGTTATTTATTAAAACTTTCTTTTTCTGCTCCAAAATAAGTATCAATTTTAATATTGAAAAGAAATATTCCAAAATAAGAATTATCTTATAAATTACTTTAAATACTGATGATTTAGTAAATTATTACAGTCACCCATTTGATTCAATTTATACAACACACTTACCTTTTTAATTAATTTTAAAGATTAAAACATTTTTCTATTTGATATTCCTATTAGATATTTTATCTATATTGAATCCTACTTCTCCATAAAAGATCAATGAGTATACATTTTTACAAGGATAATTTATAATATTACAACGTCTTTTTAATTTTTAATAATATTCATATTTAATTTATTATATTATATAAATTAAATTATTATCCTTTTAATAAATGTTATCATTTTCGCTGAGCTAACATTTGTTTTGGAAGTGGAGGGAGTAGAAGCGTAGATTATATTTGATGTTTAAAATATGCATTGAAGTTGCAGTAAATTTGAATTTTATATGAAAAATAATATATTTTTTTAATAAAAATAACTCCATAATAAAAATTGGTAAACTTTCACATATAGCTACTTAAAAATAATTAATTACTATAGTTTGATAATTATAATTTGTAGCTACATGTTATTTGGAGGAGAGAGGCGAGCGAGACTGAGAGAGAGAGGAGAGAGGAGAGAGAGAGGGGGAAAAGAGTGGGATAAAAGTGAATTGTATATGTATATTGGTTAGATAATTGTATATTATACATATGTAATTGTATATATGGCAAGAGAGACTAGGAAAGGGAGCAGAGAGGAGAGAGAGGAGAGAGGAGAGAGGAGAGCGATATCGAGAGAGGCGAGCGAGAGAGGGCAGAGAGTGGTAGAGAGGGGAATTGTATATGTATATAGCTGTATATAACTGTATATTATACATATACATTTGTATAAATGGCATGCGAAATTGGGAGAGGTAGGAGAGAGGCGAGCGAGATTGAGAGAGGTAGGAGAGAGGCGAGAGAGAGAGGGCAGAGAGGTGAATGTATATGTATATAGGCTAAAAAATAGTATATTATACATATTTATTTGTTTATCCTGGCGAATTATATATATACAAACATGACTAATTATACAAACTCAAAGTCAGCCCACGTAATTAATGTATAATATTAATCGCGAGTGATAATTATAGCGAACTATAACTATGATGAGTAATTAAATAATATAAATTTACTTATCCGTATAATTTTCCCATAAAAATTTCATATACAAAATATCTAATTTAAAATAAAAAAATATTTATCACTTTACCATAATCCAGGCATTAAATCTAAGAAAGATGCGGTTGCCTGAACTGGAATGGAGTAATTGGCTCGACATGGTTTCAACTTTCAACTGTCAATACAATTGTGATACGTTTCACCCAGTGTCTCGACACGTGTCCCCTCCTAAATGACGCGTGTAGAGCACATAGCCACTCGACGGTTAGCTTCTTTTTTGTCTTTTTTCGAAAAAGCTTTGATTTTCCTTATTTGGTTGGTCGGCACACAGATAATTTATTTATTTATAATCTATCTTTGTTTAATAATAGTGATTCATTTATCATTTTAAAATATCTGTAGAAATCAAAAACTAGCTCAAAGGAAGGAGGATTGCTCAAGCTTTATGAGGAGTTCGCCCATCTCATCAACCATCGATGTGAGGCTTTTGTCATTCTTTGACAATATCCAACAATATTGAGCCAAACTTCTGTTAGGAATGAGCCCTCTTCAAATATTACTATCTATACATAGTTAAAAATAATTTTATATATAAATAATAGATATTGAAATTTCATCGATTAGTTCATATATTTAGCTCTTTAGATTTTAACTTTCCTTATTTTAAAAAAATTCTAACTCTATCACTGACTTATCAACTTTGTGAAACCAATAGATAATTTATACTTAATTTCTAGTTTATCTATATTATTAATCATAGTCATTTTTTTATTATATTTTTTAAAGCATTATATTTGTTATATTCAAGAGATGTTACTAATAAAATTAACCTTTTATATATAATTTCTTAAGAAGTGTGTAAAGTTAAGAAAGAGAGTTTTGTTTCCAAACAAGGTTCTACTATAGCGTTAAGAAATGTTATATACTATTCTTTCACTTCTAAAATAGTTGTCATAGGTCTCATTTATTTATTTATTATGGTCATATTATAAATATATATTTATATATATATATAGGTGACTCATCATCCGGTAGAAGCGTTCTTAATAAAACTCATATTATTATGTGCTGCCATGTGTTGGAAAATGCGTCTACTTTGGTCACCATTTAGGAGCTTCAACTCTATAAATTCACACAACATTACTCACTCAATATTTCATCAATTCACAACACAAAAGAAATAGTATATAACATGGCCAACCACGGTAATGACAACCTTTTTAGCAGTGGACAAAATCAGGTTAGTATATATCATCAATTAATTAATTACTCCTTTACATTTTTAATTACTAAAAAAATTGATCCATATTTAAAAATTAAACCTCTCTATTTTCTTCAACATCATGCCAATTTAAACTACTCTTTTTCCTAAATTATTTTAGATGAGAAGAGATGCACCTTCTGATATCCATAACCAGAACAACCAAGGCTTCCTTCAAGAGGTAATTAATTACTATTTCTAAATTGTTCGATTTTACATAGTTTAAGGATATTTTTAACCTTTTTTTTTCGATAAATGAAGACTGGGAATCAAGTGAAGAATATGGCACAAGGAGCAGCAGATATTGGTAAAGGAGCAGCTCAAGGTGCAGTGAGTGTGGCTCGTGGAGCAGCTTTGGGTGCTGCTAATATTGCTCAAGGTGCATCTGATGCAGTAAAGAATACTGTTGGGGGAGCAAATAATGACAATGCAGCTACTGGTGGTGTACCAAATTACCTTGATGAATACCCAAAACACAACCCAACTAACACCAACATTTAAATCATAATTAATAGTTTTTTTAAATTTTTTTTTACTAGTACTATTGTTGTAGCCTATTATGAGGTGTTGTTTAGTACATACTCTACCATAGGCATGTTATCCTTTTTTTTTTCTCTCTATACAATGTCTATTCAAGAAAATGTTGTTTGTTGTTCTTGTTATTAAAATTGACAGCTAACACCTACCTACCATCCGTGTTGTTTTAATTTCTTGGGTAAAAGAATTTGTTATACTTGTATTTTTGTGGATTTGGGAAATGAAATTTCATGTCAAAAGACGAAAATTGAAACAAAAATAATATAAAAAAGTTTTTTTTTTTTTTACTTTGATCAATTTAATAATCAAGTAGTAAGAATTAGAGGTGATAAATTAAGATCAATATGAATGGAGGGATGTTACTCACTTTGACGTTTGGTAAATGCTTAATAGAGTTTATTAATAATGTTTGTATTGGCAATGCTTAAATTAATTATACAATTATTTATATGCATTGTTTGGTTTGATGAATGCGTTGTATAAAAAAATTAATTTATAAAGATACCTTTCACTATTATGTTAGAAATGATCTTCCACTATTATGGTAGAAAAGATAAAGGGGCAGTTGCGTTTTTAATTATGTTAATGCATGGCATTATTTAAGATTTAGTAATATACAAGGTTAATGCATGCATTATTTTTCCGCATACACTACGAATGCATGCATTATTTTTCCTAATACACTACTAAAGGACGCTTAAATTCCTAATTATGAATCAAATCTACACAATTAGTTTCCTATGCTTTTGGACAAAGCATTTGCAATAAGATTGTGTAAATAAATTCCAATGAAGTTGTATCAGATAATTACAACTAATTTCCATCATTTCTGAAGAAAAAGATCATTTTTATGTGATCCAGATCTTAATACACATCCTGTATTAATCAAAGCTGTTTGCTTTTTTCACACAGAACAAATGACAAGGGTAGGTTTGGGGAGGGGACTATATAGAACAAAGATCTCTGAGGTTGTCTACTAGTTGTTCTGGTTTGCATTTCATAATTTTCTAAATTCCAATACACCATTTCATTGAATTCTGACACTAACGCCAGAACCATTGCAGTAAATTTGCCTTGTACAAACTCGAAAATAACCAAAACTTGGCATCATATTAAGCACCAAAAGGAACCATAATCAGTCACAACAAGGTGAGATAACAAAATAAACCCCTACTATACACTTCGCATAGGTAAGATCGCCTTGCTACTTCATTAGGATGCTTTTCTGCTCCGGCTACTTGAACCGGAAACACTTCTTAACTCAGTTGGACTGTACAAGTCTCTTTGACCCAATGAAGCACTACCTCGACGAGGAGAACTTGTATTTGGTTCCCCTCTTATAATCTCAGATTCCAAAACATTAGCTTCTTCACTTAGCATCTTTAGCTGTTCCAGCAAAAGAAGATAAAATTATTCAGCCACCAAATCATGTAAAACATTACTCCTAAAAGATGCCTAATTCGCGCCCAATCAGCTAATCTGTATATGCAAGCTAATGGGAAGTACAACTGGAATAGCCTTTAGTACAGATCTTTTAGCCTTTCAATATACTTCCTTCAAATGGAAGGCCAACTAGTTATGCAATACTGATCTCGTAAATACACAAACTTTTGAGGATTACTTTTCCAAAGTTGTACTCAAGTCTCAATACTACCTTTGAGCAACTCGAGACTTCCCTAACAAGCTTAGGGAGTTAGGGGCACACAAAGTAAGGGTGGTTGAGCAGTTCTGACGGGATACCAAGATAGTCCATGACATATTTCACAAAACCAAAGCTAGCTAGACAAAAGAACGGGTGTTTATCTCAGGAAATCGAAAACATTTGTACATGACGAGAGTCTAAATATCAACTCTAAGGTCTACTAATTCAATAGAAGGTAAAATGTGAAGAAAGAAGTACAATAGATGAAGATCGGAAGATAAATAAGCATTCATACCCGAATTTCATTCTCTCTCAACTGGTCCTGAAGGGAACTGATGGCGGGACTTAAGCTGCAATACAGAACAAAGTGGTGATAAAAAATAGCACAACCACAAAGAAAACTGAGTTCTAAAACAGACACCAAAGAGTGAGCTCATTTACCAATACTCCATTAATTTACACATAGAAGCCTGATATGTAGATGTGTGATGGATGAATGTGAGCGGGTGCACCTTTGTCTCCCTGCAGAAAGACATCCCAAATTATTATAGCAGTTAAAAAGCACATATATGCAAAGCGAGCAATAAGCACACATTAAGTTCGACCACCTCATATTTGTTACAACAGCCTGATTATATGCAGTTCGTTCTTCTTCAAATAATACCCGTTGCAGATCCGTGAATGAGTTCAAAGGTGCATCAAGATTGAAAAGAGATGAGGCTGGCAGAACAAGAAGAGGGATTTCCTTTCTGACATATTCTGCACCACTGTCACCAACCAAAAATATTTATAGATTAAGCCAAGCATTTACCATGCTTCAGAAGGGTTGAATCAGTAATTTGAATAACACGCAAATAGCAGAAAACATAGAAATTCATTGAATCAAAGGGAGAGGTGAATTAAACAGCTTTGACTGTTTGACTATTCATTATAGACACCACTATAGACGAACAACATTTTCTCAACAAGAGAGACTTTATTAAACAACAAAAGCTTCTCTTTCTTTCTTTCTTTTTTTGGGTGCGGTGGGGGTTAAATAAACTTCAGGGTACAAGCCACTTCGCATTATCTTTAAATTGCAATAACTAAGAACATTATAAGATAAGACTCAAATTTAAAAAATACTCTGAGTCTGACACTTTGCCCAAGATTCTGCAAAAACATGTCAGGTAGAAATTTTGTTCATCTAATTTTATGCAGTTACCGACTTGCACACCATCCCCTCTTCAACTGCATGTTTAAGCTAATGATCTATCTGACACTCCTCCAGCAAAGCAACTTGTTAGGTTTCTAAAAAAAGCACATAAGATACTCAGAGGTTCTAGTTCTTAAAAACCCACATTGCTCGAGGGTATACAATGTGGTTTCTTTATATGATCTTGACAATTCTTACCTCATAAACAAGCTTTTGGTTTGAATCATACTCAACGTCCTTTTCTTAACATTATCTCAGAGCCAAACTTGTCCATGATTTTAGGTCGCCAATGTTGTCTGGATGTAAGGTTATCCAAACACCAGATGTCCAGCTCTGGGTGTGCAGGGTACGGGTTCGATTCCTCACAACTTCAGCTAACTTTTGAAGTTGAGTGAGGTACTTTGTTAACAATAGTCAATGGTGCTAATAATAAATGATGAGCTGGTAAAAAGTTTTTTTAAAAAATCCATGATCTACTTCACTGAAGGGTCTTGATACTCGGTTAAAGCAAAATCCTTTTTTTCCGAAAGGTAAACAAATTATTAGTGTAAACTGCAAAAAGAAGGTGACAATATGCACAACCAAGAACTTACTCCTATTATAAGTGCATGCAGTTAAGGGAATCCATCAACCTATCTATGTCGTATACCTTTAGCAATTTGCACCAAAAGGCCAAAAGAAGACAAATATTTGTATTTGATCATGTGTTTTGGTTCTGTCTTTCTTTCAAACCACCCAAATTTCTTCATTCCAAATTAACCCGAAAGTAAAAAAGACATAGTAGTGGGGCTGGACAAGTATTAGAACCATAAACCTACGAATTCCTTATCTAATTTCGTTCCAGACCAGCACCAATCTTCTCCATTTTCATGGCAAGCAGAACACGATTTTAAGAGATAAGATATCTTATTAAAGTAGAAGCGATGCCATATCAGTTCTTACCAGATTGATTTATGAAACCATATTTTTCTTTCAGAATATGGTATAAACACTATGGTCCTCCATAACTCACCACATATAGAGAATTCCAAAATTGCTTTTTACGTAATCAGAAAAAACAGTTCAAATCATATTAAGTAATCAAATACATACTCAAATGTACCTCATCTCCAGATTCGATCGATGCATTGCTTCTTGCATACTTTCTGACATGTCCATTGGATCTACATCAATGACTGCATTACTAAGACTGTTGGCCTGAAGGTTTTCTCCAACTCTATTATCAACATTAGCAAAGAAATTGCCCAAGTCCGTAGATCTTGACCCACCCTAACCAATCAGTTAAGATTATCATGAGTTAAGAAGAAGTCCAAGGCTAAAAAGAGAGGAGTGAAAAAAGTTCTGATCCTCAATCATGACTTTCGAAACAACAAGTTGGCACGACAATTTTCTCCAACTCAGTTATCAGTATTAGCAAGGGAATCCACCAAGTACATAGATCATCCCATTCTAACCAATCAAACCAGTCCATCAACCAAGTTTAAAAAAAATTTACTGAACCCAACCTACCTCACAACTTGTCCCCCGAAACTTTAAAAGAAAAAAGAACACATAACCAGCAGAAGAGAAAGAACAATAATGCCCACAATTTTTCCCTTCACACTAATTCTTCTCGGGAGAGGTGTATGTTCATTACACTGAAGATCCACAAGTAGCTTCACGTGCCAAAGGCAAGGTCATACAGCAACAAATTTGATCCATTGAAAAAATCAGAGTATATCTTTTAAACCTGTTTGCCAAAATGGCCAGCAGCCTTCTGAATTCCAGTAAAACACAATAACTACCATGCTTTACAATTAATTGATTTTGAAATGGTAAGTAACAACTAACATGCTTTATTTAAATTATGAAACCACTAAACATACCTTGGAAGCTAAAGCAGCAGCTCTTGAATCACCAGTATCTTGTTCAAGAATCTCAATTTTTGAACCAGCTCTAGATGTGTCTGCGGAACTTAAAGACGATTCAAGGTCTATTACAGAATTTTTATGTACAGGGTTAAGGGAAATAGGCCTCAACAACATGTGATTCTGCTGCTTTCCATCCAAGGACTGAAATGCAATAACTTGGATTCTCCCGACCTGAAATATTAGCAAATAGTTTGTAGGAATGCACTGGCCAAGACATTATGCTTGTGGTGATCGACAGTTTTTAAATATCCACTGGTCAAGACATTAAACTGGTGCTGATCTACTTGATTACAGACAATCTTACACTACCTTCTGTGCATCTTCACTAAAACATGAAAATATCAACCCAATAAACCCAGCATCCAGAAGTTGATACATGGCTTGAGTGCGGACATCTGCATGATTTACATAACATGTTATGATTTTCATTGACTGAGAAAAAGATAACTAGTGAAAACACAGGTATTAAGCTGAAAAGAGAAAAAACTATGACTGGACTTAACCCAAAATAACCTCCACAAAACATGTAGTCATCTCTATAAGTTGGTGAAGAAGATCAAACCATCAATAAATCACAGAACTATAGTCAGATGAAACTTAGGAGAATGTAAAAGGATTTAAAATGAGATTCCAGTGCACTGAGTAGGCGTTTGGACATAAAAATTGTGAAATTTGGAAAAAAAGGTAATATTTGTTTTCAAGTTGAAAATGGTATTTGGAAAATTGGAAGTACCCACTATAAGTGCGTTCCAGATTGGACCAAATTGGTTCTATTATACACAGTCCTACCCTACCCTGCATTTCAGTTTTCTATATAACCACCTATTCTGGAGAAAGATAATGTTATCTTTGTTCAGTTTAGGTCTTAGTCAAGGTTTTGTCTTATAGGCCTTATTCAATGTTCCAAACTCATAGAAGAATGCTGATTTTTAGAGGAGCAGACAATTGCCCAACACTCTATTGGCCAGACATTTTATGAAAGCCAATTCTGCATAAGGGAAAACTAAAAGATAAACCAAACAAATCAATCACCAAATGAGTTGCTTTTTGTATTTTGGCACATATATCTAATTAGCTCGCATATTGATTTTGAATGGTAAAATTTCTCCATCTAAACCTTCCAGTTCACCAGTAGACATAACCTAATTAAATAGATGGATGATGAAACATTTAGAAAAAGAAATCAATTCCATGATCTGAAGGATGGAGGCAAAAACAGTCGTACAAGCAAGCACAAACTCTAGTTGTAGGAGAAAGTAAAAGTGAACATTACTGAGAAAGAACGAGAACTTGGAATCGGAAGAAGAAAAGAAAGACACACTCAGTGGATATTTCAGGGATTTCATTTGCAGTCACTTAATTTGAACTGCGTAAGTATTGGATTATAAGCACAGAAATAGAAACCTGGCCCCATCTGAGGATTACAAGTTTTGAAACCCTTCTGTACAAAAACAAAAAGACTGGTAAAACACAACGCTTCTGTATATATGTGGCTAATTTGTTTTTCTAGTCTATAGTAAGGATCAAGTATAAAACGTTGGTTTTACTTCATATTCTTTGATCGAATCACCTTTTTTAAGTGCTAATCTAGCTTGATTTGTGTCAAATTTACTGCCGACGTGTTTGTATGTTGTATGCAATCCAAAGATCAAGTATCATGTTCAAAATTCAAAATTCAAAATACCGAAACAACTACTATGATGGGTCTAGTACAAAAGAAATACCAACATTCAGGCGGAAAGACCATCTTTGGTTACTCAAATGTAATGGGACTAAGCTATTAAGCAGAAGATGCTCATAAAGGCACTTACCAACATGGGAAGGGAGCACCGTAATGTGGGGATGTGAATGGTACCAGCCAATCACTCTTGTTGTTCTTCCTGTTGCCAGGGTCATTCTGTGCTAAAAAAGTTAAAGTAACAAATCCAGCATACATACAATTTTCCGGAAGAAACTGCATTATCACAACCACAATCCAATCATATACATTTGAATATATCAAGCAACGAACTCAACCAACAGGTTAAGTTATGAAACCAATAGTTCAAACGGGAGCAACGATCTCTTTTCGCCAACTGCTATCAAAGCCAAGAAAGCCATAGCATGTCATAAAATATGGTTAAGTCAAGCCCTACATATACTATTAGCATGTCATGCACTCTGCGATTTTAAGAAAAAGGTTTGCACAGAAGTTTTTGACATGTGCCCCAAATTCATCAGAACGAAAAGAAATCAAGTTTTGCTGATAAATTTGACGTGTTATTAGGAAGAAAATATTTGCGGAAACAAAGGAAGAAATTATTGCATGAAGTGTCATTCAAATTGCTTCATGTTATGAAGAAAAAGATTGAAGTTTATGAACACTAAAATTGTTTCTCATTTGGCAGCAAATTTACCAAAAGCGATCATTGAAGCAATTAGAAGAAAAAAAATTATTTTAAGAAGAAATTATTTTACAAGTCACTATATGATACTGCTCTATGTGGCAACTTTTAGCGGGGTAAGGGCAGTGAAAAAAAATCACTAATTGTCACAGATCAAAAAGGATATCTCAGCCTTGACTGATGCAGCAGTTAGCTGCTCAGGATTGGTCTCAACACGATCCTTCCTCCTGTCACAACGTGGCTGTGGCAGTGCTCCCCATATAAGTGCAGTAACACTACCATTTTTTGACTGCTGTGAATTTAAACAGCACAAATATTACTTTTCCATGTGGAAATGGTTTAGTAGGAAAGCCATCATCAATAGCATTTAAAAATCAAGGAAAGTAATATATGATTTTATTCTTTTTCCTGATCAATAAGGAAACCTAAACTGTATACAGAACATTTAGCAAGAAAACGTCTAAACTATAACATGACAAGCAAAAATCAGAGTCTGTTAAACACTACTGGGACACGTCATGCAAGGACGAGGTTAAATATGGACCATCGAAGATACACCTGCATATCTACCAAAATAGCTGGAGTATTAAATATGACTTTGACTTACTAAGATATTTTTCTTTCCTGATCATTGAGGAAAACTCAATACATATTACATACTGGAAACATGACTATGATTGGTCTAGAGTTAAAGAGCTAACAAAATCTAAGAAAACAGTAGAACTATTTCAGCAAAAAATATGTATTAGTATTACCTTGTTTGGTACATTTTTTCATGCTACATATAATTAATGTTTGCACTAGTTATTATTGTGTATTGAGGAGTGTATTACCAATACCATAAATTTTCAAGTATTAGTAAAGCGGAGAAATTTAATACATGCATTAGCATGGTTAAAGAGTTTAACCCAATTACCCGTCAAAACCCCTTTCACATCTTTTCCACTATAATTGTGGAGGATATTTTTGTAAATAATATTTTTATGCAATGCATATTTTTTAATGCACAAAACCAAACATGCATAACAATAATCTATTTATAATTAATGCAAGCATAACTAATACAAGCATTACTAGTACACTCTTATTTGCATTATTTTTAAACACACTACCAAACGACCCCTTAGTTTATACATCTGACATTCTTTTGATCAAGATATTACGAAGCATAGATCTTGCAAATTTAGTCAAGACAAGATCTTGAGAATCTTTTCTCTCAAGGCACTATTTAAAAGTAAAAGGACTGTGCAGTGCAATATCAAGACTCACGAGCACGTAGAGGCATAAATATGCATCAGCTTATTAAGGCGCAATTCAGAACCTCTTCGCCTTTATATAGAATAAAAATATGGCAGTTCAACACCACCACTACCGCCTAAACCAGCTCTGTTTATCAAACTGATCGTATATTCATATCAATTACTCAGTTCCAAACTAGTTAATGTAGTAAGGACAGATTGACAGATCCTCTATATCATTCCGCCCAACCCCAGTACTGGGCAACTCTTGTCAAACATTAATCATGATTGGAATTTAAGGAAAGAAAAATCCAACACTGACTAAAGTTACTACCTTTATGCAACAACACTAATCTCTCAAGGCAAAGAATTTTTTTTTCTCTCCAAAATCTCTTTTTACCATTTCCAGATATGGCATCCAATCTTGAATTCCAGGAAATTTAACAGAAAGTACATTACGAATTTAGCAAACATCAATAATAATAGCTGAAACATAAGGAATGTCAAATCCAACAATAACACTTAAAGTACTGATTTTTTTAGCAATAATATCAAGTTCTCAAAGAAACAAAATTCATAAAATCCTTTACCATTTCCAAACCTATCATTCCATAATTCTGTTAGAAAATGTGAACAAAAATGGAACCCCAATTAGCAAATATCTACAAAAGAAAAAATTCCCAAAATCCCACTCTAACATTAACTAAAGTTGCAAAAAATACATCCAAAGATTCACGAATTGGAGGAAAATCCAACAAAAATTGTATACCTAATTTTGACATAAAAACTACTATCAAAATTCAACAATTATAGCTACCCTGGATGATTGATAGGGTTTATAACAATCCAAAACCCTAACAACCAAAACTTCCTTCAGAAAAAATGAAAAAAAGTATAAAAATCAAAACCTGAGTATCACCGAGGAGAAGTCCCATTATCTCTTCAGTTTCTGTAGACAATGCATGACTGAGACATGTTAACCACACTTCCTCCGTCATTTTCACACTCGTTAGAGCCATTTCTCTTTTCTAAATCTCCTCAATTCCAGTAAAGCAGATGAATTTTCCGGTATGATTATTGTGTAATTTTTCTTTTAATTTTCCTTTTCCGGTAGTGACCTCTCCAGTCTGCTATGACTGAGGAGAACGGGACGGCGGAAGAAAAATGTGGACAGATGGAAGTACAGATCGGAGTTTCGGACTGTGTGAAGAGTAAATTGTGCTTTTCATCCTTAAAGTTTTGTAAGTGTTTACATTTTGTCCTTATAGTTTTATGTGATTTAGAACAGTCCTTGATCTTTTAAAGTAGGCAAATACACCATAAAAGTAAAAAAAATAAAATTATAAGCATATACCCCTTTAATCTTTATATTCATACCTACTAAATAATTACACATTTACCTTCAATCAATATCGCTTAACTGATACTAAATCAGTTTGTATATACTGTATTGATATTGTATATACTGTATTGATATTGTTAATGTCGATAATTTCACTTAACTGATACTAAATTAGTATATAATATATATTGTATTGGTATCATTAATGTGGATAGTTTCGCTTAACTTAAATCATTGAATAATGAGTAATTTTTGAACAAAAAACATTAATGATTCCATAAAAATATGTATATACTTTAATAATATCATTGACTAATGAGTTAATGATACCACAACAATATACATATATTCCTATAGTATTATTGATTAATGAGTAAGTTATTAACCTAAATAATATCATATTTCTTGAATTACTTTGAATTAAGGGTATAAAAATGTAAATATCTTGAGTCTTAAGGCCCATTTTATGTAATTTTCCTTTTCGTTATGAATGAACAAAAATTAAAACAGATAAATTACAACTTATTTTTATTTAAATTATATACCTGTTGAGCTAAAGCAATTAATTATTAGTATTATATTATTATTATAATTGTAATAAAATAACTTTGAATGGCGACATAAAGAAGTTGGCATAGGCGATAGGACAATATGATTAGGAGTAGGCTCTGGGGTAAGAATAATTTCGATGGACTATAATTAATAAATTAAGAAGTGCTTAACATTTTAAAAAAGAAAAAAAAAACGAAAGATACATTAAATTTTAATCTACTAGTAGATATTTGAACATGATAGGTCTTGGATCATTTATTAGAAGGATAATCAACAAGCAATTAATTAATAAATTAGCGAAGCTTAATTTCTATCTCGAAAAAATTCTATGAAAGGTACAGATACAAAAGACAACTTATAAATTAGTAGAGCTTAACGCTTATATCTAGAAGCTTACTTTCTCTAATACTTAGCACATGTTGTATTGTTATTTCCCAAATTTCAAGAATGATACTGCCTTTCTTGTGACACAAGAATTCGTCAGACATTAAGGTACATCATATATATATTGATACTAATGGAGAATTACTTCTATTTGAGAAAAAAATTTGTTTTTCTATTAAAGAGTTTTTGTATGGATGTTCACTCGTATTTTTAGAATTAGAATTGTCTATAAAATTACTTGTGTTTCTTTTAAAATAAAAATATCTTTCAACTATTTCTATTTTTTTCAAAAAAGTATTAAACAGGTCATAAATTTTTTTCTATCTCAACTGATATTTTATGAAATAAAAATAATTTTAATAATTGATGGAAATTAACTCCAAGAATAAAAATATAGATAATGGAGAAACATACAATTTTATTTTTAAAAATTATTTTAAGAGAATAAAATTTCAAAATTTCAAAAAGAACGTAAATCAACTTTTTATAAAAAAAATTGTGAAGTGTAGATTTGAACATAGATAAATTAACATAGTAATATTCCATCTATTTCAAGTTTGAAAAAAAGTCTTGTGAAATTCATTCACAAAAGATTCATGGTATTAATTCAAACCCTTATCCGCTCTTAACGTCTATTATAAGAAACGACTTCTTCTTCTTCTTCTTCATTTTCTTGATAAGGGTTTAGATTTTTTATCGTTTTGAGTGTGGAGGCGACGAAATGACAAGTAATGACTGCGAATTCAACAGGGTTGGAGACTTGAATGCTGGAGCGGCCAAGAAACGATGGGCACTTTCTAATATCTCGAATCATCAACTGTCTCTGTTCGTATACTCGATTTCTCATTCCTCCAAATTTGTGAGTTTTTTTCTGTTTTTGGTCTCTGTTTATTATGTATGCTTTTTTTAGTGTTGAAATAATTGAAGTATTGGGTTTATCTTCTTTTTTTTGTGTGTATTTTTTATTTCTGGTTCAATGAATTACTTTTTTAAATGTGTTGATTATGGGGGTTCTTGGATAAATTTGTATATGCAAGGAAAATGTAGGTCTGTTTTGTGATTATTTTTTTAGGGAAAGTGAAGTGATTTGATGGGATTTCTGGGATTTTTTTCTGGGTCGAGATTGTGATATTTGGAGGTTGAATTCTCTCTGTTTGGTTATTAAGAAGTAGTAACATTCTTATGAATCGGTATAAATTGAAAAGCATAAAAATTAAACAATGTGATCAGTTCTTGATCTTTTTAATTTGTTTGGGAAGGGAGATGGATGCAGAAAACCCCCCAAGTATATATATGATAACTATGCAAAAGATTAAATTCTTCAGGTATTTAAAAAAGGTAGCACAATTGTTCTTGTAGAAAGGATTTTCTTTAGGTAGTGCTCAAATTTTGGAACTGGTTTCATTTAGTTCTTTTGGGACTTTTAGGTTTGGAGTAGAATTCTTTGTGTCTCATAGTTGTCTTTGTGATGAAAATGTGTTCTTTTGGGACTTCTAGGTTATGTTGATGTAACAATGATATAGTGTTACATTTAATAGCACCATTGTAGTTTAATCGTTAAGAGTAGGTGAAGAGTTGAATATGAATGTAGAAATTATAATATATTGAAAGATGGTCCAAAGTTAGAGTTTACTTCTTACATAATCTGATCTTTTATAAGGATAGAAGTTTGAGAATTTTGGTGCATCTTGAAAGGGAAAGACAGACAATCTTTTTCATAATGTGTGGAATACAAATGTTTGATAAGCCAGTGCAGAGAACTTCCCAAATTCAAGTGTGATGAAACCAATCATATCATTTATATTTTTAATTTGAATATCTACCTTAAAGAATTGGTTGTGTGTTACTAATTCTTATCACACCCTATTCTTTTTTCCAGTGTGACCGTTAAATGCTATTGGGTTGGAAACTAAGTTTAATTTTCCAAGCTTAGCTTCTATTGGCGAAATTTGGCTGCTGAATGAATTTATAGGGAGTTTTCTATGTGACTACTTATATGTAAAAAATAAGAATCAATATCTTGTTTTGAATTGATTGTAAACAAGATACATGTTTGGCTCCTTATATATAGGAATACCACTGCCAGAGAAAGGTTAACTTAAACTATTTGAAATGAGATAACAATTAAATAAGAAAAAATTACTTGAATCTCGAGATTCTTTATTATATATCAGAATTAGAAAAACTTTATATAATGTTAATCTTGTTAAGAAAGTTTCATCAATGGATATCTCGAGTTGATGTAACTATGTGACGAGTAAAGTGGAGGAAAAAAAACTTGATTAGTTGCAACTGATTGAGAAATGTTATAAAGGTGGTTCATTCCATCATCTAGGTTTGATTGCAATTAGAATATAGCAACTTGATAAGTCAATCGAATAAATTAGCATCTAGCCGATCAATTAACTTAATTAAGCTCAGAAACTGTTTTTTATATCACACCACAACTATGGCTTATCACATTGCTCACTACCCTTATTCCGTTCTCGTTTCTTCCATACCAAGCATAGTAATCCGCAAGATGGTTAGTTTCTCCTTTTTGTGAATGTATCATCTTCTAATAAAACAAACCTTGACCTTTTTTTCCTTATGAAATGACAAGCTAAACCTATAGAAAACATCTAGAATATGAATAAAGTTGCATTAAATCTTGACTTCAAATAAATTAATTTGGACCTTTTATTAGATCCATCTTTTTCATTTGCTGCTAAGGTTAAGATAATCTTTATTATCTCGATTACTGGAGAAACTATTTCCTGGAGTTGAGCCCCTTCCTCTCCGCACATCAACTAATCAGATGATAGTGGAGACAAAATGAAAGTTAACCTCAACGAGAGCAAACTAATTAGCCGGGACAGATTCAAAGTCTTTGTTTTTGTTATATTGAAGATCACTGCCTTAAGATTTTCCATTCCTGCTGACCATATCAATAAATACCATCTGTATTGGTTTTATTATGAAGGGGCTTGAATCACAAAGAAGCTAACCGGTGGGGTGATTGTCTTCATTTTAATTCATTAATCCCTTTTACTAGTATGATCATTTGTCTTTTAATTAGTATCATTAGAACTGAAAACGTGATTCTTTTGAGTTTGGTTACTCAACATGATTAAAATCCTTCCAGATTTTTCATATTGGTCATTTTAAATGTGAATGCCTTAAGCATGTCTTTTGTCTATTACTTGCTATTGTCCAGTATAAGAGTTCATTTTCTTATCTCCATTTTCTTGATGAGTTTGTGAAACTTCAGCATAACTTGTATACGTTAGTGTTTTATTTACTTAGAATCATGTACATGCAGAGGGATCAAGATTGATGGGATAAGACGAGATCATTGGTTCCTTCATTATCATTCTCCTTCATTGTAAAAGATTGAAGAGACAACCTGTATTTAGGTAAGAATCACAATATTTGACAATTACTATGCCCAATTCAGCTTTTCTTCTTGCTTTTTTTTGTTAAGTACATTTTTCTAACTTTGTTTTTTTTATTTAAGACGGGTGGGAGGGAGGTCCTTGGGGCACGACGGTGTCTCGAGGCTAGGGGGAGGGGTCTCGGGGCACGACGATTGCCTCGAGGCAGAGCGAAGGGGCCTCGAGGCACGACAGTGCGGGGGGCCTGGGGAACGACGATGCCTCAAGGCAGAGGAGCTCGGGGCATGACGGTGCCTCGAGGCTGGGGTGAGGTCCTCAGGGCACGACGGTGACTCAAGGCTGGGTGGGGGTCTCAGGGCACGACGATGCCTCGAGGTCGAGGCTGAGGTTGGGAGGGAGGGGCTCGGAACACGACGGTACCTCGAGGCTGGGGTAAGGGGGGCTAGGAGCATGACGGTGCCTCGAGTCTGGGGTGGGGGGCCTCGAGGCACGACGATTGTAAGTTTTGAGCTATTTGTTGATTACGAGATTGAGGAGTGAATTTTAGATAATTAAGTTAATTGATAGTTAATGGAATAAATTAATAATTTACTTAACACACTATACTATTTGACTCATGTATAAAACATAATTAATAATAATTAAGGTTCTTAGGTTGAGTCATAAACTCAAAAACGTCTGTGACACTATTTAGAGAAGGTTGATGGCGACTTCAGGTGAATCTTTCTCAATTTCGTTACTGTAACTTTAATTATATGTAGAAGTGTGAATAATTGATTCATTCAAAAGGTGGTAATATGTTTGTTAGTATTATTATATTATAATTGAAATTGAAAAGAAATTAAAAAGTGACGATGTTGTCACTGTATACATGGAAAAAAAAATTAAAGTAAGGAATGTCATGAAATTTTAATGATGGAATTTATTATATTATATTGAGTGATGTTATGAAAATTTGATTGAAAAGTTAGGAACAACAATTATTACCAGTATTTATACTTTAAAGTTTTGATTCTGGTGATTATTTAAAATATGAGTATTGTTGACTATCGTAAGTTGAAGTGTTATTATTTTATTAGATCTTAATAATTTTCTTATGATATTTGGAGAAATTAGAATTTAACCCTAATCTTGAAATTTTATAAACATGAGAGTTGACATGTTAATTTGCATCAAGACATACAAACTTGATTATAAAATCGGGTAAGTTTTTGGGTCTAGACTAAACGTAAAGTAATATGGGTGTTGTTAGTTTTGAAATCTTATCATAATTATGTATTTGGATAGATTGCATTGGTTTGGAAGCTCAACGAAAATGGAAGACTCAAGTCACGAAGTGAATTGTTGATTAATTGAGGCAAGTAAATTTTTAAACGCTTGTTAAGTGTATGAAATTCGTGTATTTCCTTATAGTGTGTGTTTGAGAGTAATGAGAATTGTGATGGGTTGACTTCTCTATATTGAATAATTCTAATGATGGAAAAGGATAATAAAAAAAGGTATTGTGATAAATTGTTGTTGTGTGGTGTTTGAGAACGATTTGAGGGCTTATTGCTTATTTGTTGATGTTTTATCACGATTGCATTGTTGTGAATTGTGCATTGTATGAAAATGGTCATATCTTCATTATTTGTGTGAACATGTGCATTGGTTTTGAGACATGGTTGTGATATGTGTTATGGAATAAGATGATGTACCATTTTGAGGGACGTATCGTGCGCCACAATGGATACTATATTTCGAGGGACGTATCGCACGCCGGGATGGTTACTATTATTGAGGATCGTATCGCGCGCTGCGATGAATGTATGGACAAATATGTTCCCCATGGGTTCCGAACTGAGAGACAAAATGTGTGTATCATTAGGTCAGACATGTATCACTATATTTGACATTGCATTTCATTGAATTGTACTTTGTATTACTGGCGAACTTAATCTTGTGTGTTGTTGATCTTGTGAGTGCCTTACTGTGGAACTTGTGACTGATGAATATTGAGCCTGTTGTTGAAGATATGTGATTGTTAAAAAGTTGTTGTTGAGTTATGTGCTTGTAACATGTGAATTGTTAGGTTGGACTGAGTTTTATGCAGGTCGTAGTTGTAGAGATTCACTTGGGGTGGTAGGAGTACCCGTATTCCATTCCCTTAGCTTGTATTTAGAGGTTTACTTACTAAGTACCGTGTGGTTTGGTACTCACCCCTTGCTTCTACATTTTTTTTGTAGGTTACTAGCCCAGATCTTCGTGATATATTCTCTTCTTTTCCGAGGTTTCTCGGAGATTTGTGAGGTAGTTGTTTGTCATCTCAGCAGACCTTCTTAGTCCTGTTTATGATTGTGTTCTACTATAAAAACAACGTCATATGAGACTTGTATTTTCTTTTGATTCAATTGTAATACTTTAGAGGCTTGTACATGTGACAATCAAATTTTGAGGTATTTTTGAGTTGATTATAAAATTTTCGCATTTTATTGTAATGGTTTGAGTTTTAGGCTGACTTGTTTTGGCGTGATAAGACGAGCGACATCAGTCCACTCTTGGATCGTGATAAAATGATATCTCCAAAGAAAGCTAGCGATGAAACAAATATAAAAAATCAACTTTAACTTATATAAAGGAATCAAAACTTAAAGAAGAGAACAAAATCAAACCTTGTTTTTCCAAAGAATCACTGTTTATACGTCTTCAAAATCTTTTCTTAGAAGGAAAAAATGGAATCGATACTTGTAACATATGAGGTTTGGCGGGTAAAAAAGGTTGGGAAGTAGTCCCGCCAATTTCAATTATTTTTTTCTTAAAAATATTAGCTAGGGTACATTCAATTGCTTTTTTTTAATATTTTAAAAAAATAAAAATAGTTGATGATTTTGTTATTTTTATTATTAAGATGAGTATATAATTTAAATGGATCTCAACCACAAATTATTATAGAGTTCACATGACATGAATCTATAAAGCCATTGAACATTACTTGATCTAATTATACTTGATCAAATCTTTATCCTAATATAATGACGTAGTTATGATATCATATGATTTTTAAAATTTTAAATTGTTTTTTCAACTAATGACCTTTTTTTAGTTTTATCTTTTTCGTTGGGTCAAGAAAGTTGGTAAAAGGACAAACAATCAACGTTGTTACCCACCTGGCCACTAGATCACCTTATCCACAATTACGGGCCTTTCATTAATGGGCCTTTCTTTAATGGGCCTTGTTAAACTCAAATTAGATTATTAAACAACAATTAATAAGGGCGTTGTTCTCGTTTCTAACTTCTTTGTTTCCATCGCCATTTCACCAGCAAGCAAAGCTTCAAGCTCTGCTCGGTGTTTTTCCGTAGGGTTTCTTTTACCCTTCTTATGGCTGCATGTAAGTACTCAATTGCTCATTCTCTCTATTGTTTTTGGTGGTTTGATACATCATGCATGTAATCTTTTTTGTAATTGCTTGTTCTTTTATACTTCTGTTAATTTCTTGTAAAATCAATTAAACAGGGGTTGGAGTTAGGATAGGCTAAATTGATGTATTGTTTGTTATTGTGCTTCTATAGTTGCTTGTTTTTAATAAAAATGTGAACTTTTCTTACTTCAGTGTATTTTTTCTGTTTTAATGTGCCTTAATTTCGAACTAGTTGGTGTTTTGCGTCTTTCTTATGTGTTTATTTTGTTAATTTAGTAAAAACGCGAGCTTTTCTTATTGTTCTAAGTATTTTTTTTTGCATATATGGTGTTGTTGATCGCTTTTTATTTAATATATATGCATTGATCGATAGGTAGTCACTAATTTAATTTGAGGAGGGTTTCGATTACTGCTTGCCTCTGTAAAATTTATGGAAAAGATTAGCTTTTATGACCTCTTTGACTCTTTTCTGTTTATTCGTAGTGTTGATTGCTTTCTGTTTCCTTTAGGATTTTAAAAACAGTTTAAGTGTTTGTTGATTTTGGGAGTGTTTCTGTAATCCAGGTGGTTTTGGGGCTTCTGGCCTTAAATTAACAAGTTTGAATTTGGGATCCACTAAGCCCAAATTGAGTGTAGTGCACAATCTGAGAACGAAGAAATTTGTTCAAAATGGTGGGTTGCTATTAACCACAAAGTCAAGGAAGACATTTGATTGCCGGTGTTCAACTGTTGAAGCTGAACGTAAGTGATTTTCCTCATGGACCCTGGATTTTTTCTGTTTTCATATCCAAACAAGTGCAATTTTTCTGATCAGACAGTGTTTGCAATTGACTCATTTATTAATTTGCCTATAATGACAGCAATGCTAATGTTTATACTTTGTTTGAATCATTTGAAATGCTAAGTTTCCATATTTTCTGTGATAATGTAGAATGGCTGGTTATTCTTGTTTATCTTATTGACTTTTTAAGAGTTTCCTTATCCTGCTTTTGGAGTTCCCATTATGTTTTATTGGTTCTCGTGTGTGATTTCAAGCTAGACTAGATCAAAGATCTCAGATAGGCCCCTGCTCACCTTTTCGAGGAGTACCTGTTACATTCTTATTCTGGAGGTTTTTCTCTTGGTAATTAAATTACCATTTCTAAAAGGTTACTGGTCTTTATTATTTTTTTACTAGGTTTATAAATATTGAGCACTTCGTTCCTTACATCTATGATCCCTTTTTTCAGTTAACGTAACTTCTTGCTCTATGGCTTCACCTTAAGAATGAACATGTTTTCTGTTATGTATAAATAATCATGCAACTTTCTCTGTTTCTCTCATCATGTAGCTGTTGCAGCAACAGCTATTCCTAATTCAGATGATAGTTCGAGTAAGATTGTTTCTTCAGAAACTGCAAGTCCATTGATTCCAAATTCATATGAGGTCAGCACTCTCTATTTGCATTCTGTACTCTGTCAGAAGACAGTAATCTGATCATTATATTGCTGGTATCTAGTGATATAAAGTAGCGAAACTTCCTTGCTGGTGGAGTCTTGTCAGCCACTACAAATTTCAAAACATATTTTAGAAATTTCAGGAACTTGGGAAACAGCTAGGGACCTTTAAATAACAGAGTGTAACTACAGTAGCACCACGATAAAATGTGAAGTGCAACAAACTCATCTCCTTTTTTCCCCATTTCCAGCTATGGGGTTAAAGGTGAATGTTTTGGAAACGAGCTTATCCCTTGTCTGAAGTTCCTCAAAAAATTGACTTCCTCAGCAATCTAGTTAGCTGTTGCATAGAAGCTTGTAATCTAAATACTTGAGCTTCATGTTGGATCTTCCTTGAAATTTATGAATATTTAGATTCTAGGGGTCTATAAATTTTAGGTGAGACCTACAAGATAAATAATTGGTAAGGTACCTCCTTGGTATTATTGGTGTTCATTGATAAAAGTACCTTATTTTTCAAAAGAACCTGCAAGATATTTAAGGATTGTCTATCCATCGTGAGCTTCCTGCTGGATCTTCCTAGAAAATTATACATATTTAGATTTTAGTGGTCTACTTAGAAGAGACCTTGAACATGGATTATTAGTATAGTACAAGAGGCCAGGTCTTAGGCAAACAAAACGGGTTTGAACCGTGCTCTACTGGCCCTCGGGGATTTCTTGGTAAAAGGGAGGAAGGCTAACTTTTTTATTTTTACGACAAGGTATACCCGCAGCCGCTACCCTTTGAGTGTGCACAGGGTAAAACCCGCACTTATGCAATAGCTCGCAAACCACATAGGAGGGGTAACCTGCAATAGGCAAGCCCGATGAGCTCGACCCATAAGGCAAACCCCTTGCTTTTGCTGGCAAAGGGGTTTCAAACTTGAGACCTCCATCATGGAAGTTTTTAATTACGACAAAAATCTCTGATTCTTTGAGAAAGATAAAATGCAGAGAATGCTCAGCAGATCCCTTTCCTTCCTCCCATTTCTATCAGATTTTTCCTTAATGTTATCAATTGTTTGATAACTACTAACACCAATTTTAGTATTTGGAGTCTGACTGTTTCACTCCTGCTTAGAGAGTCTAAGTCTCTGTTGCTTAGAGCGTCATTTATATCTGCAGTGACATGACTCAGCCCCAATGCATTTTCTTTTTGTATTTTGCGAACAGACTTTTGTTTAGTACATGCATCCTATTTACACTATACCTCCTAGCTTACTTCCTAGTTGAATATTTAGAGGGTTCTAGTGTTAAACATTGCATTATTTTCATTAAGAAAAAGTTTTAACCATCACATTTGTTAAAGAATGACAAAAGTCCCATACCGGTGGTTAATGAAATGGGTGGACTCCTTATAAGGTTTGGGCAATCCTCCTCTCTTTGAGCTAGCTTTTGGGGTGTGAGTTAGGCCCAAGACCTAATTTAACAACCTAATTCAACAACATTATTGGAGTAGCTTTGTGGATTTTATATGGAAGATAATAAGGTCGCTGTGAAGGCTGGAGTGCAGATTTGACTTCAAGCTTCCAGCTACTAGGCTCATTTGACAAGAAAATTTTGAACCCTGTTAGTGTTCTTTAATGGAGATTTAGTGGCAGGTAGGAGGAACTTGTAACGCTAGTGATGGTAAGAAAACATTATGTTTGGGTAAACAAGTGGGTGTTGTTAATAGATGGAGGGGCTTCATAAATTACAATATCACACTGATGCAGAGTATCAAACCACGTGTCTCAGTAGCCCTGTGCGAGATGGTCCATCAAGTTTAAACTTGGCTGGTATAATACTTTAGTTGCACTTAACTTCATCACCTTCTTCCTAATGCGTTAACTCGGAAACTGCTACTGGGATCTGTGTGTGTGTGTGTGGGCTTGGGGGGGGGGGGGAGATAGATTTCGGGAAGGCATCTCTAAGTGTCTAGGGGTGCCTTGGTTGAAGGGAAATGTCATGTTCAGAAAACTGGTTTGCATCTATTTAACTAACTCTATATTACTTACTTTCCTTTAGCTTGATGCATAGAATATAATCCCTGTACTTGCATTGTCTTTTGCAAGATTTTAAGCCAGCTGAGAATTGCGTAACCCAGTGGTTTGTCTGTGATTCTACCCAACCTCTTATGGTATTTCCACCACATTAGTTCATGACCTAATACCTCCAAAGCTACATCCACCTCGTTCTAACAGAAATCTGACTGTGAAAAGGAAATAAAACATGAGTTGTTACTTCCAACTTCTTGATTAGAATTTATTTTTCTTCATAAAAAAATCTTACTCATATTATTCATGTGGAAGATTTGTTCTGATCTGCTAAAATTATTTTGGTGAAGAGGCACTCAGTTTATGTTGAGAAGTGGATTAACTCCATGGTCTTTCGTATTATTATGTTATTGCTTGCATGCAATGACATTTTGTATTAACATGTGAAAATACCTACTTCATTTAACAGGTGGAGTCTCTCCTTACAGAAATATGTGATACAACTTCAATTGCAGAAGTTGACTTAAAAGTAAGCTGGTTTTGTAATTCTTTCTGTTTATGTTATTTCTTATTCCTATGTCCTTCACGGAAGTTATTTATGATCTGCCCTTGATGCATGATTAATCTTCAATCATTTTAAAATTTTCTACTTCTTATAACACTTTTTCATTTTATTATTAGCTTGGTGGATTTCGTTTATATGTGAAGAGAGACTTGACAGGGCAAAGTACAACTTCATTGCCTCCAATATCCAGTCCTGTCAGTATTCCCTCATCTGTTGAAGTGGCTGATTCAAATGGCTCAGCTTCATCAACATCATTAGCTATCACAAAATCTTCACCTCCCTCAGATGGAATTCAGACAATGATTGAAAAAGCTGCAGATGAAGGCTTGGTGATAATTCAATCTCCTAGGGTGAGATTACAGTGAATATCTGCCTCTGTTTATCTATCAATCTCTTCCTCTCTCTGCCTTTCTCTCCCTGAAAATGACACTCTCATATGTCATGCAGGTTGGTTTCTTCAGAAGATCTCGAACCATTAAGGGAAAGCGTGCACCTCCAGCCTGTAAAGAAGTAGGTGTTCTTTTTTATTTTTGCTCTTTTTAAATCCTATGATGAGATGTTTCTCTTTGATAAAACTAAGAGATTGATGACTTTTAGTCTTTGTATAACTGATTACCACTTAAGTTCTTAAAAGTTTTTTTTTTTTTTTGATAATGGTAAAAGTTCTTAAAAGTTTTCTGTTAGTCTCATTTCGATATTGCTCGTTCCCCTTCAAAAGGAGGTCTGTTTAATGCGGAGGTCTTAAGCAATCAGGAATATTTACTTTACAAAGCTGTCTTTAACTGTGCTCGTTCCCCTTCTAAAGGAGGTCTGTTTAATGCGGAGGTCTTAAGCAATCAGGAATATTTACTTTATAAAGCTGTCTTTGACTGTGTTCAAATATCTGTTGCTTTGTTAAAAAAAATCTATTGCTTCATTTGCGAGTCCACACCTCTTTTTTGTCATTCGGAGTTTGTTTCCAATTTTTCCTTTTAAGCTGGACCTTCATTTGAATATGCTTAGAAAATTATTTTGTTGGCAGCATACTAATGGCTCCTCGGGTAATCTTTTTGTCTGGAGAAAAAACAATCCAATCTGGATGCTAAATTTTTTTAGAACTGCCATGCAGCTATATGAGACCAAGGCAAATGTTACTCTACTGAAACCCCCTTCCTCTCAACCTGCCCTCTTTGTCTCTCTTTTTTCTCTGTTGCGTCTCTCTCAATTCATGACTAGAAGCGTCCTCTGTGCTTCGGTATTACACTTACCAGCTACTGAACGTATGACCTGTTTTTTCTTAATTATATTCTGTAGAAGCAACAAGTGAAGGAGGGACAAGTAGTTTTCTATATTGAGCAGCTTGGAGGCGAGCTCCCTGTCGAGGTTGGGCCCTGCAATAGATGCATACTTGCATGATTTCTTTTTTACTGTTCATGATGTTCCTCTTTGCTCCGACGTTTATTTTAAGTAAATTCTCATGCATCTTTTTTAATTCTCCTTTTGTCTTTTCTTTTCTATCCTCTTTTAGTCTGACGTATCGGGAGAGGTTATCAGGATACTCAGAAAAGATGGAGGTATGCTTCTTAATTCTTATATGTGCTGAAAATCATTTTGTACAATCCTATCTGTGACTACTTCAAGATCTCACTTTACTTGTCTATTGAACAGATCCTGTTGGATATGGTGACCCTCTAATCTCAATCCTTCCTTCTTTCCCTGGTATAAAGAAGCTTCAATAGATGATTCTTGTAGCATATGCCTTCTGGACCAGAGTTCATTATTTTTTAGAGAATACTCGAGTTGAAAATTGTTGATTCCCTTCTATCGGAACTGCGGGATTTTTATCAAGTTTGTTTATTTGTTTTAGTTTAAATATCTATCTGGAATCTGCACCAGAAATGTTTGAAGTTTTCCAATTTATACTCTTTTCTTTTGCATCTTGTGTTATTAGCTCTGGTTCATTCCATTCCAGTAGTCATAATTGATGTCAGCAAATTCACAGCCTTATCATAGAAAATATTGGAATAAAGAACCAAAAGTACAAAAGAGCTTAACTTGTTGACAGTAGATTTCAGAAGGGATATCATTTTCCTTGCCCCAACTGTGGGATTACAATGGGTTTGTTGTAGTTGTTGCATCCAGTTTCCCGGAGATGTCAAGAGCCATAATATACGAATCTCACAAGTAGGGTCTGGAAGATAAAGGTTCTTTGCGATAGACCTGCGGCTCTAGAAGTCAAAGACCAATAATGTCTTGCGTTCAAATGTTGTTGCCTTGGATAACTCACTAAAATTAACTTCTTTTTTTCAATATGAAAGAGACTTTGTCTTGTTATACCTCTTCCCTGTCAACTAAGTGAACGAAAAAGAAAATACATAATAAAACAGACCGGCGCATACCATTTTAGATCCCAATAACCTAAGTCATACACAGACAATAATAAATATCAGTATGACCTAAACTTTTGAATTAGCAGTTTAAACATGTGTTTGACCAACGAATGACATATAATCTTTCTGTTAGATGAGGGACTATTAAGAGAAAAACGTAAATAATACTTATTGAACTTGTATACAGTGTAAAATATTGTTATACTAGTATAATTTAATTTGTTCTTCAAAGTTACCTAGAATATATGAGTTCGGAGTCAAAAGGGCAAAAAAAATTGCCAAAAATTCTAAAAGGGCACATCAATTTTCTGTTTAACCAAAAGGGCAAAAACGCTTCGTCAGAAACGATTTTCTTCTGACAAAATTAACACCGTAACTTAACTAGAAAACATGAAAATTGCTGCCCTAGCAGCGATTTCGTCCAAATTGTTTTTTCCCCTTAGAATCGCTGCTGTGGCAGCGATATCTACACCAAAAGTGAAAGAAAATGTACTAATTCTGCTCAATTGCCTTTCACTTTATTATTTTTTTTACTGATTTTCTTTAAAAATTTGCAGCTTTCTTCAAGGCAGCAATATGTTTAAAAACAATTTTAAAAAAAGAATTGTTGTTATCGCTGCTTGGCAAGCGATTTAACAAAAAAATTCTAACTTTATAAAGAAAATCGCTACTACAGCAATAATTTCAATTTTAAAGAGTTTTTTTTTTTTTTTGAGAAAAACGCTGCAAGGGCAGCGATGTTTAAAAGAAAAAATTGATAAAATCGTTGTTGGGCCAGCAATTTTTATGTAACGGCGTCAATTGTGAGAAGGAAATCGCTCCGTCAGGAGCGATTTTACCCTTTTAGTTAAAAAGAAAATTGATGTGTCCTTTTTGAATTTTTGACATTTTTTTTTACCCTTTTAGCTCCGAATTCATGTTAATTTGATGTACGCTCAATAATTCAAAATTAGTTATAAATCATATATTTTTAGTCAACCTAACTTATGGCTTTTAAACATATGAACCTCTTATAAAAGTACATAAATATCTTTTCTAATTCTTGGTATCCTTTCCTCAATAAAACTACTCCCTCTTAGTTCTATTATTATTATTTGTGGGTGTGGGGTGGTGGGTACAAATGACATACTAATTAGTTATTTTAACATTTCAGTTTAAACACGTAACACATTACTTATTCATAAGAATTAATTTCAGGAATTGACAATCTGCTAATTCAAACGGGCTCATACGTGTTGAGATTAATTGACTGGTTAGAGGGCCATACTTGATTTTACTTGAACATTCCTCCTCTGTAACCTTCATTTCTTGATTCAGAGGGTATTTGGAAATAGTATTAGTATAAAACAAGATCAACAAACAAAAGGCTTTTGCCTAAACTTTTTTTTTTTTTCTTCTTTTGAGAAGAGGGCAGTATTCATCAATTAATTGTTAATGGCTGGGTTGCAAAGATCAGCTGTTTCATTCCGCAGACAAGGTTCATCTGGACTTATATGGGACGACAAATACTTATCAGCTGAACTGATCAATCACCCAGTCAAACATAAAGAAGAAACCAACAAAACACGAGTAGGAAAACCCAAAGAGGAAATGATGCTGCAGGTGAAGACTTCATCAACAACCACTGGATCAACAGGGAGGAGAGGATCCAACGGCAGTGGAGGGGTGAACGCAACGGCAGACCCACCATCTCCTAAGGTTTCTGCATGTGGATTGTGCAGTGCTATTAATGGCAAAAAAGGTAAGTTCCACCGTCGACCACCAGGGGGCCAATGACAAGTCTTCGAAAGCCCAGAGCTAGTTAGTTGCTTCACTTGCCTCAATAGCATGGCATATAGATGCAATGGATCCATTGTAGTAGACTAGGATATAACAAAACAATTACTCCTACAAACTAGTCTCAGTTTATCACGACTTGTTGCGGTTATATAATATGAGAAGGTCCACTAGACAACTTATCATTTACCAAGAGAAATATGGTCACTCCAAACACAATAACCAGTCATCAATAGCGAATGAATTTTACAAGGAATGAACTTTGAATGCATATGATTCTTGTTTAGCTTTGGTCCATAGTTTGGCTCAGAGGTACTTTCTTGCAAGGGCTCTAACTTTAGTATCAAAGTGAGATGATGTGATGCGAGATCCTGGCAAATAGAGAGGATTCAAAAGTATCTGCAAGTTTTGCAGCAACAGATCAGTGAAATTTCTATCTAAAAATAGTTAAAAGCACATAGCTCACTTCAAAACAGGGCATGAAGAAGTAGCACATTACATTATCTATGAGCGTAGAAATGAAAAAGTCACAATGAAAGATGTGCACAAACTTGTTTCCCACGGGTGGCATCTGAGCTCAATCTCTTAGTTTTAAACATAAACTTTAGAATTTTATTCAATTATGGACTTCTTGAACTGCAACCATTTCTTTGGGGAAAAAAATCTAGTTTTCACCACAATACAAGTTCAATGATATTTGCGCATTACAAAATTTTGAATTATCATACAGTTACCAACTAATTCATGGCTAAGCAATTCCTCAAGCTGTACCATGCACCTTTAGAGCTAAACTTGACAAAACCAATGTATCTATCCAATATAAGTTTTCAGTAGTTACATGAACCACTGTAGACCATGTGTTTCATTTATAGAAAAACAAATCCAAAAGATATCTTAGAAACACTGGAACAGTACCAGCCTAACAAATCAGCACATCCAGTGATGAGTACCAAAAAGGTACTAATGCACGTCGGAAGAGTACTTTGTTGTGCTGCAACCCCAAAAGAGCAAGGCAAAGAGAACAAAAAGACAAAGAAACTAATCATATCCGAGGAACTCCAAAATGAAATCTATTAAGCCCAATTGAACTTCATAGGATGAGAGATATTTAAACACTGCTGACATGAATTCAAGATGACTTCACAGCAACTGATCTTATTATAACATACGGAAAAAAATACTCCAAGAAATTCTTTTAATAGCCATGCCTACATACAGAAGTTTCTGCTTAAAAATCTCTTGGTATTATAGCCTAGGAACACAAAAAATAAAGTAGAGAAGTCTAATAAGAGCTCACAATAGGTATGCAAAGATGTCAGCAGCCCCCCATCCCCTTTCCCATCCCAAAGAGCAATAAAGTGTGGCCTTTACTAGGTTTGAGCAGCAAAAGTAGATTAAATAAACTAAAATGTAAGACCCCTTTGTTTTTTATGTCCTATTAGAAAGCATTCAGAAAAGGCTTTACCTTTATATATAGTTCATGGACCTCCTGGAAGAAGCTTTTTATCCCATCATCATTGCGAGAGTCATGAAGCAGCATCAATCGCGTATGTATGCTTGATTGGTCAAGGGAAGAAAAAAACAAAATGTTCACATTTGTAAAGCCAAACTGGTGATGCTGACTGTATGGTTCCCATATACAATACCATATTAACTTATGCAGCTACGAGAACATCTAAAACATGCTTCTTCCTCTTATTCCTTTTTCTACTTCTGATAGGTAAAAAATATGCTATAGAGGGAGACAGTACAAGTCTGCCTTGTCATTCCAACTAGTATTAAACCAATGATCAGTAAAGAAGGTCAGATAATAAAAAACATCAGGAGATTTAGCCTTAGTGTGCTCGAAGTTAAGAGTTAACTATCATCACTGGCTACAGAAAGGGATAAAGAATACATAAATGTGGTTATGTGGACCAAATTTAGGACAAGATGGAGTTGTTGGGGGAATGGTCCTCTTCAAGATCATAAAGGTTAAGAAATATGGGTTATCTCTTCTTCCTAGTTCTGATATGGCAAATCACTTCACATATCATTCCATATGCTCCTAATCTTCCACAAGAGGGGTCAACTGGAGAAAAAGTGATAGGCAAATTCATCTGTGACACATGGAGCACTACTAAACAATGACTAGCTTTATAAGTAACCAGTTACCACCATAAATCAAATAATTTCAGTACAAGAAGCAAGCTGTTGTATCGATTGTTAAGGAGAAATCCAGGTACAACACAAGCTAGCACCATCATCTATTTTCTATAACCAAAACAGTGCTGTCACTAACTACTGATCTACTATAACATATAAAGGATATGACCAGCAGTGACGTAAACAGAAACCACCAAATCATTGAATCTGTCAATTGATTTCAAGAACCTGGATGAAGAAAGAAGAATCACTATGAGGATGATGATTTCAAGAAACTTTACAATGGAAAATCACAATTAATGCCTTGATGACTAGGGGAAAGCAACCTTACATAGCACTTGTAGTCCATGCAAGGTCCTGGACAATATCCAATGCTGCATGTAATATAAACTGGTGCTGATGAGCAGCATCTTCTTTCTAGCATGCAAGTACAATATACAAAATTACCAAGCAACTACAACACTTGTCATCGATGACAGAAAGTAAAAAGATGTGCATACAGTTTGACAATGGCGGCAAAGACTGTACAGTCCACACTATAAATTCAAATGCATTATAACTACCTCATTAAAAATCTCGCGAGCAAACGTTACATAATTCACATTATGATGTAAAACTGTTAAAGTTTCTTTATATAAGATATTGCTTAAGTTGTGACTTGTGATTTAAGGTGAGATGGAAACTAGTGACTGAACATAATCCAAAAAGGAACAAAACGAGAAAAAAGAACCCGGATACTGATAAGTACTGTAGTTAATCTCTTAACCTTGTTTAAGACAATATGATCCCTACATATAGAAATATTATTCCTCACCAAAAACCCAATTCTGATCCTCCAGTAAAACCAAAGAGAGAAAAAAATGACAAATAAAAATCAGCTGTTTTAGATCAGCTTTACACAGCATTTCTTTATCTGGGCTACCATATAGAGAGCAATATCAACTCGATTGTAAATAGTTTTCCAAGATTAAAAAGAGGTTTATATACATTTCCCATTAACCAGATTCAAAGTGATGCAAAACTAGAAATCTCTACTAACATGATCAGAGCTAACCTCTAAACTGAGGCAACAACAACAACAACATATCCAATGTAATAGTCCGGAGAGGTACCCCTACCTCAGGAGGCAGAGAGGCTGTTTCCATACACCCTCTGCCCAAACATTTTATGGAAAATAAATAAATAGAGCAAAGGTCAATTACCTTTGGCGCAGTGCCAACTTCAGCTTCGTAGATAGGGATATCATTCCTGCTTACAATCATAAAACATGCTGTGCTTGCCATTTTCCTTTAAATTTTCGGATCCCTAAATTCCTTCAAAATACAAAACTGAATCAAACTCACATTTTAATTACACATTAGATAAAACTCTAGTGATCTCAACATCAATTAAGATCAACTAATGATAAATTTTGAATCTACGGAAATCTAGAAGAGAAAGAAGAAAGAAAGAGTACTTACAGCTCGATTTCGAGAAGAGATCGCTAGGAGTTCGCCGAAGAAACGGGACGGAGAAGTTCGCAGAGAAGGCAGAGTGCCGTAAAACTGGGCCGAAGAAGAAACTCAGGTATAGTGAAAGTTGGGCCTGTAATCATCTGGACTTCGGATCTAAATGTTGAGGCCACTCCATTTTTTTTTTCAAAAAATGGCCACTTTTAGGAACGACTATTTAATACAGAGTCAAAATTTATACTTTTTTTTTTTTTTTAAATGTCTCTTTTATATTTTAGCAACTCTTCAATTTTAATTTTAGGCATTACATGCTTGAAACCACTAAATCAAAGAGAATTTTGCAACTTTTACATATCTTTAGTTTAAGACTATATAAAATTGAAAAACCCTCCTTTTCTTAAATTATGTATCAAGTCAAAATGAGACAAATAAATTGAAATCTCAATTTGTAAATAATTACTTATATCAAATCAATACAATTTTTTATGATCAACCAGTAGTTTTAAAAGCAACAAGTATATGCCAATTAATCATGATTACACAAAAATAGTTCATATTTAAAAACATATTATAATAGATATATTATATTAACTTGATATAAATATATGATCGCACTTAAAGTTTCACATTATCAGTTGAACCAGCCTAGCGCCTAGTAGTGATGGGATAGAATTATTTGCTCAAATCTAATATACAATATTGCCAATATAGGAAATTCCCAAATTCTTTTCTAATTACTTTCTTGGAACCTTCCTTTCATAACTATTATTATAGTAGTGATGCAAACATAGAAATGACCTTGAATATTGTCAAGTATATTACATTATAAATCCCCTTTATGTTTGTCAGTTTAATTAATTAACAGAATTAGACGGGGGAGCTGATCAATCATGAGATTTTATAATGTTTCTATTTTTGCATCACTACTATATAATACTATATTTTCCTTCTTGCTTTTTGTAAATGTGAACAGTTTTGATTCCTTCATTCAGTTTCCCACATTGGAAGATTCAAGAGGCAAATCAGTATCCCTTCTTTACGTGAATGAATTTGGAGCCAAAGGAGATGGCATCACCGATGACACTAAGGTAATTCCTTTTATTCGGGTCAAACCATTAATATTTGCGTTTACATAATAATATGTCAGATCAAAGGATGGACGCTCTTGGGGATGAGTAAAAAAAACAAATTAACATGATATGAGGGTCTAACAGAATTTAGTATTTTTTATTAGAGTAGGGGTAATGTTGTGCTCTACCATAGTCATAAGTCTATTTATAGTTGCGACTGTTAATTAATGTTGATACTTACCTTGTTTATGTATGTATTTTACAGATTTTTCAACATGTTTGGAAAAGGGCGTGTGCTTCATTCTTAAGACCAAAAATTATAGTCCCAGTTGGATATTCATTCTTAGTTCAACCAATTGATTTTGTTGGGCCTTGCAGATCAAAGGTTTCTCTAGTAGTAAGTATTTGTTTGTACTAGAAAATCTTAAATAATATACTAAAGTTTTGCAACATAGATATATAATAATTTTTGAAATTAAAATTACAGATTGAAGGTTCAATTGTAGCACCAAAAGATCCAAAAGTATGGGATAAATTGGATGCACATAAATGGCTTTATTTTGTTAAAGTGAGACATCTCACTGTACAAGGAGGAGGAACAATAAATGGGATGGGCCAAAAATGGTGGGCTACTTCATGCAAGATTAATACAACCAATGTAATTTCAAGTTATTACTTTGGAGTTTTTTTTTTTGTTTTTTTTTTTGAGATTTTGACGATGACTATTTTTCAATTATAGAGTTAAAAAAACGCTATTCACAAATCCCTTTTCCTTCACAAACATGAAAGTCTAATGTGATACGATTTTCTATTTTTTGCAGCCTTGTCGACATGCTCCAACCGTAGGTGCTATTTTCTCCAGTCTCATATGTTTTTAAGAGTTTAACTTCTATAAAATTAACAGTATATTACATATACTTAATGAAAATACAGGCTATGAGCTTCCACAAATGCAACAATTTAAAAGTGAGGGACATAAGGATGCTAAATAGTCAACAAATGCATATATCAATTTCTAATTGCATAAATGTTGAAGTATCACGTATGATAGTACAAGCACCAGCTAAGAGCCCTAACACTGATGGAATTCACATAACCTCATCTACACGTGTTGTTATAAGAGATTGCACTATTCGGACAGGTATGGAAAATTAAATTAAATGACCCACTCTATCGAAGAGAGATATTTTATTCGTATGCATGATTTAAATTTAATGATTTAATCAGTTCAAACTTCGATTGATTAGAGTACTATTTATTAATAATGTAACAATCTGAATATATGACTTGCCAGGAGACGATTGTATATCTATAGTCAACAATTCTTCAAGTATTCTGGTAAAAAATATTGCTTGTGGCCCAGGACATGGTATAAGGTACAACATTTAATTATTTGTTTTATTTATAATTAAGAATTAAGATCATACATGTACTGTAAATAAAATAAAAAATTGGTTTGATGGCTGGTATTATTGTAGCATTGGAAGCTTGGGAAAGTCAAATTCATGGTCTCAAGTGCACAATGTTTGTGTTGATGGAGCATACTTTTCCAATACAGAAAATGGTGTCAGGATTAAGACTTGGCAGGTAGGTAATCCAACGGTACTCCCTCTATCCTAGTTTATATGACACTTTTCGCTTCTCAATAGCTAAGTTTGAGTAATTTTCGAAGCTAAATTGATTAAGATCAATTTAATTAATACTTTAAAAACTAAATTTCTAGATGTTAAAGAGCTATATGAAAATAATACATGTCAATATCATAATAAAGAAAACGTTGGTCAAAATTGCAATAGTTTGAATCTCAAAAAGCGAAAAGTATCACATAAATTGGGATGTACATGGCGGCGAGTATTAATTTGCTGATTATCTGATTATCCATAATACTATCATTTAATTATTTTAGCTAATGCTTTGAATATCTGCAGGGAGGTAGAGGGTTTGTGAGAAGGATCAGTTTTATGAATGTGTGGATGGAAAATGTATCAAATCCCATCATAATAGATCAATATTACTGCGATTCTCCATTCCCCTGCCCAAATCAGGTACGCGTCGAATACTTCAAAAGTAATACATTTTTGAAGAACCTGACACGAATGACCACTAACATTTTGGTAAGTATGTGAAAATTTGATATGCAGACTTCTGGTATTAACATTCACAGCGTATCCTTCGTTGGAATTAGAGGAACTTCAGCAACAAAAAATGCAATTAAATTTGCCTGCAGTGATAGCTCCCCATGTAAAAAGCTATTTTTGAAAGATGTTCAACTTGTTTCATATTTGGGGCTCCCTACGACATCGTTTTGCTGGAAGGCATATGGATCAACCTCAGGGCTAAACAATCCACCTTCTTGCTTCAACTTTGTGGAACAGACAACAAATTTTTTATCCAATTGGAGTGATCAGTTTATTTGAATTATTTTTGATAATAATCTCATAATTAATTTGATCAAGGCATAAATTAAGAGGTGTAGCTTAATTATTAAACCATGTATGCATATCATATCAAAGGCATGTAAATTTTTGTAGTACTTGATGAGATGAGAAGGTTATCAATAATCTATCCTTGAAATTTAGGATCTTGTAATTGTGGCCAAAAATCTATTACATGTGTAAATTCGGATTAAAGTTCACAAATGCTCATTTGGAGTGGTTTTGATTTTTGGTCCCGTTAAATAAATATTTTAAAATTATTCCAGTTTCAGAAATTTTTAGCTACGCAAAGTTTTTGTTACCCATCGAATATAAGTTGTGAATATAAATTAATTTTGTTTATAAAATAGAAATTCAGGATAATTTGATCATAAGGTATATCTATTTATAGGTGAAGAAAAATAGAACCAATGATTATGAATTTCGAATACATCATTGAATTTTGGGATATATCAGAAGACATTTAAATATATAAATGAGGGATGTATTAGAGAGGGGGATAGGACATCAAATTGCATAGAGGAGGAATGTATCCAAAAGGCAAAGAATGTATCACAGAGGGAATAAATTCGAATACATGGGGGAGGGATGTATTTGAGAAGGAAGGAATATATCAAAGAGGAGATAGGATCCGGATACATAAGAGATGGATATATTTGAGATGAATAGAGATGTATCAACAAGAGGAAAATGATGCATCGGAGAAGAGATCTTTGATTATTTTTTTAAATAGGAGGAAATTTTAGAGATTATGGTAAAATAATATTAGTATTAAGTAATTTTTCCAAAATTCTTCCCAATGAAAGTCATTTTTAAAGATCCATTAATCGGGATTAGACAATTTCTTTTTAGATAAAACGCTTTTGGAGACACCGTATGTCATTTTCTACTTAAATTGAGTAGCTGGATTTTGAATTTTTCAATTTTATTCTTTTTTTTTTTTGTAAACGATAAATGTTATTATTCAAAATAATTGAATTATTTAAAGTTTAGATGAATGTTTGAATTTTTCCCCGCATTACCTTTTACTTCATTGTAATTTTAATTTTTTCAGGAGATACATTGTATTATATACAAAATTATATTTATGATTTCACAAATAACAAATAATATGATGTAAATTATATTTTAAATATATTTTAGTAAGTGTGTACAAATTTTGTTCTCCAAGTCGGTAGAAACAAAAAGCCCTAGCTCAAAAGTTACAGTTAATTATCCCGCCGTTTCATTTTCAGCGCGATCAGTCCCTCCATTGCTCAGTTGACGAAATAATTTAGAGTTTTAGAGAGTTAAAGGGTTGAAATATGGAAGAGTTAGCAGAAGGAGTGAGCAATTTGAACCTGGTTGATTCTCAGAAGAAGAATCGGATTCAAGTATCTAATACTAAGAAACCTCTGTTCTTCTACGTTAATCTATCCAAGGTACAAAAATCATAATCAAATTATTCTGTATGGTTTAATTTGTTAGATTTTTTCTATTATTGGATTTGATGTTTGAACATATGGTTGTAGAGGTATATGCAGCAGTATAATGAAGTGGAGCTTTCAGCTTTGGGAATGGGTATTTCATCTCAACTCTATGTTTCTTTTGTTATTCATATCCTAGTTTTACATGTTTGAACTTGTTTCTCTCCCTCAGGCCTTGTGGGATTACACTTATCATGTTGTTGTTGTTATACTGTTTAGCAGGTTGCACTCTTAGTTCGTTCTGTTTTTCTACTTCTCCTCCCGTTTTATGTGTTTGATTGGGTATTGTCTATATTAGTGGTGGTAGAATCATTATTATTGTTGTTGTTTTTGAAAAGTTAGCTTGATAGAGCATGGAAAATTTTGTATTTTTTTTTTGTGGCTGAGAAGGGTGGTGGCTTAATTGTCAATGAATTGCATTGAGAATTGGCAAAAGCACTAGTTGATTTCTTCCGTTTCTATGAAATTAGCTTCTCACTTATAAATATTTAATATTTTCCCCTTCAAATTCAGCTTTGAGATTGGTCTTACACAATTTCATGTCAGTGGGTTCTAAATTTATTAAAAAGAACAACAATCTTAAATTAAAGTAACAATCATCAAATTAACGAACAAATACAAGTATTTAATTCACTAAAAACAAGTAAGGGGAAAAATGAAAAGGGAGAGACAAGATTTCACACCAGAGGTCAAATATTGGATAACAACAATTAGATCAACAATAAAAGTTAGAACCCTAACTTTTGGAGAAAAAAATTGACTTAAACTTTTTGAATGTGAGTAGAAATCAATAGTTAGATATTGTAGTTTCAACAATACAAATACTATTTTCCTTTTTTTTTTTCATTTAACAATTTTTTGTTTTTCTTTTCTTAAAATATTATATAAACCCACCTATGTTTGTAATTAATCGTGATCGATTTTTTATTTTAAAAAAATATTAATACGACACAAATACTATTTCCTTACTGATATTCTCTTTTTTAATTATTTTTTTTTATATAAACAAGCGTTTAGAAATTAATCCAAAAAATTGTGTGACTACCGAGATTCGAACCCACATTTCTTGCTGGGTGCTCAGCGACCACTTTGTGGGCTTGCAGTAAATAGATATATACATTGTACTTCATATTTTAATATAAATATAGGGTGTACGGAAAAGCTAGTGGGTTCGACCGAGACCCCCCTTCCACTACAGTAGCTCCGCCTCTAGTCTCACATCAGGGTTATAGTTTTTAAAAAATGTCGATATGTTTGGAATTTATTGAACTCGAAAGCTTGAGTTAAGTTGGGAAGGTGGAGTGTTTAACTTTGCTTCCTCTTTTCCAAACAATGCTATTTCGAGATACTCCTGTTCTTCTCTAAGGTTTTGTAGTAAAAAGTCTGTCAGCAGAGTTTACTTCATTGCTCTCCGCCTCTCCAGTTTAGACTTTCAGCAATTAAAGGGATAGTATTAAATTATTAATTTGTTAAATCAAATAAAAACACTGAATTCAGTGAATCTCTCTGTTACATCTTCTTAAATCATTGTTAGTATTGGTTTTGAACTTTCAAGGTGTTTCCTTGTTGGTTGCTCTATGACTAAAGAATTGTGCTTGTCATAATCTCTGACTTCCAGTGAATTTCTCTTGGGGTCATTCGTCCTAATTTTGCTCTATGCTTATACTTGATCTAAAAATTACTCATGATGGCCCAGTGCCTAAAAGTTCTTAACATGGTGCTGACACTCTGGTTCTAATGTGAATCTGCAGCGATTTCAACAGTTGTATCAATTGCTGAAATTCTAAAGAATAATGGGCTGGCCACTGAAAAAAGTAAGATTTCACATTAGATGCAAATTTACTTCAGTATTTACTATTCTATGTTCAAAGTTTATGATATAGACACGCAGATATCAATGTTGTCAAAGGTGCACTTAAAGAGCGCCTAAGCCCCAAAGCAAGGTGCAGAATGTTGAACACTTCTTTATGGGTGTTTCAGTATTTTCATGAAGGCTGTTAAGGCATACTTTTTCTTGAAAATGAGCACTATTCTGAAGACGCGTAATAAGCAATTTATATTTCATTTTATTGTAAAAAGAAAATTCATTTTCTTTGTTCAAGTATTTTTGTTCCTGCATATAATTGTATTTTTGTATTTCTTTATCCATTTTCACCTTTTGATTACACAGACTGATATCCGTTTTTTGAAACATAAATGCAGAAATCGTGACTTCTACGGTTGATGTAAAGGAAGACATGAGGGGAAGACCTGTTCAGAAAGCCAAGGTATGTGTTTGCACATGTGTTGGGATGTTTATTTTGGTTGTGCATTGTGAAATCAATTATGTTGTCTCTGTGGGTGTGTCTGTCAATGGGGGATATTCTGTTCAGATTATTTGTTAGTTCAGTTATGTTTGGCTTTTGGGGAAAAAGTGTCTCATCCCATACCAAAATTTTGCCTTGATTGTTATCTTTCCCTTAGTAGAAAGAGAGTAGGATCATATAGTCGTTACAAATAATCCATCTTCGAACATTAGCAAATTCCTATACCATCTTCACTTAAATTCTTCAATGTTCTACAATGAATACAATAAGAATGTTCTTGGCTATCGGTGTTGCAACTTATTTCTACCTCTTGTTGAAATATGTTAACATCGTGGATGCTTCTTTTTCAGATTGAAATCGTACTGGGTAAGACGGTGAACTTTGATGAGTTGATGCTCGCTGGGCAAAAGGATGGGAACAATACTCAGGAACAGAGTTGAATAAATAGATTGTAGTTAATGTTCTCCGATTCTGTCCGTTGTGGTTTAGAAGCAAATTTACCTTGGCTCTTTTCTTCCCCTATATTATCCTTTTTTGTTTTCTACAGATTTTCTTTGTCCAAAGTTCTTCTCTCCCTCTCTTTTGCCTCCAAGACACAATTGGCCCTCTTTTTTTGTGTCTAAACTGAATTTTACATTGTCTATTTCGAGTCGTTACACCAGTTCAAATTTCCTGTTAAGTTTTACATGTTCAATGTTAAACTGTGTTGGAAAAGAAAGTAGATCTATGTTCCCTGCTGCTCCACTTGTCTATATTTCAATTGAATGTAATGTAATACTTTGACGCAGATAATATGGATGTGTAACCAATTTGGAATAGTTCCAGAGATGATCCTAATGTTATTTCTCTCTTATTTTGTATGCCTGCTAAAACTATGAAGTCTTTCACTGCATTCTTTTAGGAATTATCCACTAAAAAAGTCTGCAAGTTTCTCCAAGTTAGGACTCCAATAACGGTTCACCAGAAGAAGAAACGCAATTTATGGCAGCATGGTTAGAAGTCTATATGTAGGATGAATTAACTTTTGAGATTCCAAGAATGAGTGGCTTTAACAGATTTATCGTTGTATAAAAGCAAACCTAAAAATCTGTCAAAAGTATGATTCAGAATTTGTGGCTTCAGAGTTACCTAAAGTTACTTTTTGTTCCTGCATAGGAATAGAAAAATGGAAGTTATAATCCTAAATAGTTTTATTTACTTTATGAAAATAATCCGAATAAGAAAGGAAAGAATACTTGTATACACACATTAACTTATCGTATTCTCTATTTATTCCTACATTTTAAAAATATTTCACAAATTTCTTATTTCTCTCAATTCTTAAAAATTTCAGATACGTAAAATTCACTTACAAAACTCACGTTTACCACTCTTCTTTTCACTCTTTAAATTCACTTCACATTCTTAGCAGTTACAAATTTAAATCAATTTGATTTTCAAAAAGTTTGTCTCTCCAGTCAATTTATTTCAAACATCTGAATAGATAGAAATTGTCTTCTCCATTGTTGTCTTCTTCTTCAGAAAAAGATTGTTCAATTTTTGTTCTTGATACATATGGATTAGACTCATTCATTCAGTGACTTTTTCAAATCGATTTCGATTCTTAATGTGAATCTTCAACTATTCAGAATTTCTCACAATTAAGTAACTTTCTTTTTTGAGTTAATCTCGTCATGGTTCTTCTTCAGCCATTGTTGTTTTCAACGTCTTCTTTCTCCATCATCTTCGTTTTACCACAATATTCTAAAGATGAGTGTGTATTTTTTTTTTGTAAGATCAAATGAGTTTTTAATAGACTATGTTCATGGGAGAGTGTCTCATTTTGTGTGATATTGTTTATGCCTAACACGATGGAGAGTCAGTGTTTCAACTTGTATATGTATTTTTTAGATCAGAATGTATTCTTGTTGTTTATGGTGAATTTTTTGTGTATTTTTTCATTATAAGATATTTGTATCAATATATTTAAGGGCATCAATTCACCATTGTACTTCATGTATCAAAGTAGTCAAATATATTTATTCGTTGATATATTTTTGTATCAATGTATTCAATGTATACATTTATATCAAGATATTCAAATATATCTGTTCATTTAGTATCTATTTTTTTGTTTTAAATTTATGTCTTCCCTGTTGTTAGTTGCTTTATATTTGATACATTATTGTTAAAGATATAATCATATTATTATGTATCTTGTTTTAAATCTACCGCTTTTGGTCTATTTTGTTGATATATTATGATTAATGTATCAAAGGTTAAGTTCAAATTATATGATGGGATATAATCTGCATAACAATGTAGCATAATCTAAAATAGTTGAACATATGATATACTTAAATAACATTTAATGAATATATGATCTTACATCTTGTATCATATTCAAATAAATGTTAGATTGTATACAACATCATTTGGTATTGAGTATCAGTTACTATTTGTTATCATTAAGTATCAACTAAGACCTAAGAGTCAATTCACAACAATAACTTAAGACGATTTGGTTAATATTAAATAGAGATTATCTATGAGTTCTTAGACACTTTTTTTATAGTGTTATTGTTTTTGAGATATACTCTAGTTTTAGAGTGTTTGTTTTTATTGTTTTAAGATACCCCTACTCAAATTTTAAAACGCTTCTCTATTTATCCCTACATTTTAAAAAATATTTCACATAAGAGTTTTTCCTATAATTAATGTGTATTTATAATTTTGTCCATAAATATTATATTTTACAAGGATATTTTCGTAATTAAACTTTTAACTTATATTCTTCCCATATGATTTATGAAAGCACAAAGAAAATCTAAGCAAAAAATAGTCTAGTCTAAATATATTTGATAGAAAATTAGGTGAAGATATGAATGGACGCAATCGCACAATGAATCTAAGTTGCTCGTATGCTTCATGTTCGGTGTTACATTCGTGTCGAATGACGATATAATATGAGTGTGAACTTAGTATTGACTATTGAGTTTGATCAACCAATTTTGGGTAGTTTGATCAAAATCTACGTATGATTTTCATAATCAAAACAAAAATGGAATAACTTAGTATAGAGAAATTTCTATGTTAGTCTATTACCTTTCATCTCCTTATAAGATTCTTCTCTTGATCAATATTTTCTTTTCATCTCCTTATGGGATTCTTCTCTTGATCAATATTTTCTCCTCCGATTAGCTGATAAGTTTCTCACATAATTTGACGTATAACTCTATTTTTATTTTTTTTGAAAACGAACGATGTATAACTCTATTTCAGGTTGTTGAATTCCTGCAACCATATTTGTATCTGAATATGTAACCTAAATCTCAAAATTTCTATTATGAAGGGTCCAACTTCTATTATCTATATCTATATCCGTATGGTAGATCTGCACTTCAGTCCGCAACATATCATGGAACCAAAACATGATTAACTTTGCTACTTCTTTAATCCATTGGAAACTTGGTTAAACAATTACTCCTAAAAATCACATCACCTGTCTACTCTTAATCTGTAAGCATGCATGAACTTCATGGGTTCTAAATTCTCCAACATCACTAATTTAATCATATATATATAAGCTGCCAAGTATTTGTAAACACCAAGAGCAGCCTGTAGCTACATACAGTAAATCTACAAGCTCAGCTTTTTTTCTTTTTCTAAGACTAGAATCTCATTTCTCCAATCAATTAGATCACATCCCTTAACGGTAAACCTAATTTAGTAGTTACACTTACATCACACTGCTTTATGAAAATTCTTCAAGACTTCCAGCAGTTGAGTTTTCTTCCCTATCCACAACAGAAATTTCCACTGATTCAGGCCCTTCTACTCTGCGCTACTTTATGACCTGGAGATAAAAATTAAAACTCGTTTTAGAAAAAACGTTGGATATTCAGGTTTGAATGCAGTATTACTGGGTACAAGTGTAACAAACAGAAAGACCTTTTGGATGAAGAGATGTTTTGCCCTGTCGAGGAGTTTCTTTTTGCTTTCTTCATTTAAGAGCTGCTCCAGTTCATCAAACAAAAACATATAAAGTGTCAATAGTGTGCATGAAATACACTTAGTGCCTCTTTAAGAGAGATTTTCCAGATACCATGCTTGAAACTAAGAAATGAGAGTACAATTACGTTATCCCCCTCACACGGGAAAAGAAAAACTTTTGCCAAAAGACTGTATGTTCTTAGATACTTCCTCTTGCTATACCAATTCTTTCAGGTGGTGTAACTAGCTTGAAATTTCAAACTTCGACAACATTAAAAATTTGCAAAGTGAATCGTCTATTAAGATACCTTCTGGAAATACTTCTTTTAGGTGTGGAGATTTGCTCTGATATGTCACACTTTGATAACATTAAGAGAAGGAAGTCTGGTAATTAGCATCGACTCTCCAGGTAGAGACATGCATAGATAGTTTGTTTTGGGTTGACTTATATATCCAAACAAAGATTTACATAAAAATATAATTTGGTTTGCACAAGTGAAGCAGAACAATTGAAGCTGGATATCCCAAATGTTATAACACAATTAGAATCACAACTTACGTAGCAGATGAAACAGCATGACCTTGAAAGTCTAATCCATGGTCCTGTGCAGATTGCACCGAAAAGAAAAACATCAAAACTAATATAAATGCAATAAGAATATGAAATCTGTTTGAGACAACAGTATATATCAGACGGGTAACCTTTTGTGTTGAATTATCTTCAAGCATCTCCCATCGTTCTTTATGTAGTCTCAATTTCTCTATTTCACCATCATCATATACGACCTAAGAAGAGAAACACCAGAACAACTTCGGTCATTTAGAATTTTCAGGAGGAACTTTGGCAAAACATTAAAGCCAGTAAAACATGTGTAAGTTGGTAAGATTTCTACGTCATGATCAGTTTATATTTCCCTTCATTGGTTAGTTATGAATAAGGCTGTATGTAAGAATGGATTTATGTGGCAGATCATGAATTTGAATAGTTAAATAGACTTGGCTATTCCCTAGTTTATGTGACCCCATTTGACTCAACATGGACATATAATTAATATTAATTTACATATATGTCTCCTGAAATATTAAGATAAGGAAACATATGATACTAGGCTTCAAACAGATCCATAAATATAAATGAGAAGTGTTTAAACATAAACAATAACTCAAAGAAAATTATGAATTTCTCTCACCTTGTGTTTCCTTTCCACAGGATCAAAAGAAGAAACTACTCCCTCGTAAAACCTACAAAGAGAAAAATTACAATGAGAAAATGTATCAGATTCTTCCTCCTTATTCAAGATAAACTAATAGGGTTTTCAAACTACAGTCAAATTGAGTGTATCCACAGTAACTCATCAATTTTACATTGTTATCTATTTCACTGTGTTGTGTTTGCAGAGGAATTGTGAGCCAAAAAATACTTGCAAAAAGAATAACTCAAAATGAATCAAATTTATAGAACAGTAATATCGCCAGTAACATTAGCCTGTTTCAAACTTTCATACAAGAAGCAACCAACAGGAGAAATCTACCGAAGGTAAATACTATGATCGGTCAAATTGTAGTGGAGGTTGGTTGTTTGATACGTGGCTGATCCTTTTGGATGGAGAATGAGGCGAGAGGAGAAAAAGGAAACGAGAAAAGGACCAAGTTATGGTACGTTAGTATGAATGGTTTAGAGTAAATTGAAAAATGACAGATTTTTTCACATACTTGTGATCTGAACAGAAAGGATACTTTAAATATCCAGTAAGCTAGATGTAGAACAATTTGTAATCCATAATTCTTTTGCTATCCTAGCCAAAAAGATGTAGCACAAGAAAATATCAGCTTTTAGACAAATAAACTGCATTGGGAATTCAGGAACCCATTAACAACAGAAGGTTACAGTCTGACTCTGCCTATGACCGCCATAATATGCAGGAACTGTCTGCAAGTTTTAACTCTGCTTAAAGCATCAAGGATCATGACTTAACATATACTTCATTTATCCTGTTTAATGCGACACACTTCCCTTTTTAGCCTGTCAAAAATGAAATGACACCTTTTATAATTAGAATTTAGAAATAATTTAAATCTGAACTTCCCATTTTACCTTCTAGGACATGATTTTATAGCCACAGAAAAATCTATGGCATGTTTTAGGCGACAAGTATCAAAAGACGTTCTTTCTTTCTTAATCTTTGAGCCCAATAGAAAATGAGACATATACTGGGATAGAGGGAGTAACTCAAGCAATATTGAATGAACCAAGGAACAATGCAAGCTACAAATAAACACATGCTAGAATTCTTGCAATACCATCAAATCCAAAGATATAGGAGTATAAGTAACTGGAGTAACGAGATTCTTGCACATAGCCTAGCAGGCAAGCCAATATTTTAGAGCGTAAACTCGAAACTGAAGGCTACATCAAGTGCTGAAAAGTGTGTGTGTGCAGGATGGTTGGGTGGGTGAGTGTGATTAGTACAACAAATTTACAATGATTTGCAGTGCTCACATCAATAATCCAAAGTACTTACTTTTCATCCAATGGCCACCAAACTTTTATCCTAGCGCCAACCAGTTCCTTACCATAATCTTTCATAGTAAAAGTCCTTTTAAAATCCTAAAACAAAAAATTAGAATGACGAGTGCTTCAGACATGAAACACTTAGAACCACAATCTAATACGAAATCTGTCATAAACAATAGTATAACAGATGGGTAGAGAACCTTTTTAGATGAATTGTCTTCAAGCATCGTCCAACGTTGTTTATATAGTCTCAAAATCTCTACTTCACCATCATCATATACGACCTAAAAATGGGAACACCAAACAACACCGGTCATTTGAACTTTCGGGGGGATTTTTTGCGAAATGTTAAAGCCAATAAGATATGGTTCAAGTTATATAATGCTACTTCACAATCAGCATATTTAAGAACAGGGTGGCCCTCAAACAGTAAGGTTGAACCTGTACGTAAAAAGGGATTTACATGGCAGATCTTGATTTTGAAGAGTTAAATAGATTCGGCTATTCCCTAGTTTATCCGACCCCATTAGTTTTACTTGCAGGTATATTGGAAGTGGTAGGAGAACTTTCTTGAAAACAAATGATACAAGGGTTTCCATGGTCAAGGATGTTGAATTTAAAAAAAAAAAGAATGACAAGAGTACATAAAAATAAATAATCTCGTCACCTTGTGTTTGTTTCTCTCAAAATCAAAAGAAGAAATGACTCCCTCGTAAAACCTGTAAAGAGAAATTTTAAGATGAGAAATTGTAGCTAGATTCTTCCTTCTTATTCAAGATAAAATAAATTAATATTGGTAGATACAATGACATGAAGAACAAAAGACATATTCAAAGTTGTGGAATAATAATTGCATTAAACTAATGAGTATACGATGAAACTCGGGGAAAGAGTGACTGCCTGTCCAAAAAGAAATTACACCTTTTATAATTAGAACTTAGATATAATTTAAATATGAACTTCCCATTTTACCCTCTATGACATGATTTTATAGCTACAGAAATATCAATGGCATGTTTTAGACCACAAGTATCAAAAGTCATTCTTTCTTTCTTAAACTTCGTGCCCAATAGAAAACGGAGACATATTTGGACAGAGGGTACTACTCAAGATATAGGAGTATAAGTAACTGGAGGAACGAGGTTCTTGCACACAGCCTAGCAGGCAAGCCAATATTTTAGAGCATAAACTCGATAACTGAAGGCTACATCAAGTTGCTGAAAAGTGTGTTTGCGCAGGATGGTTGGGTGGACGAGTGTGATTAATACAACAAATTTACAATGATTTGCAGTGCTCACATCAATATTCCAAAGTACTTACTTTTCATCCAATGGCCACCAAACTTTTATTCTATCGCCAACCAGTTCCTTACCATAATCTTTGATGGAACAAAGCCTTTTGGAATCCTGAAACAAAAAATTAGAAAGACGAGAGCTTCAAACATGAAAACACTTAGAACCACTTTCTAATATGAAATCTGTCAGAAACAACAGTATATCAGATGGCTAGAGAACCTCTTGAGATGAATTGTCTTCAAGCATTTCCCATCGTTCTTTATGTAGTCTCAGTTTCTCTACTTCACCATCATCATATACGACCTAAAAAAGGAAACACCAAACAACACTAGTCATTTGCAACTTTCAGGAGGATTTTTTATGAAATGTTAAAGCCAATAAAATACGGTTCAAGTTAGATAATGCTACTTCACAATCAATATATTTAAGAACAGGTTCTACAACAAATAGGTCTCTAAACTGTAAGGTTGTATCTTTATGTAAAAAGGGATTTACTTGGCAGATCTTGAATTTGAAGAGTTAAATAGATTTGGCTATTCCCCATTTTTGACTTAACATGGAGTTAGTTTCACTTGCAGGTATATTAGCAGTGGTAGAGAATTTTCTTGAAAACAAATGATACAAGGGTTTACATGGTCAAGGATGTTAAATTGTTTTACAAAATAAGAATGACAAGAGTACATAAACATAAATAATCTCGTCACCTTGTGTTTGTTTGTCTCAGAATCAAAAGAAGAAATGACTCCCTTGTAAAACCTGTAAAGAGAAACTTTAAGATGAGAAATTGTAGCTAGATTCTTCCTTCTTTTTCAAGATAAAGTAAAATCAAAATTGGTAGATACAATGACATGAAGAACAAAATAGATATTCAAAGTTGTGCGAACAATAATGGCATTAAACTAATGAGTATACGATGAAACTGGGGGAAAGAGTGATAGAACATAGAGTAACAGAAACGAGTTAGGATTTATACCTGATAGATCTACAACAGAGGCTACATTCCTGCTAACTCATTGATGTGCCGTGAAATTACTGCACATTCTATGTCATATACATAGACATTTCATGTTCTTAATGCTTTTTAGTATATAATTCTTATGTTATTTTACATTTCGTAGATATATTGAGGTGGGACACCAAAAGAGGGCAAAAGTGAACAAACACGTCAAAAAATTGAACCCTTCCATGGACCGCCTCAAAACCAGACTGCACACTGCATAAGGGGTCTGTCAGCCACAAAAAGAGACAGAATATAAACGACTTTGAAGACCAAAATGCGATGATCTTTTGTGGTCCCATTGCTGTTTTGCGAACCGCATTCCTGTCTGCGATCAAGAATAACATGTCATGAAGCCCATTTGCAAACCACATTTCTAGTTCTGCGGAGCAACATCAAGACCACACAATAGGAAGAACTTAAGTGTAGCCCAATATTGAAATGTATCTCCTAGTTAGTTTTGAAGAGCTAGCTAAGATAAACCTGCCAAATAGTCAAGCGACATTAGTGGGCAATTGAGATTCCAAGGCTTACTGCTTGTTACATGTTTATTATAAGTTACTATTTGTAATGTATCGTTCTTGAGGATAATCAATTCCATAATTTCCATATCTCTTGTTTTCCTTTCTTGCGAGTTCATTGATCATTTTACCCGTTTTTTTTTTAATGGATTTTATCTTTTTAATTATTTTTAAACAAAACCAAATATTTCAAAATCATTTGGTTAGCTTAATTGGTGACAATTCCATAACTAGCTTGGTTTCCCTAGTATATTATTCCATGTGGGATTTGACCCCGACTCTTAGTTAGGTAAATTTTATTGCAACGACCATGTACACTTCTCTTTGAGAAGTGGATTTGGACGTCATCACTCTTCTAACAAGATTGATGGAAGTTTATTGAGAGAAGAGACATACCTATCAGCTATCGTGTTCATCGACCCAAATTAAGTGTAAAAAGAAGTACCATGGAAGGTCCTTTAGTGGGTGATGCAGAAAGGAGTTCATAATTGTTAAAGAATGACAAATTAAAGTCCCACATCGGTGGTTAATGAGATGGGTGGATTCCTTATAAGGCTTGGGCAATCCTCCTCCCTTTGAGCTAGCTTTTGGGGTGTGGGCTAGACCTAAGTCCCGTCTCACTCGGTGTTGGAGCCCCCAAAATCAAAATTGTCCACGCACCAGATGCTAAGCACTTGACGTGAGGTGGGGTGTTAAAAAAATGACAAAAGTCCCACATCGGTGGTTAATGAGATGGGTGGACTCCTTACAAGTCTTGGACAATCTTCCTCCCTTTGAGCTAGCTTTTGGGGTGTGAGTTTGCCTAAGGCCTAATTTCACAATTATAAATATGTAAAAATTCATGAAGGAGTTGTCACTGGAGTTGTCACTGGCATGAGAATTAGTAAGAAATACAAAGGAGTTGATTTTCCTCTAACTGTGGGTCATTGAGGCCCTACTTGTTTACTCTAGTTATTAATGAACTAACCAACATAATACTATGTGAGGTCCTTCACCATTTGCTGATGAAATTGTGTTAATGGATGAAACCATTAAGGGTGTCAACCGAAAACTTGAACTGTTGAGAAGCACATTAGAGAGCAAGGGTTTTCAGATACGATGAGTAAAGTAAGACTAAATATATGCACTAAACTCTAAAGTTAAGTCAACATCGGAAGAACTAAATTGACGTGAGACTAGGCTGGATAGACGTGCCTAAATGCAAACAATTTAAGTATCTAGACTCTCGTTGTTCCGCTAGAGGGTGCAAGTAGAATACATTAATGATAAAATGAGAGAAGGTCGCTTGAGATGGTTTTGTCATGTCGTACATGACTTCCAGATTACATAGGGGTTAAACGATAATGAGAGTAGGTCGCTTGAGATAGTGTGACTCTGCCTACAACTGCCATCACGTGGAGGCATGGTCTCCAAGTTTTGAGTTCTGCTTACAGAATCAAGGATCATGAAGTACCACATAACTCACGAAATACCGAATGAGCCAAGGTAGAAGACAAAGTTATGGATAAAACCCATGCTAGTACTAGAGTCTACATCTATACCATCAATTCAAAAACTTATAGGATTATAAGTATGCCAACGGAGGAGATTCTTGCACATAAAGCCTAGCAGGCAGCGCAATGTTTTAAAGAACAAACTCAATAACTGAACTTTACATCAAGTTTCTAAAAGGAGTGCGCGTGCAGGATCGTTTGGTGCTAGTACAATAAATTTACAATGGTGTTGCAGTCCTCAAATCAATATTTTAAAGAACTTACGCTTGCTCCAATGGCCACCAAACTTTTATTTTAGTGCCGATCAGTTCTGCACCATGATCTTTGCTGGTACGAGCCCTTTCAGAATCCTGTGCAGCTCACAAGTAAAAAAGAGAATTGCAAAAGGAAAGTAATAATTTGTTCATTGCAAAAATAAATTAGCAAAGATCTTGAAATAACTATTACTGAGTTGTACGGTTGTCAACCTTATCGCTAGATTCTTCAGTATTAGTTGTTTTCTTCGTCTTCTTCTTCCACTGTTTGATTCCAAAAGTTTGTTGCAGTGTTGGCTCTTTGTGTTTTTCGAGATTTCTTTCTTCATTTTTTATGCCAGATTCAGATTTTCTCTCTGTTTCACAATCTGAAGCAGACTCATTCTTCTTTGAGTCGCTTCCTAGTTTTCTTTTGGCACATTGTGTGCGCTTGGTTCTCTCTCCCAAATGAAGAGAATCTTTTTTCTGAACTTGGGATTGTGGCACATCTCCTATTGGAATTGACACAACCAGCTCATCATCGTTATTTATCGGGATCTCTTTTCTCTTGGGCTGACACAAATGACCATGACTTCCAGTGCTATTATTGTGATTTTCAGACACCAAAGAACGATGGCCACTACTACCTGTAAGTTCATGACTTCCAGTCCCTTCCTGGTTTTCTTTTGGCACATTTGTTGCTGGTTGCACATCTTCTGGATTGTCAGGTTTCATGATGTTTGTTTTACAAGTATCCTTTAGCTTCTCCCTGTGAATGTCATCCTGCAGCACTGGCTCACAAAATTTAGCCTCGGATGGACCAACATTTACAGGATGACCTGTAAGTTTATGGCTTCCAGTCTCTTCCTGGTTTTCTTTTGGCACATTTTTTGCTGGGTGCACATCTTCTGGATTGACAGGTTTTATGATGTTAGTTAAACAAGTATCCTTTAGCTTCTCCCTGTGAGTGTCATCCTGCCGCGCTAGCTCACAACATTTAGCCTCAGATGGACCAACGCAATGTACAGTAGCAGATGCATTTTCAGTTGCCATCTGATAAAAAAAAACAAGAGGAAAAGAAAAAAAAAATTGTTAATACTATTATCTATTCACAACTGAAACTGTTGTAGCGTCCTAGTAATAATTAAACACAATAGAAGCACCTAGTCATCCCCCTGCTCTTTGGGCCAAATATTGCATTAGAGCTAATAGTAAAATCTTGTTAACTAAATTCAACACTAGAGTATATTCTAATGTAAGCTGAGTGGAGTTATTATAATGTTGGCTCTAACTCCTTTGAGCGATGTATGTTTACAATAAGGATAATTGACATGAGTATGCAAAGAGTAAAGTTCTTTAAAAATTGTATGTTTCCGTAAAGATATGGCACCAAAAGCTAGCTTATAAAGGCAGGATATCCAAATTAATATAAGCACACCACTCCATTCACACCCAACTGGAGCTTGGACCAGGAGCCTAAACAGGGATGGAGTTGGCTCTAAAGTTTGATATCTTTCTTTATTATGTCATTTACTTTTTAAAATCTGACTGCATACAGCTATTACCATTTTCTGTGCAATTTGTTAGTGACAAGCTTCCCGGTGCTAATTATAATTACTATACTAGGCTTAAGACTACGAAAGATAACAATTTTATTCCAGAGCATAATGAACTAAGGATGTGGTTGGCATTTATACGAAGCAAAACTGCATTAATGAGACAGAGGTGCTAATTTTATCAACAAGATAGTTATGAATACAACATACCATTTCTTTTCCTTTTGGCATTTCATTGCATAATAAAGCAACCGTTTGAGCATAATCACCAGGAATAAAGCTCATTGATTTTAGGGCATCTGCAAAGTACGGTTTAACAATTGCAGCACAGTCTTTTAGGACTTCCTCCACCAAGTATGATGCAATGGGTGAATCCATCTGGATAAAAGAAACCACTGGATTAGAAAAGTGACAAAGAAATATTCTAACAAAGAGGTTCATAGGAGATTTATTATTACCTGATTATCAATTTTGACACTATCAAGAAGAAGCTGTAGAAGCTCTAGTGAGATTTCATCACTTCCTTCTATGAGCCGAGTCATGATTTCTTTCATCCAAGTGAATACATTATGAGGATGGTAGGGCCTTCATAGAAAATTTAACATAAATATTATTATAGCCAGCATCTCAGAGAAATATTATCTCTAGAATAACCTTATGCTCATATACTGGACAAAATGACATGGTTTACAATGTCAACAGTCTCCTACATGCTTAGGTGTGACTCAACGGAGTATATGCAAGCAACTGAATAGCAAGTACGGTTGAGCAGTGTTTCAATGCATAAGGGTATTTCAAATTAGCACCTTTCGGAGATAGTCAGTGCCCAGTGGCAGAACTTTGACCAAAGAGTGTTGGTAAAATTACTTTTAATAGATAAGCAGTTAAAAATACAAACCACAACATCCTTATGCAATTTATATTTCACCCAAATTTAATCAGAAGAAACATACCAAAACTCTACATAACATTGAAGGATCAAAGAAGAATACCTGATGACCTCGAGAAAATTTTTGAATATCTCGATGATTAGCGTTTCATTCTCGAGGTCCAATATCATCGCAGTGAACCTTACTTTAGCGAATACCTCCAGAACTCGAACCACCTTCCGATAGCTGCGGCTAGTCACATCAGCTAACTTTTTGAAAGTCATTACGGTTTGCCGGAGAATTTCCTAACAAGAAATTGGCAAGGGTTAAAAAAGGAAAAAAATATCGAAGTAAAAACAGAAAGATAAATTAGAATGGTATAGTTTTACCTCCATTTGTCTATCATCATCATAAGGGCGATTTGGGGCATATATTCGAGAAATTTCAGTGATAGAAGAAATCACTGAAACTTTGACATCTTCACTCGTATGCCCCAATAGTTCATTCCTAACCAGTGCTTTCATTAAAGGTTGAATTGCACTTGTTGTCGAATCAAATGGTTCTTGACTAACCGTTTTCAGTAATGACTCAACTTTCTGAAGGAAAAAAAAAAATAAAGATTTATCAATTTCATTTTCCATTCCAGTTATACTAGAACAACAATTCTCATTTTTTTTGTGAGTTCATCACATTCAAATAAAAAATGATTTTTACCTGAAGATTTTTGAAGAGGTCATCGATGGAAGAGGGAGGATTCATAAGGCTCATCTCATAAGCTCTGAACTCATCTTCCATCTTTTTCAAGTCAGCACGAGAGGAGCCAGAACTAGCCATTGCCAAAAAGCTCTGTTTCAAAAACAAAAATTTACGCTTCACAAAGAAATGCAGAAATGCAGAGTTCAAAATTAACACTTAGACAAAGTGAAGTGTAGCAAAGGTAGTATTCAAGCAAAAGATTGTTACAAAGTGACAAATGGCAAGCATGCAATTGGGAAAGTTGGAATCCGTGATCTTTTCAGGGGGTTTTGTTTCTACCACTCACGTTTTTTTCAATTTGCAATGGGAAGTTAATTTTCGGTCAAACACAGCAAGGAAGGGTTGTACCTTAATTTAGGTAGGGGCCAGATCACTTCCGACGTATAGAAGCACCCGGTTGTTGAGAACCCGCCAACTCTGCTTCTCGTATCTACTGGTAGGCCTATCGGATCATCAAATCGGGAAAGGAATATCCCGGTTAGGTCGGAATTCGAACTCGTAATCGGAATGCAATCGGAGCTCACCAGGCAACGGCAGCTTCATCAAGCAGCAGAAATCAAGTCCAAGGAGAATAGTGCACAGAAAATCCCTGAGCCGATTCTCCGAGTCTGCTCTGAAACTTCCGTTTTGGTAAAGGAAATGGTTGATTTCACTCTCCTCCTTTTTTCTTTTTCCTCAATCTAATCTCTCATTTTTCATTCTGAAGTTGTGCATCATTTTCTCCGCTGGCTCACAATTTTTGCAGCCAATTTGTCTGAAGTTGTGCATCATTTCTCCGCTGCCTCACGATTTGTGCAGCCAATTTGTTTCTATCCTCCGCCTGTGCATCTTTTGTCTGCGTTGCCTGGAAAGTTGTCCAGGTAGTTGTTTGTTTCTGCTGCCTCGAAAGTTGTGCATCTTTTGTTTTCGCTTCTGCCCCAGAAGCTGTGTCTTGCTGTATTAGAAATTGTGCACTTCTGTCTCCGATTGCTTAGAAGTTGTGCAGGTAATCGGAATACTGCAGTTTCTATTCATAATGAAAATTCTCTATTCGAATATCAACTCTTTTCTGTTTTGGAAAAGATAATACTTATATTATTATAATATATGGTTAGCAAAATATTTTTATTGTAAAAGATTATTATATTATTAAGTAAAATATTTTATATTATTTTTATTTTAAAAGATTATTATATTGTTAAGTAAAATATTTTTATTTTAAAAGATTATTTTATCAAATGTATTTACAAAGCTAAATTATTAAATTATTTTGAAATTGTTATTAGCTAGAGAAATGACAATAATATTTATTAAGGCAAGATTTTATTTCATCCTTACACCTTTACTTGCATATGTCACTTTACATGTAAAAGTTGTCCACTTTTCATGGTACAATGTCTTTCAAACACTATAAATACGACTCTCTTGTTCTTTTAGGAAAGGGGTGAAAAGAACAACACTCCGCATGATCTCATGCTTTCACCATTTCTCTGTTTATTCATTTTAATTATTTATAATTTCGGTTTTGGTATTTATAATAACTTGTTGATGTTAATTAATTTGTTGATTCATGTATTCTTTAATTAAAATAGGGAATTACTTGTTTAATTTTGGGGAAATATTTCAGATCGTTGAATAGTATCTTAAGACAGTGCCTAACACGACTCAAGTATTTATCAATTTTATGCACTTTTATTTATATATTATTGTAGTAATATTTATCTTATTTTCAGGACTAATATTTTATTAAATAACAATAATTATATTATTATTATTATGAAATTTCTTTTATTTCACCAATATATATATATATATATATGATCAGATTCAATGGAATCGCCTATCTAATTTGCCTAATACTAATGCTAGTAACAAAAAAGCTCATACCGAAAAGACTTTTTATAGTAGCAAAAATAAGCTGATTTTCATTTTTACAAGTTGGTCTTATGCTTTGCTTGGAACCTAACTTTCAACAGATTTCATTGCTAAGTCCAATTATCTTTTCTATTTTAAGCGAAAACACAATTTTGCAATGCATAGCTTCGATTAACTTCAGTTATACATACAACCTTTAACCATTGCTGTGGCATTTAGTGCTACTGTTATCTGAGATGATTTCTTATGCCGGTTGATTAATGTATTTGTAGGTTACATATGGGTCAGTGTTAAGTTGATGCATGAGAGGAACAAAATTTCGATTGAATTCCCATATGATGTGCCCTATGAATCTGACAATGGGCACGAGAAGAAGTTAATGGTCGAGTGACAAATAAGAGTAGTAGAATATCATATTTGATGAAAGGAAAAAGAAAACAATAATTGGAAGTTGTGGATACTGAAACCAGTATGGGATCTATGTTGTCTTAACACAATGAGAAAAGATGGAACTAATTGATTAAACTTCTGAATGACAACATGGAAACAGAGTACTCTGCCCCTCAATTTCATCCTTCAGTTGCAAAAACAGAGGTCCTTTTAGTTTGATTCTCTCTCGAAAATGGAATTCGAAGAAGAAGAGACAACCTTTTTTTTTTTTTTGAAAAAAAAAATCATCTAATAAGCACGAGGCAATGGGAAATGAGTGGTTGGAAACAGGGAACTGTCCTATCGCCAAATCATTTTGAGCTTGTTAGCGGTGTTCTATCACTTGGGCGTCAACTTTTCAGCTGCCTCCTACAATGAAACTTAAATCCCCACCTTGCAGTTGTTGCAGTCAGGCTGCCCTGGCTAGGACTGTTTTGCGAAGACTATGCCGCAACCACTATATTCAAAGATGCCTGTTATTGGAGCTTTGGGAATGGCAACTAATATTCCACTAGGGATATGGAGAGTACACATTGAGAAGTTCTCACTATCCTGGCTTACTGCAGTTCATGCTGCTGTTCCCTTCATAGCAATGTTGAGGAAATCAGTTGCCATGCCCAAAACAGCTATGGTATTAACCATTGTTGCTTCTATCTTGGGACAGGTCATTGGCTCACAGAGAGACTTCAGATGAAAGCAAAAGCCAACGACAACAAAGCATACCGAGTGTAGTTCCACAAAAGTGAGATTTAGGTAGAGTAGAGTATACACTACTTCAAAGATAGAAAAACTTTTATTTATAGACCCTCAGCTCAAGAAAAACTAGATCCATGAAAGCAAAATCTGTGAGTTCAATTGGCAGTACAGATGGGGTTATTGCTGGTCTAAACTCAATTTAAGTTGATGACATCTTCGGGGTTCATTGTGGCAAGCAGGAGCTGCTTGAATACTAATTTCTCCCAAACAGTTTTTTATAAAATAACAATCTATTTACTTTCTCTAAATTGAAAAATTTACGTTTTTGGATTATTGATGTTCTTGTTGGGAATAATTATCTACCGCTAATTCACATATTAACGTTCTTAATATTTGAATTTACTCTTTTATCGTGCTTTTTTCCCTCTCGTTTTTTTATCTTTAAATTTCATCAATTACAATCAGGTTCGTATTTTCATTTTTTGTTTACATTAATTTCATTCTTGAATATTGCCTCAAATATCCAATCCTAAATAGTTCTGGTTTACTTTATGGAAATAATTTGACTGAAACAATTTAGAAAAATTAACCTCACATCTTCATTTATAGATTGTAAACAAGCCTCTGTAACCAGATGGAGTAGCATATCACCTTTTTCAACTAGGCAAATGGAGAGAAAAATAGAAATAAAACGAGTGTTACAATTTACAACTATACAAGATTATAGTTAACCAACAATAATGCAGTGAAATCCGAAAGATACTGACAACTCTGTGGACTTGGCATACATTGCGCTGCTAGAGGCTACAGCATCAACAGCTTTGCCTAAATGTATACAACATACCCAACGTGATCCCATAAGTGGGGTAGGGGAAGCTTTGCCTAAACATAGAAACTACAAACCTCTCTCAGAAATCGGTCGGTGGTTTCAACCGAACAAGTCTCTTGATTCTATCTTTGTCAATGTTCTCCAGCAAACCCTTCATAATAAACAAAGTAAGAATATCATCAGCAAGGCTGCACCAAAATGGAAGATAGCAAAACTTAATAGAGAGGATCAAGTGGAAGTGCCTAGAGAGTTTTACATTTAAATCAAAATCAAACCTCTGCTCTGTCATCTGGGACTAAAAAGAATCATCAATCTAAAAATCTATTCAAGTAAAAATAACAGAGCATATTTTTTCAAGTAAATTTAACACCAGGCAAACGATGATACAGAAATGTTTACCAATCTAAACTGTGCATGTCATCTATCAACTCAAAGAAAAAGTGATTTCCCAGAACATTCGTAGTATTTGATAACTAAAAAGGTTTTCTTAGCACAATATGGTCCGCTTACTAGCTTCATGTCACATTACTCGAGGAGATGAAAGCTCCCCGTAATAGAAATTTTTGCTGTTAAAAAATAAAGACGATTCCCCTTACCGTCCACACAATCTCATCCAGGCACAAGCAAATCTTTCCATACTTGTCCAGGAAAAGTCTCTCTGTTGGAGGTTTCCCACATACATCCTTGAGAGCAGATGTTATAACAAAGATTGCTTCAGACACTGCAAGCAAAGCCCAGAAGATGAGAGGTTACTAATAAGATCTTGAGCAGAATTCCCAATCAGGGCAGTAGATCATGCTGCTCAGCAGAAATGAGAGACACAAATTGGGCTATTATGCTAATAAATGGTCTAACTGGTTGATATATTTAGTCAGCCAAGTGGAACTAGAGTATGTTTTTCTATCTAACCTAATGTACACACTAGTCATAGCTTCACATAGTTTTACGTCATGAAAGAATTATATACACTTCTATGAAATGTCGAGTAAAGATTTAAAGCTCAGATATACACACTCTTCAGGTACCTTCATAAAATAGAATCTTCATTCATGAAACGGAGAGAGTAATAAATTTTGCAGTCTGACATAAGATATGGCAAGTAGCGGTAGGCTTCCTTTAAGTACACATCACATAATATCATTACTATAAGAAACCTCGATTAAAGCAGCGATTTTATTTTAAGGTTAAATTCATCTTCTAACTAATCCAATATTTGGAAGGGTCATACCTCCAGAAGAAAATTTCTTAATAGTTAATACACAGCAAAAGCAAACGATAATGATATTGAGGAGTAAATATTAACATCCCAAATCACTAAGCTATCATACTTTGCAACAGTGAGCTAATTGTATTCCAAGGCATTAACATCTCTTACCAAGATCATAAACTCCTTTCATCTTGGTTCTATTTTTAACCACCCAAAATTTGTGTATCTAGATTACATGGATGGGGCACAAATAACATATTGAAGTCAAACAGTTATCGACACTATGATGAATTACTTTTTACATGAAATTTTTTGATGATGCTTAGAAACACTGAAACAGGTATCACTTACAAGAAAGTTCATCATATTCATCCTTCCCGACAACATAGATGCTTACATCTCCAAGCTTTGTATATACAATGTAAACAGACCTGCACAAAAGAATATGTGAAAAAAGCTACAATTTGGAGTCATTTTAGAAAACAATACAAGTATGCCGTGATTAGAAAAGTATCTTATGACAAAAGAAACTTCTTATACAGTTCAGTTTAACAACATTTGCAGAAGCAAGCAGCTGATATGAGTTGAGACTAGACAATAGAATCTTCCAGTCGTTTCCATATGTTTAAAATGGGGAGCTGAATTGGAAATTAAGTACATAGAGAGTAAGAAAGACAAATATATATACTTGTGGCAAGCAACAAGGAGTTCTTCATTCTTGACCCCCTTAAGATTCTCCGAACCAAGCTTAACTAAAAAAGACCGCCAATGCAGACGCTCCTCTGCAGGTACTCCATTAAAGCTGCATACGAATTATGATATCAGGCAACAATTCATTGCAAGTGAATAGGCGCATTGGTATGAAATGGACTGAACTGGAAAAATATAGCATCTTTACTTTTATCAGGAAAATCAGCATTTCTCTTACCATTAGCATAAATTATGTTTATATGAGTAATTTCTAGAACTTGGAGGAAACCTAAAATAAGGAAAATTGAATACATTTTTCCTTTTCACTTCGTTCCTTTTTCTGTTATACGAATGTAGCTAAAAAATTGACTTCAAACAATGCTGAGAACAGGCAAGACTAAACTAGAAGTCAGGCTGATCCCAAATTTAAGGACAGGGATGACCACTGTTTAACAGACACAGATATATACACATTTTAGGTAAAATTAAACTATCATAGTTTAAGTTCAAAACAATTTTTAAACAAGCATCAATATCCTGGATCTGCCTATGAGGCCAAAGATTGAATTTTTTTCTAAAAAGAACAATTTCCTCAAAAGATCCAATTTAAGCGCCTCAGTCGCCAACGATAAAGTGAACCATAGGGTTTTGGGTGATGAGAAAAAGACGGAGATGAGCTGTGGATTACCGTTCGACGAGGATGTTGCCCTCGGAGTTGGCGAATAGCACCGCCAGCAGCATTTTTCTTTACCTTTTCCGACGCGATCGCTTGCTGCTCTGACCAACGAATACGGATCTCAAATGCCTCGTTTTGTCCCTCAGAAAATTGGATTTTCTTTTTCTATTCGAAAAAGGTTGAATCATACTTTCTCTATCTCTAATTATTTATCCATTTTTATCGTACGTTAATTTTTTGGATCCATGTACGACAGAGCACATAAAAGTTATACTATTTTACCTTTTGGCCAAAATTTGGATAGAATAACATTTTACTTATACTATTTTATCTTTTTAATATTTTTATCATTTTAAATCCTTTTAACTTTAATAAGTATCTTTTAATTAAAAATGAAAAAAAGATTAATTTATTTTTAAATTGAAAAAATATTATAGGTTTTTTAACTTTCTAGCCAAATTTTCTAGCCATGGAGCATTATCTTTTCTTTTTCTATTCGGAAAAGGTTGAATTATACTCTCTCTATCTCTAATTATTTGTCCATTTCCTAATGTACGAGAGACCGCATATAAGTTAATTATTGTGTGTTATTAGATATATTTATTGTTTGTCGCTTTAATCATTATTTTTTAGATTTTTTTTGAATTTTTGTATGACATTTTATTATTTTAATCCTAACGTACGCGAGCACAAAATCAATGCCGAATTGATGTCAATAAATTGGTCCAACGCAAAGGACTAACCATTTCAACTTAATTAACTCAACCATCGAAAGTTTGGTTAATCATATCTAAAATATTAAAAATCAATATATAGTTAAATTAGTCTAATATTAATAAAATTGTAAAGTTACAATAGACTTTCCCAATTTATAGAAATTACGAATTAAAACATGAATTGCAAATGTAAACATAAAATTAAAGTTTCTAAAATATAATTTCTTAAAAATATATCAGTAGGTCTTCTAATAATGCTTTTGTTGACATTAAAATAACAGTATAAAAATGTATGACTTAAGTATATATGAATAACACTTCAAAGTATTTCTTAAGAGTCTCAAAATACTCATATTGATAATTACATATAATATAAAGTAACAGGTCTAACTTTTTTTCCTCGTATAAAAAAGTCTTGAGTTAGTTTCAAATAAACTTTTTTAAGAAGCTAAACAAAAATCATAGAAAGGTATATATAAATAAAAAGAGAATAATTTATTAAATAATCGTTATACAAAAATGAACCTAAGATACTTTCATCTAACCGATCCAATTATGGATGTGTGTTGTTTAATTTGTCAAAATCAATCTGTGTCCATGAATTTAATTTTCTTCGAGAAACTTAGTAAAATTTCATTTTTAAGATATGAGTGTTCAATCCGTGTGTCAAAAGTGAAGTTAAGTGCTTAATTTATTTATATGGTACTTCCTTCGTTTATAAAAAGATGACTTAATTTTATTTGAAACGAAGTTTAAAAAAAAAGATTTTTTTTAATTTTGTGGTTCTAAATTAAAGTTATGTTAAATGTATTAAAATGTTCTTTAATCTTATAATTTTAAACATGACACGTGAAAAGATAAAATTAAAATGTTAAAAAAAAAATAAGTTATCTTTTTTAAAATTAGATTAAAAAAATAGACACTTTCATTTTAAAATAGAGAGAGATAAAATAGAAATCACTTTCGAGCAAAGTTGACATGTCGAAGGCAAAAACGCGTAAACCTTTAAGTTAAGGTTAAACACTACACGTGGCCTAATATTTTCCCTGATGACCTTTTTGGACATAAATTAATACACCCGCTTTCTAGTATTAGTGGATCATAGTAGTAAAAAAAGTACTGTGGTTCATTTTAATAAATTAAAAATTGTAATTAAACTTTTTTTAAGTTATTTTTACAATTAATTCTATTAAAAATATCGATATTCAATTGTAAAATACTCTAAAAGTTTTCTAAGAGGTGAATTAGTAAAATTATTTTTATATTTTTAATTTTTTAAGTATCATACTGAAAAATAATCAATTTTTTTCTACGTCTATTTTTATTTATCATTTTGTATTTTTTGAAAGTTAATTTAACTAATTTTTAAAGATAAATTAAATTGTATTAATTCAATAATTTAAACAAAATTTAGATATTCAAAAATTATATAAATCGTAACTTTTGGTATATGAATATGATTAAAATATATATAATAAAATATTAATTAATTTTTTTTTATAATTTAACTCTTAACAAAAAGATTATGACAGTTAAAAATTTACGGAGGGAATAGTCTTTATTGGGGAAAAAAGGGAAATCAATAGTCTTGAATTTAGTAATCAGTTCTTTTTTTTTCAAAAAACAAACAATCAAACATTTTGTTCATTTATTAGTTAAAAAAAAGGACGTTACACATTGTGTAAAATAATTTAATATTCTTTTTCTTTTAATTTTAAAATCTTTTAATTAAAAAATAAAAAAATTATAATTTTTTAAATACCAATAAAAATTTCTAGTTATTTAGTACTTTTTTAAATTTACGAATCCACATCCACCTAAGCAGAATCACTTAAAATTCAATCATACACATAGTTAAAAGTTTTATATATACTAATGAGCAAAAAATTCACCATCAAATTGTAACTGCAAATAAGTCTACAATAGTAGCTTTGTGTCTGTCTCCGTATATTAAGACTTTGTCCAATATTTTAAAAATAGAAAAAATAATTACTCCATTTTTTTTCTTATTTTGCTTCAATATATCCTCAAATTACGGGCAGCCTAAAATCTAAAAATAAATATATAAATTAAATATCTATTAGACACAAGAGAAAAACAAGCAACTTGTCAAATTGATCAAATTACACGGAACTCTGTCAACAGTCAAAAATCAATCTTTACATTTTCTTTCCACAAGGCAGAATTTCCGGTTATTGGTAATAATTTTCATGATCATCAATTTGACTAAAATTTTTCTGATTTTCAACTGCACTAGATGTGAATTGAACTATATAAAATGTGTATACAGATTTAAATTGAGGTAGAATTTATCGAATGAATCAAATCTTCAATAACAAGACATAGTTTAATAGCCTATAATTCGTATAGTGTGTATACAGATCTAAATTGGAGTAGAATATTTGCATAGAGCATGAAGATCCGATCCCGTCCTTAAATCTAGGATATACTATTAAATAAAAAGGATACTTACTGCTCCCCTCGTTCTCACAACTTTTTATATATACATTAAAAAAAAATATACTACCTTTATTCATCCTACAAGCATAGATTGGATCATATTCTCTCTTCTTTCCTTTGATTGACACTTCAATTTTGGATTTTTCGGTGTAAGATTTCAGATCTTCTTCTTAACTTCTAGTTTTACTTTCTTAATTTTTCTGACGTCATTTTGGCAAAGGTTTAAGCTTTTCTGGGTTTTGAGTTAAATCTAGACATAGTTGATTGTTTGTGTTTTATAGTAAAACTTTTGTGAGTTTGATGTTTTGCTGTTAACTTTATGGTTGAGGGTGTAATTTTTTTTTTTTTTTAAATCTTTGGATAAGCAGGTGAAAAATGGCTCAGATTCAGCTTCATGGAACTCTACATGTCACGATCTTTGAGGTTGATAATCTGCAGGGTGAGGAGGGGGGTGGGCATTTCTTTAGCAAGGTGGGTGTACTTATGATCTATGTTCTTGATTGACTTGAATCGCGAGGTTAATTGCGTTCAATTTTAATTTTTTTTTTCCGTTATGTTTTGCTTGAATTGAGTATGCTAGTATGGAAGATTGGATCAGTTGTTCCCAAATTAGTACTATTTGTTTGAAGGGCCAACACTCTTGTATCATGAAGCTTATGAAGAATGCTACTTTTATTAGCTGCTAAGTTATTGTGTGATTTTTACACCAGTTCTGGAATTTAGTAGTTTCCTTGTGATTACGCCCTAAGCCTTCTCTCGGAACATCATAAAGCCGAGATGGACTATGGAACACTGTTAGTTGGATAATGTTATGAGTCCATGATTATAAAAGTATGATTTGGTTAATTATTGGGTTTTGGGGATTTCTTGAGGCTAATTAGGCGAGTGGAAGGTAATTATTGGTTACATCCATTTTGTTGATTCTCAACTTATCTTTCAAGCATTTGTGATGATCTAATTCTTTCAATCCCTCAAATTTAACAGCAGCTCGAACATAGGTTGTGGCGTATGAGCAAGCATAGCTCCATGATACAGAATCTTGTAGTTTGTCCATATGAAAAAACATAAGGTTAAATCTGATGGAGAAATTTTCCTATGCTCTATGTACATTAGATTTTTTTACCCAATAATACATGTAATCTCAATTATTCGCCTGTTAGACAAATGAATCTGTTGTACTAGGATCGACAGTGTTTATTAAGTGGAAGCAGGGTTGAGGTGTGTGCCCGTGCACTCTTGAGTTCAATGTTGGGCTGTACAGTCCAGTATTTAGTGCACCTCATGTTTTCAGCTAAAAATGTGGAGTTTTGAATCTTTTCTGCAAGTAACATCAAATGATCTTTTTCATTGATAAATCTCTGTAATTTGCTGATCTCTGTACATATATGATTTGTGTACATTGCTAGTACATAGCCATTTTTCTGTTACATGTAGTTAGATGTTTAATAACTTCTTTATCCTTTTTTCTTGATACGGCAATCTATTTGGAATTCTAATCATGATTTAACTAGAATAGGGTTCTTTGTGAGGAAGTGATTGCCCCTTAATGAAAATTTTGATTTTGAAATCTCATATTTCAGATAAAGCAACATTTTGAGGAGACAGTTGGTATTGGAAAAGGAACTCCAAAACTTTATGCTACAATTGATTTGGAGAAGGCTAGGGTTGGGAGAACCAGAATGATTGAAAATGAACCAAAAAACCCAAGGTGGTACGAGTCTTTTCACATTTACTGTGCGCATATGGCTTCAAATGTTATATTCACTATCAAAGATGACAATCCTTTTGGTGCATCCTTAATTGGAAGAGCTTATGTTCCGGTTGAAGAACTTTTGGAAGGGGAAGAGATTGATAAATGGGTTGAGATACTGGATAAAGAAATGAATCCTATAGCAGAAGGTTCTAAAATCCACGTTAAGCTACAGTTTTTTGACGTCAGTCGAGATCCAAACTGGGGACGTGGAATTAGAAGTTCTAGATATCCTGGTGTCCCTTACACTTTCTTTGCACAGAGACCGGGATCGCGGGTTTCCTTGTATCAAGATGCTCATGTGCCAGACAATTTTATTCCGAAAATCCCTCTCTCTGGTGGAAAGTATTATGAGCCTCACAGATGTTGGGAAGATATCTTTGATGCTATTACTAACGCAAAGCACTTGATTTACATTACTGGCTGGTCAGTATATACTGAAATAGCATTGGTGAGGGACTCGAGGAGGCAAAAACCTGGAGGAGACATCATGTTGGGGGAGCTGCTCAAGAAGAAGGCAAGTGAAGGTGTTAAAGTTCTTATGCTTGTTTGGGATGATAGGACGTCCGTGGGTTTGCTGAAGAAGGATGGTCTGATGGCCACTCATGACCAAGAAACTGAACAGTACTTTCAAGGTACTGATGTACACTGTGTCCTCTGCCCTCGGAATCCTGATAATGGTGGAAGCTTTGTCCAAGATATACAAATATCTACCATGTTTACCCATCACCAGAAAATCATAGTAGTGGACAGTGCACTGCCCAGCGGAGAGTCTGAAAAAAGGAGAATTCTGAGTTTTGTGGGAGGTATTGATCTTTGCGATGGGAGATATGATACACCTTTCCATTCGCTTTTTAGGACATTAGACACTGCACATCATGATGATTTCCACCAACCTAATTTTGCTGATGGCTCAATTACCAAAGGTGGACCAAGGGAGCCCTGGCATGACATTCACTCTCGGCTTGAAGGTCCAATTGCTTGGGACGTTCTGTTTAATTTTGAGCAGAGATGGAGAAAGCAGGGAGGAAAGGATATTCTTGTCAACTTTAGAGAGCTTGACGATATTATAATTCCACCATCCCCAGTGATGTACCCTGATGATCATGAAACATGGAACGTTCAGTTATTCAGATCAATTGATGGAGGGGCTGCTTTTGGCTTTCCTGACACACCTGAAGATGCAGCAAAATCTGGTCTTGTCAGTGGGAAGGATAACATAATTGATAGAAGCATCCAAGATGCTTATATTCATGCCATTCGTCGAGCAAAAAATTTTATTTACATTGAAAATCAGTATTTTCTTGGAAGCTCTGCCGACTGGCAGAGTGATGATATCAAGGTAGAGGACATAGGTGCTTTGCATGTCATTCCAAAGGAACTTGCTTTGAAGATTGTCAGTAAGATTGAAGCCGGGGAAAGGTTTACTGTTTATGTTGTAGTCCCAATGTGGCCAGAAGGAATCCCCGAAAGTGCATCAGTACAAGCAATATTAGACTGGCAGAGGAGGACAATGGAGATGATGTATAAGTACATTGTTCAAGCAATGAATGCTAAAGGTATTGAGGAAGATCCAAGGAATTATTTGACATTTTTCTGCATTGGTAATCGAGAGATGAAGAAGAGTGGAGAATATGAACCTTCTGAGAGCCCAGAGCCTGATTCTAATTACATGCGAGCTCAGGAGGCACGACGATTCATGATATATGTCCATTCCAAGATGATGATTGGTAAGTACTGGTTTACAATTGTAGTTATATCATATTATTAGCTTTCTGATATTGAAATGTAGATGTCTAGAATAAGTCAGTAATTAAACAGTGTTTTCAAATGACTGATGAAATCGAAATTGGTCATTCTTCAAATTTTCTTAATTTGTTAATTTGATGAACTTTTGAGAATTTCTGAAATGAATTAAAGGGAAAGACGGTTCTCTAAGTTCTGAAAATGTTCGGTTTTCGTGTGAAGTACTGCATAAATGTTATACTAGCTCATAACTAACTTTACTTCTGAACAGTGGATGACGAGTACATCATAGTTGGATCGGCCAACATAAACCAGAGATCTATGGATGGTGCTAGAGATTCGGAAATAGCCATGGGAGCCTACCAGCCTTATCATTTGGTCACCAGTGAACCAGCTAGGGGTCAAGTTCATGGTTTCAGAATGGCATTGTGGTACGAGCACCTTGGTATGCTCGATGAGACCTTCCAACATCCACAAAGTGAGGAATGTGTGAGAAAGGTGAATCAAATAGCTGATAAATACTGGGATATGTATTCAAGTGAGAGTCTGGAAAGAGATCTGCCTGGTCACTTGCTCCGCTACCCTATTGGAGTGGCTAGCGAAGGGGATATCACAGAGCTACCAGGCCATGAATTTTTCCCCGACACCAAGGCCCGGGTTCTTGGTACTAAATCTGACTACCTTCCTCCTAACCTCACTACATAAGTGGATAATTCGCGTATTTACTTGTTATGCGAAGAGGTAACAAACTCGTGTGTTAGTTGAAGGGTGCAGTTTGTTGTGGAATAATAATACATGATAGTAGTTGTTTTTACAGATTTCTGTTTTTTTTTGTTTTTTTTTTTGGTTGGATAGTGCACTTGAGTTTGTATGAGATGCTTTATTGACTGTAAGTCTTTTATTGCAGTTTGTTCTTTACATTTTACATGTGAGTTTTGCAAGGGTTGCCATCTCTCTGGAAATTAAACCTTGTAATACTTCCCTTTTTAGTCTTTATATACCAACTTCATCTTTCTTATGCTATTTTAACCAAGCATTTCACTTTCCCCACACGAGTTATGTACAAGACGTGTGCATGATCTAGATCTACCGTTTGTTCGATTTGATATTTAGAGTCTGTTTGGATGAACTTATGACTTATAAGCATAGTTTACATGGATCATGAGTTAGGATTTCCAAAAGTTTGTTTGGATTGATTTTTGGTTTACTATTTGCTCTTTTCGTCCACTTTTGCTAGTTACGTTTGAACCTTGACACACTCATTAAGAAATAATGATGGAAATTTTAGGGACATGTGAAGTGATTAATTAATTCTTAATGAAAATTAGACATTCTAATTTATGTTCTCAACTTACTTTTGCTTAAAAATAAATGTTTTCTTTTAATTTTACCTAAACACTATAAAATTGATTAAATACCTATTTAACTTAAAAACACCTAAAGTAAACTCTAACTTATGACTTTGACTTAATAGTAAATACGATTAAAATAAGAGGGTGTATGGATTAGCTAGCTTAAAAGTTGGTTAGATTTAATTTTAAGTCAATTTTTTGATTTCTTGAAGTGTTTGACAAATATAAAAAAAAAATTAAATTAAGTCAGAAAGTGTTTGACAAGGTCAAAATAACTTACAATAGATCAAAAATCAAAAGTAAGTTTTCTTTTACTCCTTTTTATTTTTTCACTTAAAAATCATTTCAGTTATTTTTAACTTTGAAAACTATATTTTAAAATGGGAATTTGGAATTGAGTTATTGGGATGTGAACAAATGGTGACCTTATTCTCATTGGATGTCACTACTATCATTATTATATTGCTACGAAACAATACTCACTTTGATTCCCTTCTAGATAGCTTAATGCAATCAATCATGACATCTCAATTACCTACTACTCCATTCTAAAATGATTGATTGATACTATTTCACTACATTCAGAGTTTACAAAAGGATTCCAAGATTCTATAATTCGATTTCATTTTGCAATGAATCATGTCAAGGAGTCGGTTGATACTGATTTAAAGGTGAGTTGTGCATTAATCAAAGTATTAGTTTGATAGTTGATTTGGAGACAAGTTATTTATGTATGAAATAAAATTAATATGATATTTAATTTGTAACTTTAAAATTCACATAATTAGTATAAATCACTAGAATATTTATGTATTCCTTTATATAGGATAAGAGGTAAAATATTAAATAATATATAAATAACTAAACTTTATATAACCATTTTAAAATAAAATAATATGCTAATTTTTATATTATTAACATTTACATACATAATTATAATCAACTAGGGGTGTGCATCGGTCGGTTCGGTTGGGTTTTATGTATTATCGATTCGGTTTTCGGTTTTTAAATATGCTTACCCGATAACAAATCAATAATATATTCTTTATCGATTTTTAATTTATCAGTTTTTGATAGTTATTGGTTCGATTTTCGATTTGCCCAATAAGAAAATATCCGTAAAATATTATATAACTTCTTACTTATCTAAATATAGTACGAAGGTTATAATTACATGTCACCGTCAAAACATAGTATGAAATTTATTATGTTAATTAAATTACGGACCTTTACAAACTTGCAAATGCTACAACCTACAATTACAAACTAAAACTAAAATCAAATAGTCCAACAAGACTAAAACTAAAACTAAAAGTAAAATCAAAAGCTACAATTGCGAACCCTTACATTAGTTTTTAGGTTTTTAGTAAACAATAAAAACTAGTAAAGCGGTCTAGAGAAAAGTGGATAGAGTACTAATAATTTGATATAGTTATAATGTCTAGTTATATATTAAATTATTAATATTTAATTATTAGGGAGGGTAAAATAGTAAATTTTACCATCTTATTGGGTTATCGGTTTACCCAATAACCCAATAGTAAAACCCGATACCGAACCAATAACCCAATAACTTTTTTTTATAAACCCATTAAAAACCCAATAACCCAATAATAACAACCCAATAATATTTTTTTCGGTTCAGTTTATCGGTCGGTTCGATTTTGCACACCCCTATAATCAACTATCAAACGACGCTTTTTCGCCCTCTCTTCGCTCAAGACAGGAGCGCTAGTGGACACGGGGAGGGAGCAGGCGAAGCGTGTCGTTCGTAATGAAAAGAAAGATATCATTACTTTGCCTTTTTGTTGGACCACCGGCGCGAACACAGTAATCTCTGACCAAAACCAGAAACCAATTTGAATTTGAATCTTGACATGTCGGTGATTTTTAACCGTAGGCATTTTGCCAAGAAATTGGTGGGCCGACCAAAAAGATCTTCTTTTTGGATAAAAGGATAAAAAGTCCAACCCATTTAGACATGGTCCACATGGATAGAGTTACTATGTGGGTGTTAACCTTTATAACCTTTTATAGATGAGAATAAATAAATTCCTTTTCTATTTATAGTGTATGGTTCTCAGCATATATTTTTTATAAATATTGTCTTTTTTTATTCCAAGTGGTAATTAATTCTTAAGGCTTTCCAATCATGAATAGAAGTTTTATTATCAATAAATATCAACAAGAAGACCTAGTAAAAGAATAAATTGAAAAACCCTTTCATTGTGCAATATTTATTTTGAAACAAAAGGAGTATATATTAAATTATTTCTTCATTTTTTAGATTGAACAAATAAATATAAATATAATCTTTAATACAATGAATAAGTAAAATGAATTATCAATTTATCACAATATTTATTTTTTTAAGAGTCAAACGAGTTCATTTAAGCATGCTATTGGCAGTGGTCGAGTCAAAATTTTCAGTAAGGGGATTTAAATCTGTAGAAATTGACATATGAAGTAGTCGAATGGAATTCGACATCTACTATATATATAAAAAGAAATTATTTTAACCATATACTCTCTCCGTCCCTATTTATTTGTCCACTTTTTCTTTTATAGTTATCCCTAATTATTAGTCCATTTTGACAAATCAAGAAAGGGCGATTTTTTAACCTATTACCTCAATTAAATGACTAATTACTTTAAAAATATAACTTTTCATTCACTTCATAATTAATAGGAGTAAAATGATAAATTCACTACGTCATTAATTATTGTCTTAATAAATGTGTCAATTCAAAAATGAACAAATAAAAAGAAATACTAAAAATATAAATAATATAATTTTTCGTCTAAGGAATTCGAACTGAGCTGGCTCCGCGCTGACTATTGGTCTCGTAGTTGAGGGAAGTGTGCAACTCGCTGCCCAAATTCAAAACTTTGACCATCCAACTACTTTGGATACAATTTTAACTTAGAAATTGACATATAAAATAGCCCAATCAAATTTGACACACATATATATATATAATTATCCACACATGTCATACATCTTTTATATAAGATGATCTTAGAAAGCACCCAATTGTTGGAAATTTGCATGATACAGGTAAATCAATCGCTCTAGGTTAAAAATTAAATATTTTAATTATATATAAATAATATTTTTTCCGTTTTATAAAGAATAGTCTAGTTTGACTTAATACGAAGTTTAAGAAAATAAAATAAATTTTTGATCATGTGATTATGTGATTATGTGATTCTAAATTAAAGTTATATTAAATGTATAAAATTACTCTTTAATCTTGTAGACTTAAACATATCACATGAAAAGTTATTGGCTTCGCGCCTGACTATTGGTCTCGTAGTTGTGGGAAATGTGCAACTCGCTGCTCAAATTCAAACTTTGACCATCCAACTACTTTGGATACAATTTTAACTTGCGCTATCATATGAGAAAAATCAATTTTTTTTATGGATAAAAGACAGAAATCACATACTTTTAAGGTAAAATTATCATTTGTCCCTTATAAGTTTATAATGATAAAAATCCATCGGATGATATAATAATATAAACGTTGATACATTAATCTGATGCGCGAGATACATTAATTATTAAGTAAGATCTATTACATCTTATACATGATACACTAATTTGATGTACATTTTATACATGATACATTAATTTGACGGGCGAGATACATTAATTTGATGTATGAAAATAAGAGATTTTAGGAATTTGTAAAACTAATAGGGGATAATGATAATAAGAGAACTTAAAGGTGAGATTTCTGTCATTTATATATATATTTTTTTTAAAGAGATCTCAATATGGAGTAAATTAAAAATATTATAGATGAGTAATCTGTATTAAGACTAATAATTTACCTCCTAAAACTAATTTGAATCTAACTCTAAAGTTATATAATATCGAGCAAATTAAAAATTTAAATAATAAGTAAATAACGTGTATTAAAACTAATTTAAATTTTAACACCTAAAACTAGTTGGAATGTAACTCAAAGTTATATTATGATTAACGTGACAAAATTTTGATCGATTAAAAAGATTTGATTTGATTGACTAAAAATCCATACTAGGTATTTATTGTTGTTTCTATATAATATAATAAAAAAAAAGGGCAACGAGACGTTGTGTCTCATCTATTCAAATCTGTTATCAATTATTATGTGTTGTTTGATGGCCTCACAAGGCGTTGTGTTAGCACTGGCAACAGCGGCGGTGGTTGTTTCTGGCGGCAGTATTGTTCTGTTTGATCTTCTTCGCCAAAAGTATTTTTCAGTTGAAGAGGTTAAACGAACCAACAATAAATTACAAAAATCTCCACGCCAAAACCCTATTATCAAATCTTGCTTAGCTTCAGGTACGACGTTTAATTTCTCTTATCTATCTTCTTGCAAAATTAGCTACTCATACTCTTTCACTTCTTCTTTTAATTTCTTTGCTAAAGAATATCAACCCGTCATTCAATTTAAGGCAAGTCATCATTTTTTGAGGAGTTTTTCTTTTTTTAAAATCAATCGAAAAGAGACCAGTAATATCGTTATTATAAGATTGAGAATGAAAGTCGAATAAACAATCAATTAAGCTATTAAGACTCATATCCTCTCGTTTGACTTATTAGGTGAGTCGTAACTAAATTTTTTAAAGTTCAAAATGTTTTTCATATTTAGCATTTTTTAATTAATTCATATTTTTTTGGGAAATAGTTTTAAAAAAGTAAAAGTGAAAAATTCACTTTAATTTATGTCCTTTAATATTTTTCGTAAACTATATGTTATACCCAACGATTCACTAAGTATGATTTTTAGAGGAAGTATAAGTTTAGCAAAGTCTTGTCATGTCAATTTGATGATTGGTCAAGATTCACGTTGTTTGGATCTAAAAAAAAAAGACAATGTAAATTAAGAATACAAATATTGACAATTTAACGACCTTGTAAGGGTTCACCTTTTTGACGGACTTATTTATATATGATTAAAATTTTCTTATATATATATTAGATTTCGAACTTCCTTCAGCTATTTCATGTGTGACAGTTTTCATGTTACAGGTGAAAAGAACATGAATTCAAAGAAGAAAAGGGTTCATTTTGCAGCAGATGTAAAAGATTCTAACAGTAATGGCGAGGAGTACAGAAGAGAATATAGAAATACAAGAAATTATAGTATCTTCTCAATTTGGTTGTAAATCGTGATGTATGAAAAAGTAATTTAGAATATTTTGTATGTCTAGATTCAATTATTTTTTAAAATTTAACTTATTTCTTACGTAACTAAACATAATAATATTTTAAGAATTAGAAATTTGCATAACTATTTTTATATTATTATTAATATTTGTCTAATTCTAACGAACAATTAAATGATACACTTCTCCTGTTTAATTTGTTTTATTCTATTTTGACTTGTACTACATAATTTAAAATAATACAAAATACTTTAAATTTTGTGATCTTAAATAAAGATACGCCAACTATATGAAAATATATTTTAATATTGTGTACTTAAATATATCTTGTGAAAAATCGAAATCAAAACTCTTGAAACTAATTTAAAAAAATATGACAAATAAATTTTAAAAAAAAATAATATTTTATATAAAAGTATGTTATTAGAAACAAAATGAGAATATAAAAACAAAATTTTCACAACAAAGAAAACTGTCCATGTGGATGTTCACCTTTTCAATTTTTATAGATGGGAATATAATCATTTTCTACTTGTATATATGTATATTGCCTTTTTTATTCCAACCGTATCTAAGCGCTTCTCAGTAAGGCAAAAATAGATATAAGTTTTATTTTAGTGATAAAAATCAACAAAAGACCTAGATAATGAATAAACTTAAAAACCTTTCATTAGCTTTTTTGCTGAAGAAGACATACTTGCTTTGAAACAAAACGAGTTAATATGAATTATTTCGAGATGAAATATTAACTAGTGAGGACTTTTAATCTCTCTAATTTGAGTTTAGAATAAATAATAATTAAAAAATGAATAAGTAATTGAAATGATATTTGGAAAAAATAAGTTTACAAAAATTAGGTATAGTGTATTTTCTTAGTAAGCGATCTGTTTGATAAACGAATCAGGCTTAACAACTATAATGATCAATAAACTTATATAAAGCAGTTATTTAGTTAATGTTAATTTTATTCAATATAATCAAATGTTAACTTATTTTGAATATGATAAATGGTAAATGTGAATTAGTCGAAATTATTATTGATTAGTTAATTATTACATAGTTTAATTAGGAATGATGATTAACGAACAACAAACTTCAAACTTACCAAGAAAAAAGCTATGAATCATTTGATAACCAATGTCAAACTTCCAACTTACCCAAAAAAAGGTGTGAATTAATCACACTAAAATTTAGGGCTTAAATCAATCTTCCAGACCTATAATATAGTATTAAAAAAATTCACGTATTAATAAACTTAGGGTTTAGATCTTGAAAATATACGTACTAATAAAATTAGAGTTTAAGTCTTAAAAAATATAAGTTCTACAAAATTGAGGTTTAACTCTTGTAACTTTAGAACCTAAAACACGAGTCCGGAGCCCAATGGGCAAAAAAATTTGACAAAAATTCTAAAAAGGTATATCAAAAAAAAAAATTAAAGGGGCAAACTAGCGATTTTGTTTTGACGCTGTTATTCCGTCAAACAATCAAAATTATTGACCTACCAATGATTTTATTAAAAAAAAATCATGACAGCGTTTTGAAAAAAACTGAAATCGCTATAACCGCAGCGATTTTACTAAAACAAAAGTTTCTTTTGAAATGCCGCGATTTAGGCGGAAAAGATTTTTCTTTCTTAAAAATCGCTGTTCTTGAATGCGATTTTAGAGAAAGTTTTTTTTTTTCAAATCTTTCAAGTGGTTTTCTACAAAACGGAAAGATGATTATAAGTTGCCTTCATTAATTTATTGTTTTTGTCATGAATACACAAAGGCTACTAAAATGAAGAAAAAAAATGTTGCAGCGATTTTTATTTTTTTTTAAAAAAAAAATTACAAAAACCGCTATACGAACAGCGATTTACTTTTAAAAAATGGAAAAAAAATTGAACAAAATCACTACTTCACTAGCGATTTTGGCCCTTTGGTTAATTTTTTTTTTTGATACGCCCTTTTAAAATTTTCGTCAAATTTTTTTTATCCTTTAGACTTCGAATTCCCTAAAACACCAACAAATTGAACCTAAAATAATATATGTACCAGTAGAATTATGAAAAAGTATAACTTCTGAAAAATTAGGATTTGTCTTATAATTTTCCATTCCTAAAATGATTTTGAGAGTCCAATTGCATAAAATGAAAACTATCAATATACTTATAATATTAAAATTATTTTATAAAAAGAAATTATTTTAAATATCTATATAAAAGTTAATTAAACTTTTATTTTTATTAAATTAAAATGTACTTGTTAAAACTTTCAATTAATAATATACCTTTTGGGGGGCTAGAATCTTTAATTGTTAATTTTCTTTTTCTGTTTTCTTATCTTTATCTTATAAAAATATTGTTGTTACCATTTTTCTAATTTTGCAAAATAATATGTAAAATAATGTATAATATATAAACATAAAATAAATTATAAAATTTATTATATAAAAATATAAATAAAATTCTCAAATGAATCTTAACCAAACTAATGAAATATACTTATTAATTAAGAATAAATATAGTGGTAAATATGTATATATAAAAACAAATATTTTAGTCTTGAGTTTTTTTTTGTTTCTACTTCTATTGTTTTTAAAAAATAATTTTTTTAGCTTCTTCTCAATCGTAAAAAAATTGTTTTTACCTCCATTTAAAAATATCTTTACTAATTTATCAAACACTTAATTTATTAATATAAATAAATTTTTTTAAAAATAAATATTTCTGACTTTTCCAATCGTAATACGAATCCTGACTCTTAACACATTAATAATTGGCGTTAGCTTGAAGTTGTGGGAAGTGTATGTGTAACTCACTGCCCAACTTTACGCAACTCATACTTACGTGCGGTGTACTATTTGAACCCTAAACCTCTTGACCAAAACCTAAAATTCATTCACTAATTTTGAAGAGTACATATCTAAAATTTATTTATATTTATCATAATATAAATTACTAATTGATAAAAAAAAATTAAATCTAATCATTCAACTTCAAAAAGTAAGAATATCCAAAATCATATGTTGATTTAAAGTCTCCGTTCATTTTATTTGTCACTATTTGATTTAACACACTTTTAAAAAAGTATTCCTCCTTTCATTTTAGCTGTTTCAAAATGAATAACGGAGAGAGTACCAAATTATCTCTATTAAATGATGTTTAATTAAGCCTTGAAAAAGATTTATAGAATATATACTTAATGCTTAAGAGTAAAACATGAAAAAAAACGGTTTTTGAAATGTCAAAAGTGACGTAAAAATAAAAATATATTTTGAACGTAGGTAACAACTTTTAATTTTTGACTCTTTTTTATTGCCTTAAATAAAAATTAAATGGTTATAAGTATTTTCAATTGAAAAGGAAAATTTTCACCTATGACGATGTGGGATTCAACGTCAATATTTATGATTAACAAACTTTAATTGACTGAATAAAAATTCATACTATCTATATTTAATATTTTTGTACATTTATTATACACTCCATATATATATATATATATAAGAGTAAGCCGATCAAATCCAGATTCCAACCTACTCTACTCTATCCATCCACTTCTCTGTGACGGCTCACTGCAACAAAGTATCAATTACAAGCTAGCCAGCCGGCTATACGAATTGAGATCATCAATTCGATTCTGCCATGTCCTATTCAATGGGCGCACAAGCCGTTTTTTTGGCAACAGCTGTAGCCGTTTCAGCCGGCATTATCGTTCTCTTTCTTAGGGAAAATTATTTTCCAAATGCTGAGCTTGAAGTTAACAAGAATGCTCCAAATTCTCCACAGGGAAAAACTATTCTCAAATCTTGCTTGTCTTCAGGTAAAATAAATAAATACCATTTTCATTTCTCCTGGAAAATTCGGTACTACTTTTTTTTTTTTTTTTGAAAAATTGGGGCTGGTAGGGATGAGATTACACCTGGAGAATTGAATATTCACCGAAAGTTCAAATATTCGAACATTTAACCTATCTAGATTTTACCCATGGGTAATCGAATATTCATCGAAAGCTTAGATAGTCATACATTTAATCTATCTAGATTTTACCCATGGGAATCGAATATTTATTGAAAGTTCAGATAGTCAAACATTTAATCTATCTAGATTTTTACCCATGGGAATCGAATACTCAATGAAAGTTCAGATAGTTAAACATTTAACTTATCTAGATTTTTTTCCTTGTATCTATCTTACCGAGTGAATTTGACTAATTTTAAAAATTAAATCAATTTTGATATTTCTGATATAGTAAATTCTAAAGTCTTTGTTTGCATCGATATAATTAATCATAATTCATATCGTTTGACTGTAACAGGTGAAAAGAAGAAGAAGAAAAGGGTTCATTTTGCAGCAGATGTGATAGATTCAGGCAAAAATGGGGAGGAGTACAGAAGAAGACAATATAGAAAATGTTGTGAGAAGGATATTATGGATATGCCAGCGAATCCTACAGCTTTGTATGATGGAATTCTCAAAAAAAGTGGGTATTGCATGGGATTTTCTTATTGATAAAAGTATAAAAAAACAAAGAACAATAAATTTTAGGTTGTAGCCAATTTGGTAGTAAATCGTGATGAATGAACATTACATTAGAATGTTTTGTTCATTCAGATACGATTGTTCCTAAAATTAAGTTCTTCCTTATGTTTATTTGTGATGGTAAACAAATATAATTTGCTTTCCATTTTATTTCTCCAGTTAGATTTTCTGATTCAGATATACGTGAAATTTATTTCTTTATGGTTACAAATACATTTAGTGATAGATGTTAGTACAAAACTAAAGTATTTATATTTCTTTACTTAATTATTCTTTTCATTGCAAAAGATAATAAAACATATATTGTCTAAAAATGGAAGTCCGAAGCTAAAAGGGAATTTTATTCTTTCAAAAAACACAAAGGGCATATCGATTTGTTTTAACTCCGTCAAAAATGATTTCCTTCTGAGAATTATTGACGTTGTTACTCTAAAAACAAGTTTCGTATCAAAAAAAATTTGTTTTTCAGATATTGCTGCCCTTGTTGCGTTTTGATTGATTTTTTTAAAAGAAAAATGAAATTTGCTGCCAATTTTTTAAAAATTCGTTTTATAAAAAGATCAAGTGACATCCATGGTTAAAAAAAAGGGTTTAAAGCAAATCGGTGCATTGACAGCGATTTCAATTTTAATTTTTTTTTTTTTATTTTATAAAAGGCTGCCATATTTTGGTTTTCTAAAAACAAAAAATTTTGAGAAAAACGCTGCAGGGGCATCTTTAAAAAAAAAATTAACAGATTTGTTAGAAAGAAATTTTGCCTTTTGGTAAAATATAATTTTGATGTGCCGTTTATGTTTTTCGAAAGAAAAAAGTTGCCTTTTTAACTTCGAACTCCTAAAAATGGATGGTTTGTTGAACTTTTGGCTATTAAATCATAAGGTTTCATGTTGATAGGATTGGTTTCTCAATTTTTATAATGAATGAAGTGTGGTAATCAATGATTCAGATTTAGAGGTCAAATGTATTATGGTAAGTTTACATAAGTCAGATTATTTTTATTTTTATTTATTTTGGAAATATAATGAAAAAAGTTCGACAAATAAATTATTTATACTAAACACATGAAATTTTCTATCTCATACAATTCGTATGATGTTGAAACATTTGTAACATTTATACAAAATCTAGAATTTTTATTATAAACTCAACTCTTACGTGTGTTATATAATAAGGATTTTTTTTTTATTGAACTGTCAATTTTATTGATATAATAAAAAGAGATTATAAAACCAAGTAGAAGCTGACCATTTACTACTCAAATTCTACCACAATCTAGCATGGAATAAAGATTACTATTATAATCAAAATTCACTTAAATAAGATAGTTTGAAGATCACCATAACAAAAATAACTTTTAGCGACATTAAATATTGATATTAATAAAGAGTGCTAAAATCTTTATCGGCATTAGTTAAGTGTCATTAGAACTAATATCGCTAAAAGCTTTAGAAACATATACAAAGAATGTTAATTGCCGCTAAAAATATAGATTTTGTGATAATTAAAAATTATTTACCGCTAATAATATTTTTGATGCAATGGACGGATGATATCTTCTTCAATGTCTCCTTCCACTAATATGAATGTATAAGTCAATCCTTGCACATTCTACCACATTAGTATGGTGTATTCTCAAACCTTTTGATAGTATTTCTTTTTCTCCAAATAATATTAAAAGTCAGTGCAATTTGCAAATACGTAACTAATTTTTTTACAGTAATTAATTTCCATCTAACGAGCTTCATACCAATTGATATTTAAGTATGACCTACTTATTTATTAACTAAATTTATTTTAATATTCTCGAATTTAATATAATCGATCATTTGACACCTCTATTTAAGAAATATATAAATACTGGAACACAACCTAAAGACACCACTAGTGACAATTTTATAAGTATAGTCATCATTTACAACAGATTAAAAATAGTCTTAATTTTAAAAGAATAATAGAGAACTAGTGATCTACTTTGGGCTGTCCTAGCTGATTGGGCTAATGTCTATCAGCCTTAGAGTTGGATCGTGTGTATGGCTACTTGGAAAAAATTTATGCTGGGTGAGGCGCACATAGTGTCAGTTGTGTGAGGCGTTTTTGGGCTGTCATTTGTATATTGTGGGGCCATATTGTACTTGTTTCATTTTCTTAGTTTTTCTCTTTTCATTTTAATCTTTTCTTTTTGTTTTTTACTTGCATTTTTTTTGTTTGCTTTTCAGCTCTTTGTGTAATTTTATTTTAATAGAAAGAAATTTTAGAAAACCCCCAACACACATATATATATATATATACTAGATATCAGGTGTCCGCGCCAGCGCAGGCCCAACATATATTAGTTTTTTCTTCTTTCAATTTATGTGACATAAATGGAATATGAAAAAGTGAACTAAATTTTTTATGTGTTTTTTTAAAAATATTTTAAAATTTTAATTTATATACCTTTTGTGTCATTTTCGAATAATATATGTTACTACATCTATTTTATTTTATATGATTTTAGGAAAGTCAACGTAATTTCTTATATGATTTTCACTAGGGGTGGCAAATGGTTGGATTGGATCAGTTTTGGATGGGTTGAATATGGATTGAGAAAAAATGGTTTGGATTACAATCCATCCAAATATAATATGGGCAAATATGGTTTGGACAAAGTGGTTCTAACCCATTAAATATATTTGTTTTTCCAAAAAAAATTACCCCTCCTTATAGGGACCCTCACGCCGACCTTCCACCAACCTACCCCTGAAAAACTTTATTTTCGAAAAACGAAAAAAATCTATTTTTTCAAGAAAAAAAAAATTTACCCTCCCCCTCCCCCGACCTTCCGCCAACCTACCCTTAGAATTTTTTTGTTTCGAAAAACAAAACAAAAAATTACCCCTCTCCCAGGAACAACCCCCCGACCTTCCACCAACGTACCCCACAAAATTTTATTTTCGAAAAACAAAAAAAATCTGTTTTTTCAAAAAAAAAAAAAAATTACCCCCTCTCCCGGACACCCACGCCCCCCTCCCTCCCGGACCCCGACCATCCACCAACCTACCCCTAAAAAATTTTATTTTCGAAAAAAAAAAAAAAACTGTTTTTCAAAAAAAAAAAAAAAAACTTACCCCCTGCCCCCCCTCCCCCTCCCCCGACCTTCCACCAACCCCCCCCCCTATAAAAAAATTGTTTTTCAAAAAAAAACAAAAAAACTTACCCCCTGCCCCCCCCCTCCCCCCTCCCCCGACCTTCCACCAACCCCCCTATAAAAAAATTGTATTCGAAAAACAAAAAAGAACTATTTTTTGAAAAAAAAACAAATTACCCCCCCTCCCCTCCCGGGCACCCCCCACCTTCGACCAACTGACTCCTAGTTATTTTTATTTTCCAAAAAAAAAAAATAATTGTTTCATTTCTTACTAATATGGGCTGAATATGGATTCTCTTGTTAATCCATTTTGTTCATGTTTGTATAAGCTTAAATAGGTTGAAGACCATATTAACCCATTTAAGAAAATGAAAGAAAATATGAGTGATCCATTTAATTCTCACATATTTTTAGTTGTCATTTAACTGTGATTCATAGTACTTTTTAGTTCTTACATTATTTTCAAACAATATATGCAACTTTTTTTGTTCAATAAAAATAAGGGAGTCAACCAAATTTCATTATGTTTTTAAAACAAAATCTTAAATTGTTACATTGTGTTGCTTCTGTTTTATGGAATTTTCAAATATGTAACAAATTAGAAATTAAAACGAAGAATTAAAGTTTTTAAAACATTATATTTTTATATTAAAATGTTCAAATCTATAAAACTCCACATGTATGCATAAATTAATAGAAGTAAGACAAACGTTTTTTTTTATAAAAAATATATGAGAAAGCTCATAATAATAACCCCCCCCCATATATATATATATATATATATATATATATATATATATATTATTTTAATATATGACTTTCTTCTTTTCGATTTTTATGAACTTATTTTTTTTATTTCAAAAAGAAACTAACTTCTTAATTTTAATTTTTTTTATATAGTATATTTAAGATCACAAAATTAAAAAATATTTCAATACACAAAAATTAAATATGCATATAAATTTTAATTTTAATTTTGATTGATTCTACCTAATATTATACTTGATATGTAATTATCAAAAACTAAGTGTAATCATTATTTATTTACTTCCATGTAATAAATAGATATCACAATAATTCATAAAAAATGAAGAAATAACAAAATGAGGTAATACTACTAATAATAACTAAAGATGTTTCTAGAACTATTTAATTTTCTTGTTATCATTCTTGGTAGTTTTTTGCTTTCATGAAATTATATTTTTACCTTTGATCATTTATTCACTTGATATATAGAAAGATGTTTCTAGAATTATTTATTCTTGATAGATTTTTGTTAGAATGAAATTATATATTTATTCTTGGTCGTCTTTAATACAAATATATCATCATATTCATTGTTATTTGTCAAGTTACTTTTTAACATCTTTTTCTTTAATTTCAATCTAACATATATTATTAATTTTATCACACTTATTTATTTTCAAGTTATTAATTAGAGCCAAATAAAGATGTAAATAATTAATTCATGATAAATTTTTATATAAAAAGTAGGCATTTTTTTATAAGCATAATGAATAGAAAAAATATAAAATATTAAATTAAAATAATAGTGAAATAGAGTAATAATAAAATAAATATCACAATAACTCACAAAAGAAAAGAACGTGAAGTAATAACAAAATAAGTTAATGGTTATAACAATAACTTAAGATGTTTCTAGAACTATTTTTTTTCTGTTCATTCTTGGTAGATTTTTGTTAGCGTGAAATTATATTTTGTCCTTTGTCATTATTCACTTCATATATAGAAATATATTTCTAGAATTATTTATTTTCTTTCTTAATAGATTTGTGTTAGCATAAAATTACATTTTTGCCCTTGATCGACCACCCACTGCACTCTTTCTATATAATAGATATTAATTTAATTTACTTTATCGTTCTTGGTAGAATTTTGTTAGCTTGAAATTACATTTTTACTCTTGATCATTATTCACTTCATATATAAAAAGATAATTCGAATTATCTTTTTAATAAATTTTTATTTAATTAAATTAGACTTTTTTATCTTTTATCGTCCTCCCCTTCACTCTTCTCTATCTAATAACAATAATTAACGGACACTATCACATTTTCATTAGCAAATACATTTTTTTAATCATACACACACTATCACAGTTTTGTATATCCTAAAATAAAAATAATTGGGTACAATGTTTTAACTTTGTTTATTTTAAAAATAAAAAAAATGAATTTTTAGTTATAGAGTAATTGTGAAATGTAAAAGATTTTTTTTTAAAAAACAATGTGATTCACGTCATCTTTTTTATTGGCAGTCAGAAAAATGTAGGTGATTAATTGTGTGCAAAGATCGAGACACGTGGATTCCTCATTTCAATTGCTACTTGCCTGCCACTCTGTAGAAGTCAGTATTTTAGTTGTAAAATTACAAATACACCCTTGGTCGTCCTCTCTTCTCATTTAGCTGTATGAAATATTTTCTTCTTTTATAATATTTTCAAATGTTAAATGATTTTCTTACTATACCGTAAATTACATGAGAAAAGTTAGAAAACAATGTTTATAATTTATGTGTTCATTTATTTGATCTTTTAAATTTTTTTTTTTTGTATTTATGTAATGAAAAGAATTCTCACCAGAACATCTAAATTAACTCATGTATTATGATAAATGCCCCTTTTTTTTATTGTGACGTAAACAGAGAACTTATCTAGTATTAAAAATATTTATTTTAGACACACATGGTCATAACACCTACACAAAAATTTTTATATAAAAGATATTTTATTTTATTTCATTTCAATTTACCTTTTATATGAGTTATAAATCATCAAAACTGTCTGGGCTTTCTCTATCACATTCGCACTATCGACACGAATGCGACTCTAAAAATGAAGAGTGCAAGTAACTTAGCTTAAAAGTATATAAAACTGAGATTTTATTTTTCAATAAAGCAAACAAAGTCCACTTTCTTAATGTGACATTTTCTCAAACATCTAGCATGCATTAGAAATTTCTACTATATGAGATCAATATAAGAAACAGATAAATATCAAATAGAAGGCCACAATCATGAAATGCAATTAATCAATTATTCATGTGTGATGCAATCCGTGTAACAATATATAAAAGAATTATTTTCAAAAAAAAAAAAAAAAGAAGAAGAAGCAGCAGCAGCAAGGAGCATGCATATATGCAAAATAATGTTGAAGCTACTGGTAAGGTTAGTATAGAGAAGGCAAGAATGAAACACCAAGCACACAAATAGAACGGAGGAAAAAATTGTAGATACAATTGTCCGGCACCATTCCTTCTTTATATAGAATGATGAAATATTTGGATGGCTCTAGATGTTTCTGCTCTTAATTAAGAACTGATTCGTCTAGAGCCCAAAAGAAAAAGAGATTTACTTAAGATCCTTTTATACTTTTATTTGATAGAGATGTAATTACTATTTTATTCGAAAATGCCAATGGTCTTCTTCACTTGGCTCTTCTATATAGTAATAATAATAACGGAAAAGGCTCAAAAATACTCCTAAACTATTCAAAATAGCTCATATAAACCCTTAAACTTTATTTTGGCTCAAAATTACCCTCCCGTCATACTATTGGATCAAAAGTACCCTTCTTATTAACGGAAGTTGTTAAATGCCACGTGGATGCCACATTGCATGCCAATAGGATTCCACTGCCACGTACACTAAATAGAAAGGTTCAAAAAATACCCTTAAACTATCTGAAATAGCTCATATTTACCCTCGAACTATATTTTGGCTCAAAACTACCCTTCCCGTCAAACTATTGGATCAAAAGTACCCTTCTTATTAACAGAAGTTGTTAAATGTCATGTGGATGCCACATTGCATGCCAATAAGGTTCCACTGCCACATAGACTAAATCCCTAAATCCTAATTACTTCCCCCCTCATTTCATTATTTTCAGAAATGATATATTCACCCGTCTCCCTCATTTCGCGACTAGGATTTCATACTTTTCTCCGTGGTTGGGTTTCAAAGTGGATATTCATGCTTGTAGGTTAGTAAATATTTTTTCTTATTTTATTATGTTTACGATTTCAAAGCATGATAGTTAGGATTTCACAAATTTCCCCTAATTTTGCAGCTAAGGCTTCGTAGCTTTCTTCAGGCTGAGTTTTAAGTGGATATTCATGGTTGTAGGTTAGTAAATATTTTTTCTTATTTTATTACGTTTACGATTTCAAAGTATGATAGTTAGAATTTCACAACTTTCCCGTCATTTTGCGGCCAAGGTTTCGTAACTTTCTTCGGAGCTGAGTTTCAAAGTGGAATTTCGTTGTTGTAAACACAATAAAATAAGAAAAAAGTTTACTAAGAAAAAAGTTTACTAACCTACAACCACGAATATCCACTTTGAAACCCAGCGACGAAGAAAACTGTGAAACCTTAGCCGCGAAATGAGGGAGAAGGGGTGAAATCGATTCTGAAAAATAATGAAATGAGGGGAAAATGAGTACTTAAGATTAAGGGATTTAGTCAATGTGGCACATGTGGAATTTAACAACTTCCGCTAATAAGAAAGTCACTTTTGACCCAATAGTTTGACGGGAAGGGTAGTTTTGAGCCAAAATATAGTTTAAGGGTAAATATGAGCAATTTGGAATAGTTTAAGGGTACTTTTTTCCTTTTAATCTATGTGGCAGTGGAAATCTATTGACGTGCCATGTGGTATTCATGTGGCATCCACATGGCATTTAACAATTCCGTTAATTAGAAGGGCACTTTTGGCCCAATAGTTTGACGGGAAGGGTAGTTTTGAGCCAAAATATAGTTTAAGGGTATATATGAGCTATTTCAGATAGTTTAAGGGTATTTTTGACCCTTTTCAGTAATAATAATAATAATATATGATAGAAAGTTTAAGTATTATGTCAATTAAATAATTCAATCGGTATTATTTATTACATTTAAGTTTAATTATTTAAATTTTAGTCATGAATTTATTTTTTGAGATTTTTAATTTTAACCACCCAATTCTAAATTACCAAATATGTTTTATTTTTATATATCCTATAACTACTTAACGTATTTGAATGTTTTATATTAATATTAATGTATTAATGATATCAAACACTCAGTTATTTTTTTCTTTTTCATATTTATTAAAATTCTCTATTTCTGTAGCATGTATCCAATATTATTGCTAATATTAATTTTGTGTTTCTTGTTCAATATTTTCTTTTTAAATTTTCTTTTATGTTAAGTGTTTTAAAATGTGAAACGAAACTTTTATATATTCATTTTTTTCTTATGTGTTACAAGAATTAATAGGAAAAAAAATAAACCAAATGAATTTGTGAAATCATAAAATAATAGTAGTATGAATATATGTTGTTGCACTAAGATGTAGGACTTTGAAAAAAACCTATAGAAATATTGATAAAAAAGGGTGCAAAAGATAAAATAGAAAACGAAAAAGAAAAAAAAAACTAAATTTTGTGAAAATGAAAGTGAAAGAGAGTGTGTGAACAAGGAAAAGGGCCCACAAAAAACACTTGTCAAAAGGGAAGAGTGTCCACACCCAACTATTGTTGGTTGTGCCTCAACCACAATAAAATTTTCGGCTACTTGATTGCTGAAAGCGGAGTGGACTATATGAGGCTAGTTTCACAGAAAAAACGAATGATTCTTTCTTAGCATGCCTTTCAGATAGAGTTGTGTATCAATTAATTTGACTTGATTTTAAAGTTTGTTGATTTAACTTATTAATTTATAAATGTGCTACCTTGTTAAGATATCAACTTATCAATTATTAGTTTTATTGTTTATTGATCACTATCGATTAAGATATATGTTTAGTCTTTAATATTTCGCACTTAAAAAATCAATTTAGAAAAAAATAATAAATCAAATGAACCATGCACATGAATTGAAAGACTGCATCTTGCAAAAGAAAACACTAGCACATTGTAAAATAATCGAGAGTTTGAGACTGTCAAAAATCAAAAGCATGATACTAATTCCTAAGTCAACGACTCTAATAGAGCCGAAGCCAAGATTTTCAATAAGAGGGTTCAAAATCTGTAGAAATAGACACATGAAGTAGTCGAAAGGGGTTCAACATCTAATATATATACATATAAAATTATTTTAATGTATAAATAATATAATTTTTCGCAGAAGGAGTTTAGAAACAAGGTAGCTCCACCCCTAGACTCTATATACCAACTAATATAAATATAATTCATTAATTAATTTGCTATTTAATTATAGATTAATTCATTAAGAAAAACATTCAAAAACATTGAAAAAATTGATAAACCAATATAAAACAAATTCAAAACTATGATCAAACTGCAAAATCAATAATCAATCACATGCAAATAATTTTTTTCGTTTAGATATTGATTATATTCAATTTTGAATAACCCTACTTTCAAATCCAATAAGGATTAATTTATTATCTCCAACCAAACTTAGAAAAAATATAATTATGATTAAATAATCCTAGATTTTATCCTAAAAATATTATACCTTATATCTCGTAACAATCATTATCAACCACGTTTAAAATAAATCAACGTGGGCCCAAAAATAAAATGTTAATCCATGCTGATCATGTATAAATACGATATAAGGAGGCTAAAATAGCCATGTAATGATTGATTGAAAGCAATTTCTCCGTTCCGGCACCGGATCCACTTTCTGGAGGTTTTCTCCCCGGAGAGTGATCGCTCTTTCTCTCTCAATCTTAAAGGTATTTCATCTCTTTGCCTTAAATTTCCCCTTCGATTCGTGTAAGAATTTGATACATTTTTTTTTATAGCAGGCCCTGTGAATTTTATTTTCGTCTGTTCGTTGTTTATAGTGGCAGCATTGTTTCTAATCGGATCTATTTCAGCTTGGTGCATCCAATTCATCGCATTCGCATGCATGGGGTAATGTATTTTTGGTCTCTATTCATAGCTTAATTTTTTTTATTTTTGTTTATTCAATTAGGGCTTTTTTTTGTTAAGATTTGAGTAGATATGGTTCCGGAGGAAAAGATTATAGATTATTTAGCTATGAGTAGATGACAATCATCTGAATTGGGCTGCAATAAAAATGGATAGAAGAGTATTATATAGTTAACCCAACTAGTTTAGGGTTGAGGTGTTTTTGATTGAAATTATAACTTTGAATAGTGAATCAGGCCTTAGGACCAAGCTTGTTGTTGTTGTTATGAGTGAGTTAAAATTATTCTTTTTTTACTTCTAAATATATTTCCAAATACCCTGTAAGCAGCAAAGGAAGCCTGGCACATTTGTTATATCTACTAACGCTTCATCCTAACCAACCAACTATACCTGATATGAAGCTGTTCTATAAAAGCTCAAGAAAAGAAGAAAGCAAGAAAAGGATAGGGATTTCTTAAGGAAAGGAGTATATTTAGTCTTTACCCAATGGTGGTTGTACTCGAGGTTGGTAATAAAATGAAGCTGCTCAGTTTTCTAGCATAGCAGAGTGAGATATATTGAAGTAAGGAGAATAAACTTAATCTTAAACCACAAATGGGGTCTTTTAGGCAGTCGATTGTCCGTTTGCTTCCACTGACTTACATTGTGAAAGCCCGTCAATGAAATAATGAAACGAATCAATGACTGGGGAAGTACTTAATTTTTTCCCAAAATTTTGTAATCCAGAATTTTATAACTTTTAGGTTTTTGATCCTTTAATTTCTTTATTAAGTAATTGAGAATAATGGTGGACCAAAAGATGGTAACTGAGGGATGCAGAATAACTTTTTATTCATATAATTTTTTTTGATACTTTTTGAAAAACTTGATACAGGATTAGTGGCTAAGCTCGTAATTAGCTCAAAGTGTGTGTAAGAGCTAATTGTCGCGGGGAAGTTTGTTAGTCTAAGTTAGCATTTTCTTTCCTAATTTAATTTCTTATCTCCTGTTATTTCATTTTCAGCACACTGCATGTGGATATAGCAGGTAGTATGAGAGCTCAATCAAACACTTCTATTGCAGCATGATAAATGATATTGCTAGTTTTCTCCCTAAATTTCTCCTCATCTATACTCTTTTCTCTTATTCTTCTCTTCTCTGTTCTTCGATACCAATAATTTGGTATTAGAACCATTTTTAACATGCTTTTAAGAGCATAAATGTAGTTCACTTGTCTGTCTAGGAGTTTACAGTAGTTAAAACAATTACTTTCCTCAAAATGTAGGTCTCAAAGTTATTTACATCAAAAGGTAATCAAACTTAAATCTTGGTGCTATTTGCTTGAATCTAGTCTATTCAGTGACAGAAGAATGTTCACTAGTAATTAGTGTTACACTGACCTTGTCATCACATAGTCAAAATCCCAATCTGCCCATCCATATGATGCTCCATAAGACTGTAACTTATTAAAGCAATAACCAAATGAATTATATGTAGTAGTATAGCCTCTAAACCTCATTAAGAAAGAGGTCGATATTGTTTTGATAATCTCTGGAACAGTCGATCCTAATGAGGTGGAAATGTTATATCCTGCTTGCCCTATAGCCATTTATCCTTTCCGTTGTTTACGCAGCATGGAAATTATTTTTGAATTTTCTGACTAGAAGACCTCTCTTTTACGTATATCTATCCTAATTGATTCTTACAGAACAAATGTCATTTGTAACAGTGCAGTGGTTGTCTGGGGTCCGTTAGTAAAACCAAATTAACTTCTTCAGTTCATGAGCATCTGAAGGAGAAACATCTAGATCATTTAGTACATAAAGCTAAACTGTCGGCGGATTTTTGGACAACCAGTACGGGTGACATGGACAACTACAGTGCAGCTCAATCACAAGGAAGCATCTCGTCAATTAGTACATCTACTCAGGCACCCGATGCTCATGGCGCTGCAAATACAAACAACCATTCTGAATTTGTAAATCATGGATTTATTCGCTGGAACCAAATCAGACAGCAGTGGGTCGGACGTAAAAGTCCCGAGAAGCAACCAAAACAGCTTCTTGAACCCAAATTAAGTTGGAATGCTACTTATGATAGTCTGCTGGGGAGCAACAAGCCATTTCCCAAGCGTATCCCACTTGCTGAAATGGTAGATTTTCTTGTGGATGTTTGGGAGCAGGAAGGAATGTATGATTGAGATGTGTTGCAAGCTAAGGTTGCGGACGAATCATCAAGGGAGAGTAGTAGCCTTGTTAGGATGATGTAAACTTGATTTGCTTCGTGACAAAGAGGTTTCTGGATATATGGGGTTTTTGTAAAGATATATATGTAACCTACCTTGTGTACATTTAAACAAACTATGATGCTAGGAAACCTGTTGACGTTTATAAAAACTGATGACTGTCGTCTGGTTCTTTCAGCAGATGTTACTTTCTTATGCTCTAACTTGGTTCAGGAAAAATAATGAGAACTCGTTCAACGATCTTTCATACATGGCCTTGAACGAGAGAGTCTCTTCTCTTTTGTAGTAATCACCTTCCACCAAGAGGGATTAGTACCCTCTTGTTTGTGAAGGTAGAGAGATTGTTTTTGATTGACCCTTGTCATTGATGTCATCAAAGTATGTAAATGTGTTACGAGAGTGGTTGTTCTTGTCCTCACCTCTCATATTATTGCTTGTTATCTTATCATGGAAGTGAAACCACTCTTGTCCTCACCTCTCGTATTATTTCTTGTTATCTTATCATGGAAGTGAACTTATCTAGATAATTATGAAGTGACCAATCCGACAAAGAAGCATAATCGATCGACTGATGTGAGTTAAGTTTAGACAAATAAGGATATTTTGATAAATCACAAAGAGAAATCAGAAAATTATGGTGTGAGTTGTAAAGATAATGGCACGAGAAGGGTATGATAATTAAGTTACACATATTCCCATCGTTGTTGTCAATTAAAACTATTACATGTTTTGGCCCTTTTTGAATGAAGAATAAATGCAGTCCAGGTGACAAATTTATATGGAACGCAGAATAGATTGTGCCAAAAAAATAATTTGATGTTAGTATTCAGCCTGGAAGAGGGACCTTTTTTGCCTTTGTATTTTGTGTTCGTGTCGTCGTTGCATTTGAAGTACTGTGTGAACATTGAGATTATATTATTAACTAAAAGTTCTTTATTACTCACGATGACTTAATAGAATTGATAACCTAAGAATAAATATATTAAACTTTTTTCATAAAATTTATACGATTATAAGATAAAAAAAAAATATTCACGTGACTTTAATTTAATGATGCATATGAATGCATCAAGATATCAAAATTCCCCCCTAGAAGTGGTTTTTATTAAGTGAAAAGATATAGATGAGTAAAGTTCATTATTCGCGACTTTTGAACCTTACAACACTTTTATCTTAAAATTTTCTTCATTAAAAAGATTGGGACACAAAGTAATTATTTTTTTTTAGTTGAGATATTAATCAATCAAACATGGCAAAAAAGGAAATAGGTAACTCAGAGAAATTTAAATTAAATTAAAAAAGTGAAATGTCCTTGTCTAATAAATGTTTTATAATATAAGAATAAATTATTATGTCTCAAGCGATATTATTCGTTGATTCGAAAAATAAATTTATGTCTTAATCTTACGTTGCTCATTATTATTTTATAGAGAGAGCGACGCCAGAATAATTATGGGCCGTCCCCCAAAAGTTGGGCCGTCGAAATGTCCAAACCAAAACCCATGAGGTTCATGGTCCGTGTCGAAATAACATTGGATGTAATTTAACAAGTAAAACAAGCAGAGAGCGACCTCCCTAACAGCTGATTAGCATATATTTAGATTACTCTTACCCTCTCAATTTATATAACACTGTCAAATTTTTAATATTCAAATAAATTTATATTTGATTATAAATTTTTTATTTATCTTTTAATTATTATGAATTGTCAGTTATTGTGCTTTTTAATTAGTTTACAAATATATAAATTTTATACAAAAAAATATTGAAGATTCCATACATAAATTTTCAATTAAATTTAAACTGTTTGACTCTCGAAAAATAAAAAATGTCACATAAATTGAAATAGAGGGAGTAGTTGATTGCAAATAGCTGGCCTTCTTTTCAATTTAATTTATGTGGCATGTTAATTTTTTTTAGAATTCATAGTATTTTAAAATATATATATTTTTTAATTATGTTTTTATAAGAATAATTAACATATATAGTATCACGAAGCAACATCCAACATGGGTGTGTGTTTCCTGTTTGAATAAAAAGGAAAATATTCATTTAAAGTTTAATTTTAAAATATTAAGGGCGATCTAAACTAATTTAATTAGTTTAGATGATTAGTCAACTTGTTTCTTTGAATATGAATTAAATTGTCTCATCTCAAAATTAAAGCGTACGAAGTAAGTTTTAAATATTGAAATTTATTTAATAAATTAACATATACATATTTGGATAGAATATAAGTGTAGAAACTACAAAAAACGATTGTTTATTAAATAAAGAAGTGTTGATATGCTACACTTTTTTTTTTGTTGTCAAAATGACTAATTTATTTAATAAAGCAACGGATACAACGTTAAAAGGAAGTTGAGAATTTTGTTTCGAAGAAAATATTTGAAATATTTGGATTTTTTTTATCGAGGATAAAATAGTGAAACTTTGAAATATAATAATTTTAATGAATTACAATTTGAGCACCTTAAAATCTTATAATTTTAATAAATTATAATTTGAAATTTATAAATTTTAAATCGTGAGCCTCAAATCTCTTGAGGCAAAGATAACTTTTTACTTATCAATCAATAATGGGAACTACAATCAGAGACGGAGCCAGAATTTTACAATAAGAGGGTTCAAAATCTGTAGAATTAGACACATAAAATAGTCTAAGAAGTTCGACATCTATTATATCTCAGTATAAAATTATTTTAATCATGCATAAATAATATAATTTTTCGTCGAAGGCCCCCTTCGTACAAGATGGCTCAGTACTTATTTATTTTTGTACAAAAATAAAATCACTTATACAATAATATTTCTATAAATATTTATTTAAAAGAAAATATTTGTATAAATAAAATCATTTATACTGTGATACATTCGTGGGCCCGTTCTTAAATAAAGTCACTTATTCTGTGATGATATGTTCTATCACATGCAGCAATTACATCGTTCCACGTTATTTCTTTCTCAACGGTCCTTAATTAAGTACTCGTTATATATATATATATATATATATATATATATATATATATATATATATTACAATCCGTAAAATTACACATCAAGTAATATGAATATAATATTCAAATAATCATATTGATTTTTATTTCTTAAAAACATGAAAAATCTAAAATGGACCATAAGTCCATAACCAAAAGGAAGGGAGGGGCGCCTCTATAAAATCCTAGATGTTTTTTTCCCCAAAGAGACACCAATTTAATTAAATGTATAATTCTCCTAATTCTAAGGGCCCTGATTTCGTTCTATCTCTAAGCAGATCACGTTATTAACAAGCTCATTATCCAGTTTTTTTTTCTATAGTGTTAAATTTTATGTCAAGTCAAATTGAATGGAAGAAAATATCTTCCTCTTTTCAATTCCTTTCTCCTGCTTTCTTTTTAGTCTGTTTCAAAAAAAATACTTTTTTATATTTTGTCAACTTTCCACGTAATATGTATATTTGACATATTTTTAGTTTACGAGCATAAATTCAGAAGTTTTCTTTATTTTCTTAAATTTTGTGTCAAATCAAAATATGATTAAACAAATTGAAACGAAGAAAATAGTAATATTTTCCTCTATAAAATATTAAAATCGTGAATATATGCAACTAATATATACATCAAGGATATTAAATTTATCTCTCTTCTAATATATAAATGCAATGTTATTAAGAAGCTCATCAACATCGAGTTGCATACTTAATTCATGGATATCCAATTTCAGGACCCCATTATCAACTTCCATTCAGCTTAATTATGATCAAAATTACTGTTATAATTGCAATATGCGAGAAATGGACGGTCCTGATCAGAAGAAAAACGATAATTTTATTATGAACAAAATAAGCATAAGGAATTCTTATTCCAACATAGAATTATCATCATCATCAACTTATAATGATGAAGTTAAGACGTCGAAATTCGGATCATCGGAAGATTATTCCGCTGCACCGGAAGACGGAGGCGGAGGTAAAATGTACAGCGGTGGCAATGGTGGTGGACATGGTTCGGGTCCGGGTTCGGGTTCGGATGATTCAAATAGTTGGCATGGGAATGAGAACACAGAAGCTTACTATAAGAAAATGATCGAAACTTACCCGAGAAATGCACTTTTACTTGCAAACTACGCAAGGTTTTTGAAAGAGGTATGTAAACACGATTAATATTATAACTTTCATAGTTTTAATTAATTCGAAAGTTAATTTGATTAATTCTTAAAATTAAATTAGATTACATTAATTCGATATTTTAATATTCAAAAAATAATATAAATTGCAATATTTTGCATATCAATATGATGAAAACACATCGTAAAATATTAGTCAAATTTCTTATTATTTAACTCTAAAAAAATCTATATCAATTAAAAGTAGATAGAGATAATATTTTCTTCGGGTCTATGATTACATGTTCATGTGTAAGAGACAATGAATAAAATACTCTCCGTCCGGTATTGTTTGTCATGTTGCACTTTTCAAAAGTCAATTTATTTAATTTTTAAAATTAAATTAGATCACATTAATTTGATATTTTAAACAAAAAATTTTAGATATCCTAAAGCTACATGAAAAAAACTATAAATTGCATTTTTTGCAATTAATATAATGAAAAAATATATCTTAAAATATTAGTCAAATTTTTTATAGTTTAACGCTAAAAATAAAAATCATGATAAATAATACAGGGAGAGAATTGTAATTTTACTATACTATCCTTAATTATGTCTCTTTTTGTCTCACTGTACGTGACAATTTTTAACTTAGCGTGCCCAAAATCAACGTTAAGTACTTAAATTATTTTATTTTCTAATAATGTAAGTGTTAGATTCTTTTTCAGACCGACACTAAAAAAAGAAAAATGCCACAAAAATTAATACAGAGTGTAAAAAGTACTATACTTACTAATAAGAGTAAAATAGTAAAATATTTTTACTAATAAAAAAAATATTTTAATATAATGAATAAATAAAAATAGACGAGGGCAATATTAATTTTTTTTTCTCTCTAGTAAACACTTTCCTTTTTGGTAAATACTCCTAAAATTTAAAACCATAAATTAGAAAAAAAAAGATCAATACATTTTATATGTGTTTAATTTAAGATTACAACTCTAAATTTTATTTTATTTTACTTTTTAAAATTTCATTATAAGTCGAACAGTCATATTGAAACATGTGATTTGTTTTTATCAAAATACGTGTAATTAATATGTAGATTATGTTTTTGAAAAAAACAGGTTAAGGGGGATTTAGTAAAAGCAGAAGAATATTGCGGAAGAGCTGTGGTGATAAATCCAAGGAATGGAAATGTGTTGTCACTTTATGCAGATCTAATTTGGTTAACTCAAAAAAATGCATCTCGTGCCAATGCTTATTTTGATCAAGCTGTTAAATTTGACCCTCATGATTGGTATAAACCTTTTTTAAAAATTAATTAAAATCATTAATCTAAAGAAATTAAGTGATTAAAACTTCAATCATTATTGAGAACATACTTTAATTTAATACATGGATTATTATTGTTGCGCAGTTATGTAGTGGCATCATATGCTAGGTTCTTGTGGGATGCTGAGGAGGAATTGAACAAGTAAAAGAGCTAAGTGGAAGTATATTGTACGCTAGCGATAGAGAAAGTTGTTTTCACAATCTCAAGCGCAATAATAATGCACAAGGACGAATGAATATGCTAGAAATTATAGGTATTCGCACTATAGGTACGAATTTGATTATAATGATTAATGGCTTCTTTGATCCGGCTTCTTTTCATTTCTTTCGCTTCATTTTTTTTAAGTTATACTTTGGATGACAGACACGTGTCATAGTTTAAAATTAATGATTGAGATCTAATTAATTAAAATAAAATCCTAACTATAAATATTTACTTCCATATATTTGCAAAATATTTAAGAAACAAATATATGAAAGTAAATAATTATGAGTAGAACTCTGCTATAATTAATTAGATCTCAATTATTAATTCTATCTATAACATGGGTCTTTAATTCAAGCTAGAACTTGAAAATAATAGAGAGAAGAGAAACGAAGTGGAGCTGAATCCTGGTTGGTTCAAATTAATTGAACTTTTTTCGAATATGTAAAATTTATTTTTTCGAAAATATGATCAAAATTAAAAGTTTTAACTCTCATGATCACATAAATGGAAAAGAAGGGGCATATGCAATCTTTATTGGCCTCTGGAAAGTGGAAATTCAACCTTAACAAACTGGCAAAATATTGGGCCTGGCCGATGACTGTTTCTGAGCAAGTGTGACAATTAAGTCCTACTCCAAATTGTCTATTTTTATTTTATTTTATTTTCTGCTGGTTATTATTTTTCGGTCAATTTGACCATATAATATGGAATTATAATATAAAATTAGATAAATATATAATTAAAGTTTTATTTGTATACGCAATTTAAATATATTTTTTTATACACAAAACCTTCACAAGTTGTAAAAATTATTGAAATTTCTTGAACTTTTATACTCCCTTCATTCCTATTTATATTTCAGTATTTATATCGTAATATAAACGCAGACTTAAAAGAAGCAATAAAAAAATCTTTGTTAAGATCTAAACATACACCATATGAACTTTCAAATTTGTTTGTGGGAAGGTCTATTAAAAGGGTCAAATAAATTTATTAATTAGGTAAAAGTCCTTCAAGTTTTAAAAATTAGGTAGAAGTGACAAAAAAAAATATTAGGTTAAAAAATATTTTTACAATAGTCCCAAACTTTTTATTTTTACACTTTAATCCAACAACTGTCGTAGTTGTCGGGACAACTTCTTTAATCATTCGACAACTGTCATAGTTGTCGGAACAACTTCTTTAGTCGTTCGACAACTTCAACAGTTGTCCAAGCAACTTCAGTAGTTGTCCAGACAACTACGAATCTGACTTAGTTTAGTTTTTTTATTAATATTAAAAATAAAAAGTAAAAAAATAATAAAAGAGCCCCACTTATTCTATTTTTTTAATTAAAAACTTAAAACGCACTGTGAGCTCATTTTTCCCTTATACGCTATATATGCCAAAAAATAAAATACTCCCTCCCTCGTTATTTGTGCAGACTACATGCTAAAAAGATGTATTTTATTATAATTAAACATAATTTAATTTTAAAATATTTTTTTCAATAAATGATTTAAAATTATTTTAAATCACTAATTTCAATTTTTTTTCTTAATTAACATTCCAAGTTAAATAGTACTAGAAAAAACTAGCATGCATCGAAATTAATTTATGTTATCCTTCGTACGAAAACGAACTTGAATAATAAAATTATAGTGATATGTCATGTCAAAATTTTTTAAAAATGATAAAGTCCGAGTATCCGGACCTAAAATTCATATTCCAATTCGATTAATAGCGCATAATTGGGGGACCAAAATCCGAAACCATATCCATTAGCAACGGGTCCCATGTTTGATGTTCCCCCGCAGGCCGTACGGAATTGTTCCCCACAGAGCGTGCAGTACACTACATCTAATCTAACGACTGAAAATCTTGCGTGAATGACACGCTCTTTGTCGAGGTTGGGAAATAATAGACAGCATCGTAAGTACCCACATCACTTCTACGACCTTCTGTAAAGCATTTTAAAAATTTTAAAATATAATTGTATCAATCAAAAAATAACTTAGTTTGACTCATAATTATTTTAAAAATAACACAAAATTTAACACAAAATTTAAAAATAAAAAAGAATTTTAAATTTTATGATTTTAAATTAAATTTACGTTAAATATATAAAATTTTCTTTTAATTGTATAACCTTAAATACACTATATGAAGAGTTAAAATTAAAATATTATTAAAATAGTAATTATTTATTTTAGATAAATCTAAAAATATATATTTTTTATAACGGAGAAAGTATATGTGTTTTTGAAGATATTTAGTGGAAACAACTTTAACCAACGAATCTTCACCTTCTAATATGCCATTTGGACCGTGTAGGATAAGATATTTAGAATTTTAAATTGTCAAATAAATCAAATCATTTGTATTTCGAAGAAGATTGTGTGGCATGATACTTTTATTTATCATTATAATAAAGCCTCATTATGATCTTGAATATTGCATAAGATTTGAGTGATTATTAAAAAATATATATTACTCTCTCCGTTTTATTTATATCACACTTTTTTATTTGACAGGACATTTTTTAAAAAAATTGAAATTAAAAATCTACAACAATGGTTGGATAAATGTTAGTCTGATAATCATTTTATTAAAAGGTAAAAATAAAATTTGAAAGTTAAATTATTTTTAATTATAATAAAATGATATTCTTTTTAAAAAACCTAAAAAGAAAAAGGTGTCACGTAATTTAGGTGACACCCTGATTTTCTTAGTCAATTTTTAAAAAAAAATCATTTTATTATAATTAAAAATAACTTCTTTTTCTTATAAATATCTAAAAATTATTCTAAATAAAAATATTATAATTAATTTATTTTCCTTAAATATCATCCTAATCATAAAATGAGATAGAGGAGGCATAAGAGAAAATTGTCGGTTTGGATGTGTTAACTGATAAGGCTCGTTTGTCCTTGAAAGTTGGCTACGTGGCACGTGTGGTCTATCTGTTTCACGGCGTGGCGGTTGCTATCAGCCAAGTTTTATCTAACCAAAAACACAACCTCTTTACTGCAAAACTTCATACATGCTCATCACAAACTTTACTTCAAATTCTGTCTAAATAATCTTTGTGAATTTTACTGGAAACAAAGTTGAATTTTTTTCTTCTAAAACCATGGCAAGTCCTATGGAGAAGGGGAGTCATGATGATGAAATTGTGTCGGTGGAGCTTCCTGCACCTCCTTCATGGAAAAAATTGGTACTCACAAATTTACTTTCTCAATTTTGCTGGTTGCCATCATGTTGCTGTAATTTTTTGCTTTTCGGTAGCCTTAATTCATGTTCTATGGTAGCTTGAACTTTTGTAGGTGTTGGTCAGCTTAATTTATAGTCTTTTGGTTCACGAAATTCATGCAATAGGAAGCATGATCATGTTTCTGGTTAATTAAAGTAGTTTTTCTTTTGTTTTTTTGGTGGAAAAATTGGGTTTTTTTGAGGAAGTTTTACTGTTAGCAAGTGTAGCATCATCAATTTTAGCTTTGCATCTGTCAGTAAATTTGCCTCTTTAAGCCTTAGTTAAGTTACTGATGCAGAAGGTTGGGATGAAATGAGCTAAAAGAGCGCGATCTGAACTGGTTGATTGTCAACCTTCTGCTTTAGGCTAAGATAATTACTTTAGTGACCGGAAGATAATGATAAACTAGAGAATTGTCAGCTTTGGCGCACCTTTGACTAATTTTACAAATATCTTTGACTTTTCACCAGCAACAAGTTTTGGGTAACTCCGTCAATCGAAGTTAGAATAAATGGAAAGAATCACCTAGTGTTTTTGCCTCCGATGTGATTTGAACCTTAGACTCGGTGGCTTTCAATCACTTCATTGGCATAACAGCTAGGCTACACCTGAACCACCAATATTGATCGGGACATCCTCTTCTTGGTATTAGTGTGTTGGGTCATAACCATTATAACTCGATCCTTCTATTTATCACCCCTTGGAAATTGTCTTTATACCTCAAAAGATGAAAAGAGTGAGCCTTTGTTCATATTTTGGTTGCGGTCTTTAACGTTTTTCCAAACAGCTTAGATAGTCCATCTTTAGAATCGTGATAGGGGAGCCTTATATTTAACAACGGTGAAGTCAATCACTATTAATGCAACTCTTCCTATTCATCCAGAAATCGCAAACAACCTCAAAAAAAAAAGGTAGAGAGTAGTTTATACCCGTGCTGAAGATGGATAGTTGGACTCTACGCACTACCACTATGCACTACATAATAAATTGGCAATTAATTAACGACAATAGCTTAATTGCCGGTAGATATGTATTTCTAGCGGAATTAACACTCTTAACTTATGTGTATTCATTGTCCCTAAAAGTTGTTTTGTTAGTGACGTTATGTAGTGTACTCCGAATATTCTTGGGAGACATAGGAGTAGTCCTGTAAAGGAATTCAATATGTGCTGTTGTGTAGCTTACATGTACACCTGACGTATATTTTACCTCTGTGATTTTGCAGTTCACCCTAAAGCAAGGGGGTACACCAAAGAAGAGTGAGGTTGTATTTATCACTCCAACAGGAGAGGAGGTCAAAAACCGCAAACAGTTGGAGCAGTATCTCAAAGCACATCCTGGAAACCCTGCTATATCAGAATTTGATTGGAGTACTGGTGAGACTCCAAGGAGATCAGCGAGGATCAGTGAGAAGGTCAAGGCAATGAGACCACCTTCACTACTTGAATCACCAAAGAAAAAACGCCGAACATCGTCTGGTACAAAGAAAGATAGCAAGGAAAAGGATGCTGCAAAAGCTGAGAAGGGAAGTTCAGAAACTACAGGGATGGAACCTTCCAAAGAAGAAAATGAAAACTTGGAGAAGAAAGATGGAGAAGCAGAAGCTGAAATGCAGGACAAGGGGAAGAAAGAGGCGGAAGCTGTGGTAGAAGATGAGCACATAGAGGATGCTAAACTGCCCCCTGCGGAGAAGCCAGATTCTGAATCTGAGGAATTTCACAGTGCTGATGACGGTAATCAGGACAAGTCGGAAAATGCAGAAGCTGAGATGGAGGACAAGAAGAAGAAAGAGGTGGAAGCTGTGGAAGAAGATGAGTGCTTAAAAGGTGCTGAACTGCCCTCTGGTAACAAGCCAGAGCCTGAATCTGAGGAAGTTCACAGTACTGATGTTGGTAAACAGAACAAGTCAGAAAATGCAGGTATCGAGGAAAAAGAAGTATCTGAAGAAAAGCTGGAGTCTCAAAACAAACCAGAAGAACTCGCTGCGGAAGGGACCAATGTCACCGTAGGAGGAATTGCCGACCAAGCAGAACATGCTGTTGACGGCGGGGTATCTAAGGATGCCCACAGCAATGATGGTGAAGATAGGCTGAAAGAGGAGGACAAAGAAACAGAAGGAACTGATTTAGCTATGGAAAATAACAATATTACTCAACCAGGCCTGGTTCATCCCCAGCAGCATCAATCACCTGCGCCTATTAGCTGCTGATGCTCATCCGCATCGCCCTTAGGACATTTCCTGTTACATGTTTACTGACTTTTAGATTCAATTTGATTATTGTAATGGTAATGCTTCGATTCTCTGGTAGTTTAGTGTCTAGTTTCCAGGACTGCAACACTCTCATCGTTGTGTATGTATCTGTTTCTGTCGTGGTACACTTGGATCTGTTATTAAACCTTGATGTAGAATGTTTTAGGAGATGATTTGTGACTTGCAGAGTTCTATTTGCCATAACATGTAGAGCTTTCGAATTGCGCCTTTGTGATGCACAATGTGTTCATAACTGAATATTTTCTGGTGGAAATTGAAATTTATAACATACTAACAGTATAGTAGAGGTGTTTTTTTACAGATGAAAAGAATGAAATGCTAGAATGGAAAGTTCTAATTTGCAGAAACACTTAAATATTCACCATTTTCATGTAATTTCGAGTTATGAAACGCACCATTACTAGAGCTATCAGGACTATCTGCGAGCAATTCCTTTTTCTTGTTCTCCTCATATTTTCCAGACAGAGAATCAAACAAAATTCCAGCACCAACTCCAACAGCCAAATCAATAGTGTAATGGCCCCTGGTACTCAACAATCTCACCGTCTGTAATACGTTCAATGTGTCAAATAAATAAGACAATTTCCATCTCTGCATACGCTTCATATCCAGCGATGCAATCACTGATGCTGCAACATGCCCTGAATAGAACAAGAAAAACGACACATTTCCTACTGGAAAATCAGCTCCCGACCCCAGAAAATCCTACATTAACAAACCGGAAAACAATCAAAGCCCTGAACAAGTAATGTTTCAATGCAAATTTTCTACTTTCAACAATGCATGATGCTTCGTGTGCTGAGATTTTTCTTTATTCTTGTTACCGAACAAAATGGAAATAAGATACTTGTATACATTTTAATGGTTTTTGCTTACCTCTGGTAATGGCAACTGCGTAGAATATCCAAGAATACCTCTACATGTGAACATGAACAGAGTTGCAATAGTTGCTCTTGGTCGCCCTTCAATTAAGAAAGCCCATACTATGTACACCATTTGCATCCCCACAAACCCCTGTATGATGAATCAATGAATTGACAAATTGTAAAACAGAACCAGCATAAAGCATATTAGATCTGGTATCAATTGTGTGATCATTTCATTTAAAAGTGGTACCGTATTAAGGCCAGCAAGAACAGTATTGAGAGCAGGTTTTGAATCAAGCAAACGATGCAGGGGACGTGTAGCGATGAATCCCAGATCGAAAGGCGGGGATGAAGATGGAACCATATGAAGAGTATATTCCACGCCCATGAAGAAGAACAATGTGGTAGCGAAGATGCACGGTATAGGATGGTTCTTCACCACACCGAATACATCCCTAGCCGTCAATGTCATGAAAAATGTATTGCTGAACCACCATGAATCACCGAATTCTGAAGGCGGTCTTTTCTTCATGTCAGTAATTTTATTGTCGTCTTCCATATCCATGTTTTCAAATTGGAATTCGGTAATGGAGGAATGTGATCTAGTGTTGAGGCTAGATGAAGAAGAATAACGAAGATGGAGAGTTTCTACTTTCATTTCTGCCGTTTAAATTTCCTGCAATGGATGAAGACATGACGAATGGCACTATAATGTTACCAATAATTGTATTAATGCAACCGCATATGTCTTTCTCCGAAATGTGATCAGTTTTAATGGAAATCCAGATTCCGAAAAGGATCTTATTGAGGAAATCTCAGATCTCAGTTTGAAGCTAAAATCACAAAATAAAGAGGCGTTTGAATATTTGATATGGAAGAAAAAAATGAGGAACTAATATGCAGATTTGGTTTACAAGGAATAGAACGAACAGATAAAAGGGCTATTAGTTTAATTCTTATGGCAAAATATTTACAATTCAATTTACTCCTACCGATTATTTATACCAAACTAATTCAATTTGTTGCTTAATTAAGTAAAAGTTTGGATTGATGACTTAAAATAAATCAGAGAAAATGAGGAATTGTAGGCCAATCAAATTTCTGCTCAGCTATACGGCTATACCATTTGTCATCGACCAAATATATATAAGATAGATCACTCTTGAACTAAATAAGCAATAATTTAATCAACTATATCAAAATTAAGAACTTAAACATTGTTTAAGAATAATAATGGCGTAATACTTCATCATATCATACGAGAGAGTTTCTCTTTACAAACTATTTACTTTATTTGGATTTTGATCCTTTGGCACATTTTTGAGCATATTGATTATTGAGCAATGTTTATGAATATATAAGATATATCATACGAGAGTGTTTCTCTTTACAAACTATTTACTTTATTTGGATTTTGATCCTTTGGCACATTTTTGAGCATATTGATTATTGAGCAATGTTTATGAATATATAAGATACTGTTTTCTTCAATACATTTATATAGGTTACAATTTTTATGTTTGTCCCCGGAACATAAGAGAAGTGTTAATTAATAATTATATGAAAGCTTAGACAAAGTCACAAGTCAAAATTTAACATTATGATTTGACGAAGAAAGACATCGATTTTTTTTATATCGATTTCGATTAAGTAGTACCTATTATTTTCCTTTAGGGTCACTTGTGTAAGACATAAGACAAATTTTTGAGCTAACTGATCATTCGATAAACAGATTGCATTTCATTTATACACCAAAACACCAACCAGAACAAAACGGGTGCAAAACAGTGTGTACAACTACTACACATTACTGCAAAAACTCAGTAAGATACCAGAGTCTGATGACTCTTATCATGTCAGTTAGGGATACAACTCCTTCCAGCAAGCCTTGTTCATCTACCACCCAAACACGATGCACATTGTCTGAAACAACTTTCTCCACCACTTCCCCGAGTGACGATTCGGGATGGCATGTCACTTGTTCCCTCCACGACGATCTCAGCCCGGTATTAGGAGCTCCCGACAGCATTTTCAAGAAATCAAGGACCTCTAGGTTCAGTAGAGGCTGCATTTTCGATACAGGACATCCTCTCAAGTCTGTTGCTGAAAATGTTCCTACAATCTTCCTCTTTTTCCCCTGCAAATTTCATGGAAAACAAGAAACGTAACATTGTTAAGTGTATATATATAAATTAAATTCAACAAGTGAGAGGGTGAGACTAATGTTTTAACTTACATTCACAAGCTGAGTATGATCTTCTGTTATGTCATTAGATGACTCCACAATTGGTACTGCACTTAGCGAAGCTGTTCTCATGCATTTGATCACATCGATAACTTTAGCCTTATTAGTCACACCGAAAACAGTGTCTGTGATTGCTTGGAGTTGTTTATCCGAGACCTTGTGAGGCATGATCGCTTTAAGCTCCTGCTGGTCATTCAAAAACCTAAGTAGATCCATTTGTGTTAGCATTCGGTAACATGACGCTGACTCGGTGAGCTCAACGCCAACTACATTTTCTGATCGTCCATTCACTGGTACCATGGCTCGATGTATGCCTTTGCTGAAAACTTCCATACAATCCACAATACTTCACATATAAACCAGTAATTAGTAAGATACATTTGTAATCCGAAATTCATTTGATAAATAGCAGCAAGGACGTACTCACAACTTCACTGATTTATTAAAGTAAACATAATGATAAAAATCCTTACTCCGCCGCTACTCATTCCAATCCGATAGATTAAAAGTAATTGCCAACAACATCAGTATATTCTGGAGGATTGATTTTGTAGATCACTTACAATTTCTTAATTTTATAGTTTTGTGATCTCTTCTTCATGTTTACCCATGAAGAAAACATCATTTTTATTTTTTTTTGTAAGCAGCCAAGAGATCTCAATTACTCGTTACATACCTTGTGTTAGGGCTGAGGGTCCATAAACTAAGACTTTCAAGACAATGCCCAATAATCGAAGAAACAGGAACCATCATCTTTTTCGTTAGATCAGCATCATCATCACGATAACCGTTTCCAGCAATATATGCGAGAATATCAAGCATAGTTACCATCCCTATATAATGTTTTCGTACAGCACCCGTCTGTTTATCAGATTCCAAAATCATAGAACCGCCGGCACCAATCCAGTGCCCAGGCGGTGCAGCCACCGGAACCGCCACCACCTTGTTAGCCATCAGAGTGTTTATTGTATCTGCCAGCGTGGCTGTATACGGAACCTCCACAAGTCTCCTTTTATCAATAATTAGATCCTTCACCTGCTTGTCTTTAAGCATCTGATGCTTCTGAGATCTACGGGGGCTTCCCGCCGCTTGTATCTCCGCTGTTGCCTGCATTTTGTTTGTATGAGTATTTTTTTTTGTGTGTGTTGGGTGAAAACAAAGGAGAAGTTGAAAAACTGAAAGTGCACTAATATAGGTTCATATGTGGCTTAATACGTGTCAGCATTAGGGGTTGGAAAAGAGAAGAGTGCCATTTGTTATTTTGTTTGCTACGTGGTGCTTGCTTCTTGAGCAATTCACCGATCCTATCCAGTTGCTATTTCATAGGGTCGTTTGGTACGTGCAACTTTATCTCATATTTATTTGAAGTATTATTTGTATCATGATGGTGAAATTACTTTTAAAAAAAGCGGAGGTAATAAGGGACTAAAGATTCATACGATTCAATTATTTTTTTTGGAAAATCTTTCAAATTCTTTTATATATATATTTTTTTATATTTCAATTTTTTTAATAAATATTCGACTTTGTTTTGGTGTCGCATATAAAAACTTGAATAAAATAATATCACATCATGGATATACTTGTTCATCCAATCCTACGTACCAAAACAGTTTTTAGAGCGTCTTTTATTATGAAGAAGACTTGTTAGTCCGAGTAATTTTGTATCTGAAACTTCCCTCAAGATTCATGAGTAATTAATCAAAATATTATTTAGTTCCACCCTTAGCGCTTTCTACGGAAGGTAAAAGAAACAGAAAAAGGAAGTATGGAGTTATGATGTATATACTGAACAAGATATTAGCTGCTATCATCTGCAAAAAATGAAGAGATTATGAGTAACTTGGGCAAGCATCCAAAGCCTTAATAATAATTGAATTAGCAGTAACAATTTCGGATTGACAACCTGTTCAATAAACAAATAAGAATATATCTAAAGATCCTCATATTCGACAGCATATACAGACAGTACAATCAGTTATACAACATTTAACTTCAACTGACCAGTTTCTCAGCCCTAGTTAGTGTTTCAAAGTTAGACAGACGCACCCGGTAGCAAAGTGAATGAAATCTAGGTTAGGCTAAGGCTTTCTTTTTTGGTATCCAAGATGTTGATTGAGATAACCATCTTCTTAGAAAATGTGACCGCTTGAGTTCTGGTTTTGGAATTGCATCCTCGTCTTGAAAATCACCAATCTCTTTGCTCTTCTCTTGGTGGTCAATGTTGCCATTATCTTTAATGTTCACTTCATGAGCATCCAAACTGGAAGAAAAATGGTTAGGGTGCCACTTAAGTTCTGTTCCGTGACAAATGAGAAGTGTAGTGAGTACATACTAAATTTCTGTAATGTAACAGATAAGCAAGGGTAAACATACAGATTGTATGCAGTGATACATGTATTAGCCAAATATGTGTACTCTCAGCAATTGAAACATCAGTTATTTGCTGGTTACCTGGTTGCAACTTAGCTCTTTGACTACGACACGTCTCTCACTTTAGTTTAGTAGCAAAGACAAAACTCAGTGATTAGTCTTCCCAAAATTCAGTGAATCTCATGTTATCCTTTTTAGACGATAGGATTTTGGGTGACAAGTAGCACAAGATGGTTTACTAGCATCCAGGCAAAAGAAAAAAGGGAATGCAACCAGGTTTCATGTCTTGACTAATAGCTAACATTATATTAAAATGTCTGATTGTGGTGGAGTAGGGGGGGGGGATTGAGGCCTCAAAATAACATACATATGAACTACGAAGGGGTATTAACTATGTGTTCAAGTCCGTTAAATTTGCCATCTACAGAAAAGAAAGGTCACAAATTTTTTTCCGGCATGCCCTTACTTACACAGAGCATTGTTTTTCTTTTGTTGATCAAGTAAGTGAGATAAAGCACCAGAAGATAGATGCGAAAATACAAAAGGGGGACATACATAGAGCATTGTTTGGACTGGTCACATTGGCTATCCAGTCTTTGTTTAGCTGGCCTGTACTCCAAAGTGACATGCTGTGCAAATTGAAGCTGCAGACTCCAAGCACAAAGAAGTAAAGGTAAGAAGCATAAAATGTAGTTAGTGTATTGGGAAATTATTCTCGAAGTTCACAGGAGCATTATAATTAGCAAGAGCTTGGTTATGAAGCATTCAAATCATATATGTGCATTTGACTGTATATGTGTGTTTGTGTGTGTGACTGTATATGTGTGTTTGAGTGCAAAACACAGAGCAGTGCTGGGTAAAGCCGTACAGATCGAATGTTTCACTGCTTATGTAGTAAACCGTAACTAACAACATTTATCACTTCAGAGCACATCGAAAGCAAATTTATATTGAAAAGTAAGGGTGAGGTTCCTAACTTCCTATGCCTCAAATCCACATGTAACCTCACTAGGAAAATAGCCACCATTGTTGTCAATACTAGAATGTTAGTACCTTATCTGACAATCCCCTCATAAGACTGTACCATTAAATCGTCTTTCACCAAACACTTGAGAATATTTAACTTTCTAGCTTAGTTTTGTCATATGAACCTGCTATAGATAGGCACAAAACCTTGGTTGCTCATTGATGAAGTGTGTGATCACCTCAGTTAAAAGTTTAAGTTGTTAAAGAGAATACAGTTATATCATTTAATTGTATTCTCAACACACACCCTCACATGCAAGTGTGTGATACTTTTTCATGGGCCAAAAGCACATGGAAATATTCGATCTCGGGACTCCTGCATGCTCTGATACCATGATGAAGTGTGTGACCATCTCAATTCTCTTATAAAAACTTAAGCTGTTAGAGAGATCACACTTATATCATTTAATTCTTTTCTCAACACTCATTAATTAATTCTAGTTCGAAGATCCAAAAATCATGGGGCTGAAGACAAGAAGAATAATATCCTTATAGACAAATTCTTTGCTTTAGTCCAGAAAATGTATATGGTTCTGCAAGCCCCGAGTGCATGAGAGCCCACACATGGCTATCCATCTAACAGAACTAATAAAAAATAATACTATTTCCTTTTCCTCGTGTCAGTCGATTCGAATTGCAACAAACAAGTTGTTAGTCTACCACAAGCCACTAAAACATTATACATAGAGGTGTTACCTTGTGAATTTTGATGATGGAAAAAAGAGGCACTCAGAAGTTAGAAACGAGCTGTACTTAGATTCCCAGTCAGTAACAATATGAAAAACTACTGACCTGATCACCATCTTTCATACCAAAACAGTTGATAAAAGTTTTGTCATTCACAAGTTTTTGACTTCCATAGCACAAACAGAAGTGACTCCATACTAGTGACCTGCATCAATAGGCAATACAACTTTAAGATCTACCATATTTGCAGCAATGCAGAAAGACCAACAATTCGTCAAATTCAATTTATTCCTTTTATTTTCAGCCATTCTGCATTAACATGATTGCAATCATCTTCACAGAAAACTTGAAATACCAATTATTAGCAAGCAAGCTGAAGTGATAAGACCTTTTATTAAATAATCAATTCTAGAACTTCCTTAACTATTGCAGCAACAAATTGTAGAGTTTTAACTCATTCCCATAATCAAATTATCACAGCACATCTAATGAGTTCTTGTTCATTTTTAACTGTTAATACAGTGCAACACAATATGATGATTACTATCTCCTCGTCAAAGGCGGATCTAAGTTGATTTACAATTTCAGTCTATTACATAAGCATTCCCCCTTTTTCATGCATGTGAAAGTGAATCAAATTAAAAGCAACAAGCTACAGGCAACCATTGTAGAAATAATCAGGTTTCATTCATACCATAGAATCTTGCCTTCATCCTCCCGCGAGAAATTGAAAGCTTCCTCAACTGCTTGTTTAAGGTGTGCTACTGTAGCATTCCTCGCTACATGTATAACTATTCAAAATTTCAGCCAAATAACCAGCATTAGCCATAATTATACCACCACAAAATGCAACAAAAAATAAACTACTACTCCAGATATTAATCTCATTTACCGAATGAAGAGCCATCCAATTTGAGAACGGAGATATTGAGTAGCTGTTCAGGAAGTTTACGATAACCAAAACTCCGAACTAATTTTTTGCTCAACGGAAATGGAGTCCAAACCCTAGAACTCCGATTTTGCAACTGAAAGCACGCTATGATCTTCACCATTATCAGCTCGCTTCGAAAACCCTTGCAGTTTTTTTGTTTTTTTTTTTGGCTTAAACAGGGGAAACAAGTGAGAGTGAAAACAGAAACTGAGAGGCTTTCGGTTTTTTAAAGAGATGACCGTTAGCAGGGTCACGTTTTTTAAGTAGGAGAACGAATTTACTTCTACACGCGCTGTCAGTTAATTCACTTTAATGAAACCGCGCGGGCGTATATTATCGAAAAATAATTAGTGTTTTAATTTTTCACCACTAATGTTCCTATCAAATTAATTAACGTTGCTTTTATTATTAGTTATGATTAACTAATATACATTATTGTCTTAATCTTTATTTTTATTATAATAAACAATAGTGATTTGATTTAACACTGACAATTCAAGAGTTGAAGGTGACAAAAAGAAAAGGTAGATCTATGGTTACTGGAAAAGTTAGTAGAGGCAAAACGGGCATTTTGGCAGTTTGTCAAGTGTTTGGATGTGACTGGAGAGAACATTTTGAAGAAAACTATTACTTGAGCAAACGTTTTTGAAAATTTTGTTTGCCAACTCTAGATAACGAATTTTTATTGAATTTAAATTTATATCAATTTAGATAAATATTTGTGATTTGATAGTATTTGCTCAATTAACTTTAATAATATAGATTTAATTGAAATTCAATTTTATTGGGTTAGTCAGCCAGTTTGATATATAAACGATGAGCCATTTACTAAACTAAGAGTCATATTATTCTAGAGATTTCATTTTAATTTAGTCTGACATGTAAAATAACATTGCCACTCAAAGTCAAATAAATGAGTTAATAGAATCACATCACATGTGAAAAATGATATTATGTCAATTATAATAAAATATTAATAGAAATGTGTCACCGATACAAATGACATGTTTCAACCAATCAAATAAGATCATGTTACTTTGGTCTGACTGCTCAATCAATTTCTTTACAAGATAAATGGCTTATGTGATTCAACTCCGACCATAGAAGTCATTCATTTTGTGAGGAAGATATATGTTACACATCGTATTGGTGCAGCAAGGTAGATGAAATGTGCTAAGAAGGTGCCTCCAAATTTTAAAGACAAGTTCTACGAGATGGTAATTAAATTAACTATGTTTGTATGATGTAGAGTGTTGGCCAATCTAGAACTCTCACTGAAGATGAAAACTACGGAAATGAGAATCTTGAGATAGATGTATGGTCATACTATGAGAGATAAGATTAGAAATGAAAAGATTTGCGATAGGTAAGCATCGCTCTGGTGGAGGATAAAATGCAAAAAAAAAAAAAACGGCGTTGAAATGTTTCAAACATATGAAGGTGAGATGCATGGATGTCCAATGCGGATGTGTGAGATATAGATAATGGATGATTTCAAGAGAAGTGAGTGTATAGATCGAAAACGTATTGATAGAAGGCATGATATAATTTCATTTACCGATGATATGTCCTTATCTAGAAGGCACAAAATAAGGTGGTAGGTTAGCAAGTAGCACAGTGTAGTCTCGCTTATCCTCTCATAATTTTTGTATTTTCTTATTCAAATTGCTTTGATCTATTTTTCATCAAATATCTATTAGAGACAACATCTTTTCTTCGAAGTAAAAGTACAGTCTACATACACCTGAACCTCCCGGACTTTCTTTTTGTAAAATTACACGAAATAAGTTATTATACCATTTTTCACTATTTCCTTTTATGTTTATTTTCTCTTTAAAAACAAAAAAAAAAACATATCCCACATATCCTGATGTCCCACGATATATATGTATATCGGAAAGATATTCAAAACCGCGACATTAGGCGCGTGTTTGTTATCCTCTTACCCGCCTTCTATCCCCTATCAACATCACACCAAAGTCTCAACTTTATGCCCAAAACCGAAGGAATATACTACAAAGCAAATTAGCGAACAAGAAAAAGGTTACAGCACAAGAAAAACTTCGAATCTCAATAACTTATCCCCTTATCTCTTCGCTTAGTATCTTTCAAAAACCCTAAATCCTATATCACGATCACAGAATCAGATGAATTTATTTGATTGAGAAATTGAAGAAAAGTGTTGCTGTAAAAGTTCAATTTGATTTGGACATTATACAATGTCCGCGATAATTTGCGGCAAGAGATCCTTCTTCGACGATTTACAATCGCCGTCTCCGACTTCACCATCGACACCTGTTTCAAAGAAGCTCCGGTGTTCCTCAACCTCTCCGAGAAGATTCTCGCCGTCGCCGCCAGCGGCAGCTTCCGTTGATCATCTGAGAGCTTTGTTTCCCGATGTAGATTGTCAGGTATGATCCTCTTACTTTATCTGGCACTAGAATTTTTTGTTGCTGTAAATGTAGTTAGTTGGAGAAATTATGTAGCTTTTTTTAACGTCATTTAGTTATTGTAAGTAAATTACTCTCTGTATCGGAATGAAATGCTACGAATAGAGTGGGATGAATGTAGATGACTTTGTAAGTGTTTATCTAAAGCAGCTTCAAATAGATTTGAACGAATGTATCTGACTTTGTATGTGTTTATCTGCCACACTAAAACCGGCTGGAGGGGATGGGAGTTGGTTAAGCCTAAAGAATGTCTTTACGCTTCATCAATTTATAAGACATTATTTTCATCATGGAACATTTCATTTCTAAATCTACTTTCACAACTTTATTAAAGGCTATTCAAATTTAAACTCATGGTGATGCGTCTTTGTCAAACTAATTTTTAAACATTCATTCTAATATTTTCCCTCTACGGTCGATACTACATATTTAAAAGAAAGTAGCTTCCTAAACTTTGTGCCAATACAAATGTTGTGGTGAAAATGAAATATTAGTTAGTTCCTACAATATCAAGCAACCCTCAATGATTTCAATTAAATTTCTTGGTGGTCTTTCCTATAATAAGAATCTCAAAGGATGCAATCAATTATTATTTAAAAGGTGCAAAGATTTGATTGTTTATGTATTCTGTATTTCTGTAAAGAACTCTGTTGTTGCTTTTTTTTAATGAGTTTCTGGGTACCAAGTGTTTTATTATATTCTGTTCAGTTTCTTGAGAAAGCCTTGGAGGAATGTGGCAATGATTTGGATGTTGCTATTAAGAGACTGCATGAACTTCATCTTATTCATGCACAAGGAAAGTCAGTTTCTGCCTCAGAAGCTGATGGAGAGATGGACGGTGGTATGTACAATTGTTATGTTCGACATCTAAGTGCTGATTAAGGGGATGCTAGTTTTTTCTCATTTTTATTACTCCGTTCATGTCAAAATGATTCCTAAGTCTCTGAAGTTGGAGTGGATACATATCTACAAATATGTGTGTTATTGACTATCTCACTAATTGCATGGTATTGCAAAATTGCTCCCGGAAAAGGTCAACCATATCCCTTCCATCAGAAAAAAGGGGACCGCTTGATCAATCCAAGTACTCCTAAATAGGGTTTAGTTCTCACTGATATGACATTGGTTTCTATGGTGTTTACTGGTCATTGACATGACATTTTTTCCTGAAAATTTCTGGTTCCATCTGTTCCTCATAATTGCTACCCGTTTTAATTTTTGCTACTTCTCTTCATCAATTTTTTTTTATTGCTACTTCTCCAACATGATTTTATGGTATAGGACCTTGCTGATATGAACAGAAATGTAAATAGATTAACTAAAAACACAATCTAAAGTTATAAATTAGAATATGAATTATTCCCTTTGTTTTAATTTGTTTCTCTTACTATCCTTTTTAGTCCGTTTCAAAAAGAATGCCGCATTTCTTTTTTGACAACTCTTTATTTCTAACTTTTCACATTACATGTTTAAAACCACAAGATTAAAGGACATTTTGGTACATTCTACATATCTTTACTTTAAGACCAAAAGATTCAAAGGTCTTCTTCACTTTTTTAAACTCCGTGTCAAGGAAAAACCGAACAATCAAATTGAAACATAGGGAGTATAGAGAAGGAAAAACTTAGTAATTAACTATATGTATTGCTGATATATGGCAGTTAGAAGAACATGTATGTGATATATGAAAATGTCTAATGTTAAAAGATAATCATCCAATGGTGCAAAGAAGTTCCAAAATATGTTTGTGTGACAAGTTCTTTCAAAGGAACTCATAGATGTGCCCACTTAGCAGCTCATTCGCATCTTGTTAACAAGTCTAGATTTTCATCAATTGTGGAGAAAGGATCTTATTTGCATGCAAAATTTGCAGGTATAGTGAACACTGCTTTTGTCCTAAATAATCCTCCAGCTGATGGCACAGAATGGGTGGAGTTGTTTGTGAGGGAAATGATGAGTGCTACAAGCACAGATGATGCTAGGGCTCGTGCGACAATAGTGTTGGAGCGCTTAGAGAAATCCATTAGTGCTAGTGCAAGTGCAGAAGCAACTCAAAATTTTCAGAAGGTTGGTATTGTACATTAAGTGTATTGTAGTCTATAGATTTACCAGACAACAAATTCCCTGATAAGGAGTTGTGGATAATATTTTTATCAAACATACTTCTCTGGTGTATTTACTATTTTTCTCCGAGGAGTTAATCTAGAAAACTATTTTTGTGATGCGTATATTGTTGGCTTTTCAATGCATTTTATGAGCAGATTTCTGGCTACTCTAGTGCTTCACTAGTAAGAGAACAACAATTTTAGTCATGTTTGCAAAATTTACCTTTTTGACATGCTTAGTTTATTGACCTTAGCCTGTCACTTTTCAATATTCACCGTTTATTTTCCAGGAAAATATGATGCTGAAGGAGCAAATAGAACTGATTCTTCGAGACAATATCATTCTGAAACGTTTAGTGGCCATCCAACATGAACGACAAAAGGAGCACAATGATGATAGGATCCAGGAAGTGCAGCAGCTGAAGCAGTTGATTGCTCAATATCAAGAGCAATTGAGAACTCTCGAGGTACAAGCTGTAGCTTCATATATCATTTTTATTGCATCAATGCACTATAAATGGAGATGTGTGTTTTTAATTACAACAATAACAAGAGATCAGAATTATTTTTGTTAACTGATATTAGAGCCGTTGATGCAAGTCTTATTCAGAAGTCTTGCATCTGAGGACAAGCTTTTAAAGGATAATGTGGCAAAATTAAAGATTTAGAAAGATAAAGAAATATTTTATTAAGAGATGGAAGCTATAATCACAATACTCTTAACAGAAAATTTAGTACTGCTATTAGCAAATTCTTTCAAATAAAAAAAATTGTGCCACAACAAACTCAACTATTTGCATTAGCGTTATTGTTGCTCAACATGAACTCAACTATTTCCCCATCTTAAGGAGACGTCTTCAGGTTCTAAGCAAGATACAAGTTACTCCAGTCTTTAGCTTAACTGATTCCATGGTCATCTTTGCAGGTCAACAATTATTCTTTGAAAATGCATTTGCAGCAGGCTCAGCAATGCAACTCTATCCCTGGACACCTTCATCCAGACGTCTTCTAATTTTGAAATGTTCTCAAATAAGGAGATAGAACTTAAAAAAGAGATTAAGCCGGTTGGCGTGTTATGCGAGTGGTAATATGCGAGTGGTAATATAGGATGTCCAAGTTAATTTGTATTATATTGTGTTTGTCTCTGCTATTATAAGGTACATTATTATGCTGTAAATTGTTCAACTAATTATTTTCAGTCGTCCAAAGTACAAAAATATGCTAATTTTGCAGACTTATTGATGAAACAAGAGTAAAATATTACAAATAAAACATATAATGTGTGACTAAATATTATGGGCTTCTTTAACTTTGAAGCCTACAAAGATTGAACTAGATTTGGTGGGGTGCGCCAGGCCCTTACAGTAGTGCAACACATGGGCGACGCTTGAGAGTCCAGGCAGCAAGCTACCTTGTTGGGCTCTCCCCCTTAAAAAATTGAGTTAATATCGTGTGAGCCAATGGCCCACATATCAGATATTAAACTGATAAGAACAGATACTACACTTGATCTTAGTCAAAAGGCCGAGAAAGGTATGCTTTACTCCCATGCAGGCCTTTGTTTTTATACCAGCTCTCTGATGTCTTCTTCTTAGCTTCTTCCGATGTGGGACTAATTGGCCACTACAAAAGCTAAGCATTTCTGCTCTTGCAAGTGTTATAAACTCAGTTATATCTACCTTTTCCATGATAAATATTTCCTATTGGGCACATGTAAAAAGATGAAGTTATAAATCTGAACGTTACTCGTAGTTAAGAGCTTAATCCATAATTAAGATCAAAGAAAAAAAAGATCCTAAAAAGCTGTTGAGAAATCGAAGATAAGATATCAGTAGTGACTGTTTTTCAATCAGTTTTTAAAGAAAATATTACAAGTGTACATTCAGTATGCCTACATACATATTTCACAGCTCTTCTAAAAAAGCTAAAGAGTGTTATGATCTTGCAAACTAACTCTGTTCAGTATCTCCCCCAACGCTTCTAAGGTGAACTTGTATCGTTCATGTGATTTTCTCCCCTCCTCCACCAACTTCACAGCATACTTGTACAAATTATCATACCTGTGAACTGGATTCTTGGTGTCAATAAAATTGCAGCCGTAGTCAAGAACATAGCTACGGTGAATATCCTTTCTCCAGCGTGAAAGAATGTACTGAGGTGGGATCTCCTTGAAACCATTATGACTTAGCACACATAATGTGTGCCTGCACAGGAAGCCCTCCAGGTTGAATAAACCACATGCACAAAGAACATCAGCAACAGCTGTATTAAACGTAACTTCATAATCTTTTGCTTCATTCACATTCTCAACTTCGCGTTCCTTAACTATGTATATTATGATTGACCCATCAATACCTACTTGTCTTGTGCTTAAACATGAGAACATTCCCTCTATTTCGATTTGAAATTTAACAAATATGGGATTGGTGTAGATTTTCGATAGCTGCATTTCAAAATAAAATCTTGATTTCAACATACAACTTGGATTCCTCGATTCTGAATCAGCCAGTGCTTCTCTTTGGTAGATTTCCTTCAGACATTGGTTATAGCCATCAAGGAACTCTTTCAGGGGGGTATGATTAGACAAATACTCATCAAAAGGAGAAGAAACCTCTCTCTCCTCGAGTGTCACAGGAAACATCCCCGCTAGAAATATATCCTTTAAATAGACAGGGACCCAGTGTTTACGATTTTCGTGGAGTGTCTGGAGCCATTTATGGTCCCTAATTCCATGGCATAGCATCATGTCCTCCCAAGCTGTTTCAAAATCATCTATTCTTGATGATTGGTAAATTGCTTTAGTAAATGCTTTCTTGATGACTTCATATGCGTGTAATCCACCCAATATCTCCGGAACTTTCTTCATGATATGTGACAACGAAATGCAATGAGATGCCCGCGGGAGAACATCAGCAATAGCAGTTTGCATAGCACTAGATTGGTCAATAATGACGGTCTGTGGAGGGCGGCCAATCATGTATGTCAGCCATGCCCTCAACAACCATATAAATGACTCTACAGTCTCTCCTGCAACCAAACCACAGCCTAGTGGCACAGATTGTCCATGGTGGTTCACTCCAGCAAATACCACAAGTGGAACCTCATATTTTGAGATCAAACAAGCACTGTCAATTCTAACCACGTCACCAAAATAACCATATGTGGCCTTACATCTTGCTTCCGCCCAGAACACATTCCGCAGACATCCTTTCTCATTTAGGTCCATTACATAAAAGAAATCAGGGTTTACCAACTGTAGATCAGTGAAGAAACTGAGAATTGCTTGAGCATCTCCAGGTTTAAGAATCAAATGGTTGTTGGACTGGTCAATCACGTTCCTGAATTCACCTTCATCAATGTTCAATTTTCCATCATCATCTGGATCAATAATGACAGTTCTGAATAACCTAATTTTCTGATTTTCTTGATTACCAGTCATCTGCAAGGGCCTTTTACTCCCAGAACTGTTGTTTCTGTGAGATTTATAGAACTTTTCAGTTGACGGATGAATGAGGTGATTGTGTTCAAGTTCAACTTCAATTATTCTCCACCTTTTGTTCTCCATCAATCTGAACTTGATCATAGCTGGACAGCCAGTTCTTGTCTCAGGTCTTGGCCGATTTGCTTCACTTTTCTTTTTAAATCCTGAATTGCTGCAGCTAAGTTTTCCTCTATACCTTTCCCTACTCTTCCTATACCATGTATTACTCACTCTGACCCCGAATCCGTGCGCTTTAGCATAACAGTTGTAAAAGTAGTACACATCCTCATATGTCTCGAACTCCATTCCAACAGTCGGAGGAACAGGGTTTTTGCCTTCAAGAACACCAGATTGACCAGCATATTCCGTCATCGCACACTCTCCATCAATATTGAATTCCTCAGTTTCATCTTCAAAGATGGCAGCATTGAGTGAAAGACCATCCATTTGGAGTGTTGCAGAAGCATCGACGTCAAGCTCTGTAATACATTAAGAAGAGGATAGGTCAAAGGTGGTCAAAACAACCCCTAGAGTGGAAGGTGGGAGAAGAAGAAGAAAGTGAAACATAGAGCTCAAAACACCAAATTTAGATAATGATGTCAATAGAATGTATTTCTCCCCCAACTGTGGATCTAATGACATGCTTGGTGCTATTGGGAATATAGTTACTGCATAATATTGTGATGTGTCTTTCAATCCAGGAAATAAGTGTGTTTTTCTACGGGAGTTCTCCTATACAAGACTGTCAAGACTTAAGAGTTGTACTTTACAATATAAGAAATTCTGCTTACACTGGTCTAGCTTTCAACTTCAATATTGGCCTGATGTATGAGAAAGCCATAAGGTTGTAAAAGAGTACAGTATATAGCTGCCATTTATCCATTTCAACATTATACTTACTTCTTAGTTTGCCCGTAGGAAAAGTTCCTTTGTATCTACCTTTCGATACACAGGCAAACACCCAAAGAAAAAAGTTCATCTAATTTTGTGAAAGATTGAACAGGAAAAAGAACTGATTAACAATTAATATTGCTATTATGTAGGCAAATTTTTTTCCTTATAAGAAATAACTTTCAATCAATGTGACTTCTTCTTTACTTCCACAGTTAGAAGAAACAGCTATGAACTAGAGACTCTATAAATAGAACCACTCCATCGGCCAACAGGAAAATGAGATAGTCCACAGCATACTATCATTGAATTGTCCATGTTGCTTGACATACATAAACGTAAAACCCGTCTGCCGGCATGATCTTCTAAATATCACCTCCATTAGAGCATTGTTTTTATTTTCCCTTTGGCCCTAATATTATTTATTAAACTTTGAAAATGAACTGTGTCTTTCCATGGCAAGTCCACTATATGGGACTGCAACTCACTATTACTAAAGTACTTTGATTCAAAGTTTACTCCTTTGCATGCTTACTTTATCTTCTTCCACACTGGGATATATGAGCATAAATCATCCAAGTATAAGATACCTTGCTTTTGGTTTTTTGTTTTTCCTTTTGGGGGCACGGGGTGAGGGTGAGAAGGTGGGGAGTTTACACTTTACAATAACACTTCACATATTTCAAACAAACTCTTTTGAATCAGTAATGAGGGTGAAAAAAGAATATAGGCAACCAGACATGGCAATATATGTTTATTTAAGTTGTTCTTTCTCATCCTGTTTCTATATCCAAGAAGATTCAGAGTATATACTGCTGTTGATACGAACACTTGCGTTACCCATAGTTTAATCTCCCAATAAACTAACACACTAAAGTATCTTTGGGCAACCACATACTACAGGTTTACCTCAAGCCCTACCCAAAAGAAAGAAACAGTACTTAGAATATATCTCAGTATAAAAAGTACTAGATAACCTTTAAGTTGACTATGCCCCCATAAAGGAAATAGATAGGCTATTTTATCATCCTACTGAAAAAGAAACTTAACAGAATTTGAACTATTTTATATTATATAAATAGACATGAATTCCTCGGGCGAAAAAAGCAAGGTTCAAATTCAAAGAATGAACTTCAGGTCATGATAGAAAAAAGCAGCAATGGAAATAATCATACGAAATTTATATTTGGTACTCAAACAATGGAAAACTGGAAGTAGACATTTTTACAGATGAAAATTAAGGAGATATATAGCTCACTAAAAGCGCCATATACTATCTGAGCACAGATCGGAAATTTCATAACAAAACTACAATAGCTAATAGTTAAGGTCAATTGAGTATGTACAGACTAATATAGAGATCAATTCTTCGAGTGAGAAGTGAAAGGTTAAGGAACAAGGAATAACAAAGAGAAACTAAAGAATTGCTAGTTTGTTGAGAACTTGAACAAATTTAACCTGAAATTTCATATAAAACTTCCCCACCTGAGCCACTGGCGGACGTCGTCTTTCAGCAAAAAATGGCGATAGTTGATTTTAAGCTTCTAAAAAGGAAACAAAGAACAATATTTTATATAGGAGTATTTTTTAATAGTAGTACTAATTTTAAGGGCAAAATATGAACATCAGTTCTCTACAACTAGCATGGTGGTTGCAAGATAAATGATTTGAGATAACAGTTTTTAGTAATGTGGACAACTAACATGAGGCGGTTTAAAAAAAAGTGAAAATAATTTTAGTACAACAGTAAAGGGAAAAAAATTTGTTAAGTGTATATTGTTTTTGTTTAAAACTTGTCTTGAGTTTATTTAATTGCTGAAAGCATGAAATAACAAAACTTGAACTTTCTCTATAAGCAAGGCTTTTAAATTCAGTAAGACACTCACTATACATAATGATGTGTGGACAATTGTTGATAAATTATAGTACAAAAAGAAAGTTCAGAAACTACACAAATTGTTAAACCTCAACTTAGTTCTATGATACACGTTTGTCCACTGCAAGACGAACCTTATTCAAGGACTCCTTAAACGCCTGCCAAGCAACCATATAGTGATGTTGAGAAGCCATCCCTTCGTCAACTACTTGCATGGCACGTCTGTGCAAATGATCAAACAGTTGAACAGGGTTACTAATATCTATGTTGCTTGAGCCAAGTTCTGGTGCATACAAGCGTTTAAAATCCTTTCTCCAGCGAGTCAATATATAATGACTTGGGATTTCCTCTATACCATTGTAGCTGAGCACAGATAAAGCATGTCTGCAGAGATAGCCTTTGAAGTTGAAACAACTGCACATGCATCGAACTTCTACCCCTATTTTATCATAAGTAACTTCAACATCTCTTGCATCACTCGTGTCTCCTTGAACCCCTCGTTCTTTAACCATATATGTGATGATGGGTCCATTGGCGTGAATTTGTGCTATACCTGAACAATTAGACATCAACACTATCTCCTCTTGGAACTTCAAAAATATTTCTTTAGTATACAATTTGGAGAGCTGTAGCTCATAATTGCACCTTGTTCTCAAGACGGGGCTAAATTCTTTTGAATCAAGATCACAAAGAACTTCCTTCTGATGATTTTTTTGTAGTACAAAATCATATATGTCAAAAAATTCTCTCAAATTTGTTTGTTTATGGACAAATCCATCAAAGAAGGGACACATGAACTCACCATGCTGATCAATAGATATTCCAGCCAGAAATGTATCTTTCATATAAATAGGAGCCCATTGTTCTCGATCCTCATACAATCTTTGAAACCATCCATAGCTCCTACATCCAAATTGCTGGGCCATCTCCTCCCATGCAACTTCAAATTCATCAATTTTAAGAGAGCTATACACCGTATTATACAGTACCTCATGGAATACTTCTGATTCCCCCACTTCCCCTACTGAATTGACAATGCTGTCCAAAATAATTGACAAGTTAAGCCTATGGGTAGCCCGAGGAAATACCTCAGATATTGCATTTTGCAAGGCTTTGCAGCGATCTGTGATGATAGTTTGTGGAGGGCGTCCTGACATACACGATAGCCATGCTCTCAGTAACCAAACATATGTCTCAAAACTTTCATCAGCAAGCAAACTACAGCCCAACAAAAGAGTCTCCTTATGGTGGTTTAGTCCAAAGAATGCTAGAAGCGGTACGTCATATTTTTTTGACAAGCATGTTGTGTCGACCACAACCACATCACCAAAATAAGCATATGCCGCTCTTGATCTGGAATCAATCCAAAACACATTCTTTAGATACCCTTCATCATTAAAATCCATTATGTAGAAAAAGTTTGGCTTCGTAAGCTGCACCCGACAGAAGAAGTTGTATATGACTTGGGTATCACCTTCTTTGAGTTTTAAACGTGTGGACCCATCAATCTGGCTGCTGACTGCTCTTTCATCTGAGCTTCCCTCGCCTGGTGTCTCAACAGCAGGAGTTCTGTACAACTTAATTGTTCGCACTTCCACATCAACTGCTGGCTCTAACTTCCTTTTAACCCCTGCATCCATCTTTTTGTGTGACTTGGAGTTTTGCACCCTTTCAGGATCAAAGAGATGGTTATGTTCAAGCTTAACCTCATCCACCCTCCATCTATTGGACTCCACCAATCTCAACCTTACCATCGCTAAGCAACCTGTCCTTGTTTCTTTTCTTCGGCTATTTGCTTCTTTCATTGTCTTGAAACCCTCACAATTGCAACAGAGAACAGCACCGCGCTTCTCTTTACTGTTGCGTTTTGTCCATGAAGACTTCACCCTGATGGCAAAACCAAGCTCCTTAGCATAGCAGTTGTAATAATTATAAGCATCCTCGTAAGATTCAAATTCCATGCCGACAACCGGAGGGGGATAAGACTTTCCCAGGGATGAACCAGTGTGACCATCAATAACTGCTGTATCACCACATCTTGGATCCTCAAGGCCATTACTATGAAACTCAGGTAACTGATGACTATTGTCCCTTGGGGCACCGCTTTCAAAATTAAGCACATGCTCACAGTTTTTCTCAGCTTCATGGCTTTCAAACTCAAGAATTTGCCCAGCAGTAGTTCCAAGCTCATTGGCCTCAACGTTTAGCACTTGGTCACCATCACTCTCAATACCATTGCATGTAATATCAAAGACTTCCTCACTGGCAGCCTCATTATCACTTCCCTCATCCTCGGGAAGTTGTTCACTGGTTCCCAAACCTTCCTCCATCTGAAGCCTTCCAGTAGGGCAAGATGAATGGGAAAAGGTCAGCAACAATGAGATACATGTATCAAGACCTCTATCCAGCTTTTCACGTGGAACAGATCTGTTCCTTTAACCTGAAATCTAGAACTTTGCATTTCAATGAGTCTTGAGACCAACTCTTTCTTGATAACATCTAAATGTCATGGAAGAAGCTAAGAACTTACACTTCTCAGAGTATCCTTCTTTCTGGTGAAGTGTATTCTAGCTTGGAAAGTCACTGTTGTGTCTCCTGCTTTCCCAAATCACCATACTTAATTTATCCCTAAGCAAGAATTACCTGTCGAGAAGATGAAAAATAAATAAATAAATAAAGACAAGTATTTGTGATCAGATCATTCGACAAATCCAGCTAACAAAACAAAGGTGCCCATCTAACTCATAGTACACATGGAAAGAAAAATTGTTGAAAGTCATAAAGTAATAAAGCAAGAAGAAGAAGATAAGATGTTCAAGTGTCAAGTATATGTCACCATTTGGTTTAAGCAAGCAGGAATCCATGTAAGGCACCCTACTATCTTTGTGTCTGTATATTACTTATTGAAAATAGATATATTAAATTAGCCAATTCCAAAATTGTTTCTGTCCTAGAAAGTAAATGCAAATAAAACTACGAACACCAAATCAACAGTAAAGAGATTACAATGCTGTAATTTTAGAAGTACATACATGGTAAACCTTGAAACTCTGGATTTTATTCAACAAATAATCTTATACTGTGGCTTGATAGGTATATGCTATTAACTCATGAATTCTTCCTTATTTATTGCAAACCAAAATAGTAAAGCAAGAACAGTTAATTTACTGGCTCTATTAGTCACTGCTAAGCTAATAATTTTACACAATATAGACCTTGGTCTATTCATTTGTTGAACCTGATTGAGCATGTTTCAATCTCCTCCCTAAATGCTCAATAAGGCAACTTACATGTCAGGGACTAAGGACAAAAAATATGTTTGAAATCCATTCAGTGACAGTTGAGAAGACAAATGGCGCGGGATCATAAGTCTAGTAAACCTACTCACATGCTCAATTCCCAATGAGGATGAGAGTTTCATCGACACGATTACGCTCTTATTATCCCCGAATCAATATGAGAAAAGGCCACTCCTCTAACTCATACACACTATTCAAAATAAATGAAGAGCTTCAATTTCCCAATGAGTAATGCTTAACTAAGAAAAAAACTTCCTTTACTTTTCCTGATCGAATTTTTACCCAGAAGATTTAACGAGTCCTATTTAGTTTGCTGATTCTATTTATTAGGTTTCATCTCAAAAATACAGTCAACCACAATCGCAAAGACTACCAAATTTTGTTATTCAATAATGACAATAACCAGAAAAATCCATATAAAACTAAAAGCTTACAAACAGAATCAAACAAAAGGAAAAAAAAACAGAAACAAATATAATGAACTGATTGACGGTGCACTGAAAATTGGAGAAGAGAGACTTGGAACAAGATATTGCACTACCTTGGACTTACCTTTCCCCTAGAGAGAGAAAGGGAGAACTCTCCGGAGAAAAAGACCAATAACGGCGGTGGAGAATCCAACTGGCAGCGACAGCAGCGGCGATAGACTGATGCAGCCTTTCAAACGCCTGGAATGATTAAACCCAGAGTTAGGGGCAAAATTGTCACTTCAAGAAAATAAAAATTGCAAAGAATTAACATTTTAGTGATAATTAATTTCAATACCGGAAAAAAAAAACAAAGAAATGGATTTCGGTTTGCCCCTTCAAGAAAATGAAAATTGCAAATTAATATAATTGAATGACATTTTAGTGATAACTAATTCCAATATCGGAAAATCGAAAAACCAAAGAATCGATTTCAGTTTGGTGTCGGTGTTATATTTTCAAAAGTTTGATTCATTGATTTGGTGTATCGGTCTCGAAATTTTGGTGTACCAAAGAATCAAACTTTTATTTTAAAAAAATAAAATAATTCATGAACAAATTAAAGTAGCAATAAATGTACAATTCGATAGTTAACTTCAAATATTAGTTCCCAAGAGGAACCAAAACATATTTTTATCAATGTACGTTATGTAAAGGAATCAATCTTCGTCCTTGTTTTTCTTGAGAAATAGTTGGAGGCACAACGTTTTAAACAAAAATAATTAGAGTCTTTTAGTTAGCACAATAAGTGTTTCATGACGAAACACATGATTCCTTAACGTTACTTTAAATTTTAAGTATCTTATACTTTGAGTTTGTCCTTATTTTATTTTTCATTTACATCGAAAAAATGATTCAAAAACAGCGAACTAAATCGAGCCAAAGTAGCAAAAGCCGGACTGAACAAAATTAGTTTGATTTGGTATACCATTACGGTGCATATTTTTCTAAAATCGAAATTTAATAAAATTGAACCGAAGAATCAGACGTCCACCCATAAATTTCATTGAAGGAATGAAAAATGACGTTAAATAAAATACTTTTAAACAAACACACTTCATATATTATACCCATCTACATTATATGTATATTACGTACTCATTAAGAATCATATAAGAGATAGAAATGTTTTTTTGATCCGTCCTTAATAATATTTTATGTAACGTTTATACGTTCTTCTTCTTTTTAATTAGAGGCTAGACATGAAAAAACTTATTTATGATCTGCCTATTTTCAAGTACATTCAATTCAGATTGCAAATAACTCTTTTCAAAAGTAAATAATTATTGATTTTTATAGATAGTTATGTAGTATTTTCTCGCAATGCTAAAAATATTTTGAATTTGTTTTGGCATAATATATAAATAATATGATCCTTATCTTGACGTCAATCGACAATTATAATCTTAATTTTAAGTATGTACAAGTAGACATTTAAACTTATAATTAATTGAACAAATAGACATAATTGTCCACATGATAATTTTGTATCCTACGTGTATTATGTCAGGTAGAATACGTGTGTTTTCTTGTTCAATTTTATATAAATTTAAATGTCTACTTATGAACACTCAAAATTAGAAGGCATAATTATCTGCCGAGTCAAGTTAAAGATCATATTACGTATTATGTCAAAAAAAAAATTCTAAAGTCCAATGCAAGTACACATGAGATCCTATTTTAACTGAACTAGTACATGAGAAAATACCCAAAACTCAACGAATTCCCTTATATATATACCAAAAGAGAAATTAAAATAATTGAGAGGATATTAAAAATGTTAGTAGTAAAAATTGAGGACCACAGTGAAAGGGACTATTTGGACAAAAAAATATTTGATTGGAATTAATTTGCATTTAAGATTTATCCACTTATTTTTCACGCTTTAAAGAATATTAGAAATTTAGAAACAATAAAAAGCTAGTGGTGTTCGTTGGATTCAAACTCCCTCCACTCATCACATAGACACGGGAGAGATGGCACTCTCTCTTCTCTCTCCTTCTCCGTCTACTATATGCTTTCTAGCTTCCACTTCTTCGCCGTCGGCTGAATTCACCGGACAATTCCCAAGGCTATGGACAAGCCGAAGCAGAACCGGACCGGCACTTCCGGTTCTCACCAGAGCTTCTTCGGAGAAAGACGATGATAAACCCGCATTTAACCCGTTCGGTTTTGTCACTGACAATCCGTCGAGCCGAAGCGCAATTCAGATGCCTGAGAGTCCTGCAGAGGACGGAAACGTCGGCCAAATGCTTTACGTAACTCAATTTCTTCTCCTTACTAATTTTTTTTAACTTGATTTTCAAGTTTATAGTTCGTTGAATTGTGTTAACGGAATGCTGTAGAGGAACATTCATTCATCGAATTATGAATTTAGTTTGCTCTGAGGAGTTTTTCTTTTTCTCGCTCTGAAGCACGTGAAATTTTGACGGTGAGAAATGAACTCAAGCTTAGACTTATGTGAGCTGTCTTTTCTAACAGTTTAAAATTGTTGGAGATGGAATACTTTTATTTGCTTAATTGTATCTTTAATTGCTGAGAGTGTAATATTTGTGAGGTGTTGCAATAAGGACATTGACAATATGTAACTAGCTGAAGTCTTTCAGTTGTGAGTTCGTGTTAGATTACTAATTCCAGCTTGAAATTCTTTTATATGCTAAAATCACTGTAGTGACTGAGTGATATTGTTGTAGAGAACTGAAGACAAAGGAAAGGAATACGGATCATATGTCAAATCAGGAAAATTTAGGTGGTTTGTGAGAGAAACAGGTGAGTTTTTTATTTGCATTCTGGTTGAATTGATCTTGTTTGTACTTCAAGGACTTCAAAAGGCTCAAGTTCGGTTCTTGCAGGATCACCTGAAAGCAGACGCGGGACAATTTTCTTTCTCCATGGAGCTCCAACACAATCATACAGCTATCGAGTTGTTATGTCTCAGGTTCTAATGCTGATTTTAGATTTTATCACCTTCGGACTTGGAAAATTTTGGAATGTGTTGGAAGGGAAGTTAAAATTCAGTACCTTGGCTCTTTTACTTCCATGACTATTTCCATTTACATTTTCGTCAAAGTGTTAATTTGCTATTATATTTCACTTATTTAGCGCTTCTTGCATCTCTACTTAAATGACATTCTTTCTACTCTAGCATGTTTAAAATTGTCTGATACCATTTCATTGTGGTAAATTTTCACAACTTTCAAGAGAATTTAAACTCATTAAAGTATTCAAATTTTAAACTTTTACATGTTGTTCTCTTTACCACAATAACATTTCACTCATTCCCTTAATATTTCTATTTTGAGACAATCTTCCCCAAGAATCATCGAAGTATTCAATTTTAAACTTCTATACAAACTAGCTAATACGGTAATATTTTCTTCTTCCATAATTTATACTCACGTATAAGTCAAATGAACTTCATGAATCCATCTTATATAGTGTCTTATGAAATGGGACGAATGTAGTTGAGTAGTTTTCAATTATTATTTTGAATTTCAGAGGTGCCTCTCTGCAAGATCAAGAAATCTATAGGGTTGCTCTTAAAATAGATCTCGACAAACTGACTGTTCAAAAGGCAGGTGGTATGATATTTGAAAAGAATCTCTTCTTGAAAAGAATGGACATAAGATGATTTAGTAATGTTATTGATTTTGTCGCTGTTTTAATGTGTGATCCTGGTTAGAAGGAGGAGGAATTTGTCTTGTCGGCGTTGCCGTATAACTCGCTCTTCTTTTTTATCTGTTCACCAAAAATCTCCCAATCTTTTTGTCTTCTTGATACTGTTTGTCTCTATCATTCAACAAGAGGCTTTTTCTCTGTGGCTAGCTGTCAGATGCTGGGTTCCACTGCTTTGCACCAGACTGGATCGGATTTGGATTCAGTGACAAGCCACAACCTGGTTACGGTTTCGACTACACTGGTATCGAGACCTTCTCACTGTAAACTTCAGTTACTTTATCCGAATATTATTTTTTATAACTAGGCAATATTATGAAGTTCTGAACAATTTTACTGGCAGAGAAAGAGTTCCATGAAGAGTTTGAGAAGTTACTTGAAGTCCTGGGGGTGACATCTCCATTTTTCCTTGTAGTTCAGGTCTGAATGACGTTAACCAAGCTAAGATTGAAAATATATGTTACATATCGATTTTCAGTCTACCAGATGAAAGTATATGATTGCTGGCTAACTATTGGCACTGATCATTATTGAACAATAGTGAATGTAGTAGATTTTGGTTGAACAAGGAAGAAATTTTCTTTTTCTCGTAGATCTCTCTTTGTAATTTCTCATTCTATGTAGCATACATGAATAGCTACATGCCTCTATTACGGAAGGTTACATAATATCAGCTCTCCTACATATTACAGTTGAAATTGACCAAGAAACTTTATCTTTTTGTTATTAAGGAAATTCAGTCTGATTTTTCTAAGGAGATATAAAATTGAAATGAAATGTGAATTAATTAATAGGCACTTCATATCTGTTATTTTCGCAGTCGATGAATTGAAGTGATACTAAACAAGTACTAATACTGAAATATGACGGGGAAATGACATGTTCAAAATAAAGGACATGTGACAGATAGGAAAATTTTGTCGAAGTGTTGTGTTAGAGAAGTTTTTGGTGTGGGTATGACGGCCTAAATAACAGCCCTTCTATGTAGACTGCCAATTATTGCCCTAATGAAGCACCAAGTATTTAGTTCATAATCTTGAATATAATCATCTTTCTTGCACTTTACAAGCTATATTAATGCAGATATTCCTTGTTAATTTTAGGCTTCTCGCAGTTGTAGATGGTTTTATAATATATTGATTTCTTATATTAGAAGCATTTTTTGGTGACTTTTTCTCAGGTATCTTTATTGTGATAATATATTTGTAGGGGTTTCTTGTGGGTTCATATGGATTGACTTGGACCTTGAAAAATCCCAGCAAAATATTGAAGCTTGCGATTCTTAACACTCCATTGACAGTTTCTTCGCCTATTCCTGGACTTTTTCAGCAGCTCAGGTTTCACTTTGTGTGTAGTTAAACAACTGCTTGCATCTCATAGTAAATTGACTGCTCTTGACAGTTGCTAGAAGAACATTAACTGCTCTTTTTCACATATTTTGGTTTTCAAATCGTAACTGAAAGCCTTCTGTTCTTTTTTGTTTCATTAGTAATTTTCGTCCTTCACCAGATTACGATATGATAGCTTAGGGGCTTCACTTTGCTTAAGGGGTGTTAAGAAGTCTCACATCAGAAGAGGGATGGGAATTTGGTCTCCTTATATGGACTTGGACAAATCTCCCCTCAGGAGCTCGCTTTTGGGGTTGAGTTAGGCCCATTTTCCATATTGGTACCTGTGCCATGCCCATCCCAATTTGTTGTACACCGATGTTGGCCCCCATTTAGAAGTGTTCACGCTCCAGGTGAGGTCTGGGCGTGCGGGGGAGTGTTAAGAAGTCCCACATTGGTAGAGGGATGGGAATTTGGTCTCCTTATATGGACTTGGATAAACCTCCCCTCATGAGCTAGCCTTTGGGGTTGAGTTAGGTCCAGGTGTTACATCTTAACAAGGCACATGTATTATGTGCGTCCAAATTAGTAAAGAATGAAGTCGGTTATTAAAATAGCTACTAACCTTCTACCCTAATCCTCCTCACGGGATTCTCATTTCCTTCAGATTGTTGTTGAGACACAATTTCCTAAAGGTTGCCATGAATTTGTTGCGACTGCTAATCAACTACATTGAGCAATTATTCTTGTTATTTGTTCTTGTGTTTATGAACAAAAATCTGCTTTATTGCTTTTGAGATGTTCAGTATTCATTTAACTCCTTGCTTTTCAAACTGAACTATCACTTCACTGTTTTCTAATTGAACTTCTCTTCTTTGTTTATGCATTAGAATTCCCTTCTTTGGTGAATTTACTTGCCAGAATGCAGTTATGGCAGAGCGCTTTATTGAAGCAGGTAGCGCGTAGGTATCCGAAATGCATCTTTAAATTTGAGAAATTTTTAGTTACAACTATATGATTTTTATCGCTTTGATTGATTTTAAATTAGTTGCTATACTCTGCCATGTATTTAGACCAGAAATTATTAAGATCAGGTAAGAGTTATCTTAAAACAAGAGTACGCTGAATCCTCAAGATTCTCTTTCTAAACTTGCAATAGTATTTCCATCTGATGCTCATTGTCATCATGTTAATGGCCTTGCTAAATAAAAAGTTCGGCTATGCACTCCCCAATTCCTGTGACTGACTACATTCTACAAAGCTATTGCCTGAGGTTCTCCTTTAGCAAAAGGAAACAAAAACCTGGTACCTTGTGGCTGTTCTCGGCGCCATCGCCCTCACCCTTCCAGGTTGCTCTTTTGTACTTTTAGCCAACGTGGACACTTATGCAAAAGAAAAGCCTCTATCATGTTCACATCATATATTTATGACATATATCTTCAAACAGCTAACATCTTTTCAGAACTGAGCATCTCGGCCCACATTATTCTTGCATTTGTTATCACTTGTATCTATGGATTATGGATTTTGAGAATTCACATGAGTTGATTAACATGGAAGTTAAAGAATACAGTAGTACCCTGAATATTCACACTAATTTATGACCTAGAAAGGGAACTGCAAAGAAGTTTGAATTTGCTAACATTGATTATACCAAATTTCCATGTGAATATAATTGGGTGAAAACAAGTACTCTGTAAACTATGGCATGAAAAGTTCCCATATTTTAATGCACTCGAAATTTACTTCCCTCCACTTAATCTTACTCATTTCCTACAACTTCCTTATGTAACAAAATGTTACCATGACAGCTATGTCTTAAAGCTGGAGAAGGCTGATGTGTACCGACTACCATATTTGTCAAGCAGTGGACCTGGATTTGGTTTGTTATCTGCATCTTATTCTACTACTCTGCAAAAAAAAAAAAAAAAGATATAGCCGTAGATGTTCTTATTCTCTTTCATTCAAATTGTATTTATTTGCTTATGATGCTTAATCATCTAGCAGTACTTAGCGGCAATACGCAGGGTCTATTGTCATTTGTGAAAGAAGTGTTTACCGTTGGTCAGGCATAGAAGTTACATTTATGCGCTAAATGCTATATGAACGCCTTTCTTTGACAGCTATCAAAAAGAAACTCAAGTGAAGAATGAAACAAAGTGATTATGTACTACTTAGAGAACACCAAGTCTTAGTTTTAAAAGTCTTAAGATTGTTGAAGCAAAGCTTATTGTTTATGAAGTTGGGATTAAAAAACAAGAAACATGAAAATCATCAAAACTTCTAATCATGTTTTACTGACTAATCCCGAATCTGTGAACTGTGTACTTTAAACTTTCAGCTTTGTTGGAAGCTGCAAAGAGAGCTAACTTCAGTGAGACTGCAAGTCAAATATCATCTGGTTTTGCAGCTGGAAGGTATATAATCTATTCCATTTTCCTAAGTATTTATGCCTGTTGCATAAAGTGTGTTAAAACAATTCTGTATCTCAGGTTTATTCCTCATATCAAGCAACAAAGCTTAATCCTTGTATCGGATTAAATTGTGCAGTGATACAATTTGATACTCCTTCTTCAAAAAAAATTTCCTAGCTCTGTTGTGCTTTCACTACATTTAAGCATACTAGATGTCATAAATTATGTTAGCTACATCACTTCACTTTCAATGTCACTAAATCTCTTCATATGAAGAAGTGAAGTGCAGAAGTCCACCTTTACTTCAAGAGCTACTGGATGTTGCACAGTTGCTTGTTGCAAATACGATTACACGATATTAGATGTAGTTCAACTATTAGTTCCATTTGTATGTCTTGCACCTTCCTGTACTAGATCATATTCCAGCATATGACGCTGACCAGAATCCTTCACTATTTCGAATATAACAAAGTTCTAAGTGCTACTGGCGTTTATTTTTCTTCCTTCTGGGTAATATGGAAACTTGATTGGTTACTTTCAGCTGGGATAAACCAATTTTAGTTGCTTGGGGAATATCAGATAAGTATCTCCCACAATCAATTGCGGAGGAATTTCAGAAGGCAAATCCTCGATCTGTCGAGCTTAAGCTGATTGAAGGCGCTGGCCATATGCCTCAAGAGGATTGGTAATAGATTTTAATCTTTCCACTTGTATGGATATTAGTGTCATGTAACTGAAAGAATTTTTCACGAGTCAATGCTGCATTCTTTTTGGCAGGCCTGAGAAAGTAGTCGATGCTCTTAGAATGTTTTTCCGAGTTTGATGCACAACCTTCAACCGTGGATTCCCAACCATTCCTGATGTCATCCCACTTGCAGCAGTGTTCATATGATAAGGCTTGCTAAGGTTCCCTCTTTTCTCTATCTTGAAAAGCATAGAGGAATTATTATGATCCTGTCAAAACTCAAAAATAGTTGAAATGTAAATGCAATCGTATATAACGGCAATAAGTAATGAGTAACTTGTGCTCCCCACCCGAGGACATCCCTCTTCTCTTCCTCTTTTAAATTACATGGATTTGAAGTCCATGTCCAAAAAAGTTTCTGTACTAGTGTAATTATAGTTGATATTTAAGTAATGTACTAATATTTAGTTTACTCAATAAGACACTTTAAAGGATGAGAACTAATTCTGCCTCAAGGAATCTCTTCCAACATCCACAGTGAAACTATTTGCGGTAGAATATTATTGTCATCCATAGTCATAAAATTCGAAACGTCTTACAAAATTCTAGCCTATCCTATTACATACAAAAAGTTACGACCCCAAAAGTGAGGGGTACATATCACAAATTCTGGATTTTAGGTGATTTCTGGGAGATAAAATATATCTAATTGTGTTTAAAACAATGTAATATATGTACAAGGATATTCTAAAGTGTATACATATTGTAAGATCATATACATTCCATACTTGCTGTAAGACTCTAAATTCCAAATTCGCCTAGATTTGGGAGTCCGAAGAAGGGCAAAAAAAATTGTCAAAAATTCCAAAAGTACACATCCATGTAATATATGTAAAGTGTATACATATTGTAGCTCTTTAGGTTGTTAATTTATATCCACACAAAAGCAGTACAAAATAATAAGGTTTAAAACATAACTAGCTCCTGAAACTTGTCAGATTTTTTTATTTACGCACTTAAACTAAGTTTATTTCAATTTAACACTTTGCCTCCTAATAATGTATTCCAATCAGACATTTCCAGTATTGAATATATATTTTTATGTGCGCTTGTGTTTTCATTTGTTTATATAAATTCACCTCGTAAAGCCGAAATGTCTCATACATTTTCTACTTTGATGTATATAACTAAAGGAGATAATATATTTTATGTGATTAACTTAACTAGCAATCTAGTCGATAAAGAAAATATATAAATTTTTCCTTCCAAAATTTAAATTTAAATTATCTAATTTGAACATTTTATTAAAAATTTAAAGTGTTCAATTGAAATATAATTTAAATTCAAATTTAGTGAAATATCATAACAAGCGGGCTAACTATGTTAAGCTACCACACCTACAAAAAAAAGAAAGATAAAATTGTGCAGTTGACATGTGCAAGTTACGTACTTCACTTTATTTGTTATTCCTATTTTGCTTGGGTTCAGCCTGTTCATTTGGGGGCTCGATCTTTTCATCTAGTTGCTTTCTATGGTTAGAGCTTGCATTGTCAGCATTAATCAAAATAAAATTGCGTCTTACACAATTGATATTAATTGTATGAGATTTTTTTGATGCAGATAAAATGAAAATCGCAATAACTTATCACATACTTCCTCTGTCCCTATTTACTTGTCTATATTTCCTCTTTTAGTTGTCCTTATTTACTTATCCATTTTGACAAATCAAGAAAGGACAATTTTTTTTTTCTATTATACCCTCATTAAACTTTTTGAACATTTCTAAGTTTTAATTCATCATTTTTGAAATCCTAATTAATAAGGGCAAAATTATAATTTCACTATGCTAACTATTGTTATCTTAATATGTGTGACATTTCTAAAGTGGACAACTAAAAAGGGACAGAGAGTAATAAACATCACGATCATCACCAATTCAACACCGACCTCCCACCGGCCACCCCTCCCTTTATTTTCTTCTTCTACTCACCATCTTTGAATAATAATCAGTACAATTTAGTTCGACGTAACATGTTACTGGCCTAATTATGAATAAGTGGTATTTAGTTACGTTTAAAATGACATGATTGATGGTGTAATTATTTTGTATATGTTGTCAAGGTATAAAGGTTAATTTCACAGAATATTTCATGACAAATTCCGTTTTGTACTTCAACAAAAGATACAAAAAAACTAAGAATCTCTTCCTGGCTTGAGTGATGCATATTCTTTGAATTGAGACTTTGATTCTTGTAAGCATATGAAAAAGGTAACAATAAGTATCTTCTTGATTATTCTTTTAAGGAAATAATAATATCTTCTTGATTTTTTTGGTTAAAAATCTCATATTTTATACTTAGTAGGCGTTTGGTCATACGATATCATATCACGATATAAAATTGTAAGATGGAATCGGCGTTTGGACATGTAATTTTACGATGATTCCATCTCATGATCCCATATCATGAGATGAGATATTTTGTAGGCTGAACACATAAGGGGCCCCTTGAACTTGCACGCTTTTTCCGTTTAGACACCTTAATAAGGTCATATTTCTATTGAACACCTTATGTATACACAAAGTGTGTCTATTAGACACTTCAATGACATTACCCAAAAATATATAGAGTGCGTGACTTTCAAACACTATAATATGAAAAAAGAGTCAATCATACCGTGACATGTGGCAAATTAAAAAAAAATATCTTTTACAAAATAAAATTATCAGATGTTGCAGTCCCCTCTACATCTTCTTCTTTGAAGCCCCTCTTCACTTCCAATTTAAATTCCACCATTAATAATTTTATGAACTCTCTATTTGTTCTTTTTATTTTTATTATAAAAATAATTTATAATTTATCCTCCCCTTTCCTCCCAAACAATATAAAACTATTTCATAATTTATCCTCCCCTTTCCTCCAAAATAATATTTTCTAACTTGCATAGCTCAATTCTTCATCTTCCTCTCTTTTTTATCATTAACAAATATGATTAAAACTTTAAATTATCAAGAAATCAAAAAGGTACAACTCCGTATTTAGTTATTTTTAGCAACTTTGTTTATGGGTTTTGTTTAATCATGAAGATGAATGAAGAAATCTTTTTTATTTCCAGCAACAATGGTGAGATGTGAAAAGAAAGAGATGAGAAATAAAAAAAATGGAAAAAATCTAGGGTTGGATAAATAAAAGGGGAAGATGTGGACCATTAAGTGTGCCAATCAGACACATTAGCTTTTTTTTCCTCACTTCACGCGCTCAAAAGGCGTGCCTCAAACGACAGGCGACAAGTCAGCCAAGTGTGTTTGATAGACACACTTTTTGAGTGGTTTAAGTGTTCAATAGGAAGGAGCTCTTGTTAAGGTGTCTATACGGAAAATCTTAACAAGTTCAAGGGGCCGCTTATGTGTTATGCCTATTTTGTATATAAAAATGGAAAAATGTACAAGTACCCCCCTAGACTGTGACTAAAATCTCAAAGACACACCTTAACTAAACTAAGGTCCTATCACCCCTCTGAACTTATTTTTTTTGTAATTTATGCACCTTTATGGCTTAGGTCGTATCCAAATATTTCTCACGCGCCTCAATTACGTGGAGTCACGAAGTATGCCACGTAAGATAAAAGATGTATAAAATTACCAAAAAAAAAAGTTAAGTGGAGATAATAGGATCTTAGTTTAGTTAAGGTGTGTCTCTGAGATTTCGGTTATAGTTTAGGGAGTACTTGTGCATTTTCCCTATAAAAATTGATCCACAAATATATATTTTAAAACAACCCTACATTTATATCAACTGACAATTTATTTCATATATAAATAGAATTTATAATCACATCATTACTTTATAAAATTTGTTTATCTCACCGATATAAAATCTATTATTCTCACCAACATATAGTCACTTCAACTCAGACCAACCGATTGTTGAATAATAAATTTGTTCTCTTCATTTACTCCAAAATCTAATTTATTACTTCTATCGTTTTGTATTTATTACAACTCAAAATAGCAATGTTGGTTCGTCTTTTCAGTCACATGATTGAGAAATGCAAGTTTAACGTGAGAAAATTATTCATACTATGTGGGATGATTATATTAAAAACTAGTACACTATAATTAATTATGTTTGATTTTCTTTATTGAATTTAAATTTGGTGAATTAAAGTTAGATGAGATAGTTACTTAAGTATAGACCAAATAGCTTTGTAATAATTTATTATGCGATTTTTATAATTTTTTGTTTACTTGGTAAGATTAGATGAACAATTTTTTTTTTTTAATAGTTTACAACTTATAGAATTCTTATGTTTATGAGAAAATATACAATACAAAATTTTTATAGCAAATGTCCAAATAAAACTTTAATTTCATCTTATAATTTCATATTATAATATCATATCATGATTTTGTATAATTGTACCATATCACATTCTATGAGCACACAATGAAGTCATTATGTCATTTTCAATACCGTGGAAGTTGTTCATATTATATTGAAGGAAAAATTATAAATATATCCATGAATTATCATCCTTTTGTTATACTTTGTGTATGCATATATTCTTGTCATTAATATTTTGGATTGTGTAAATTTTTTAAGCTAAACGGAGGAATACGTGGCATCATCCTAGATACTTATTCGATTTTAATTTATTTACCTGAAATTAAAGTAACCCGCCCAACTATTCATTCCTAAAACCTCATTAAAACCCAAAATATTTCCTAAAACCTCAGTTGTGTATTCAGAATTTGTATGATATAATTTGTATAACTTTTATATAATTCAAACTTGTATAATATAATTTGTATAACTGTTTACACTTCTAATGTTTGTAATTGTATAAATGCATTATTTCGAGTAGATACAAAAATAATTGAATTATACACATGTACCCGCGAATTATACAAAATTACAAACATGCGAATTATAAAAACAACTTAAACTGTAGCTATAATCCGTAAATATACAAACTATACTTATGGAGTATAATTATATTTATCTTATATAATAGCTATTTGCGAAAGTTCCTCTTGAAAAAATTGTTTTAGGTCACCAAGAAATAGTGTTTGGGTTATTATTGGGTCATAGATGGGTAATTATAATAGTAGAATTATAATTGGCTGGGCTGGGTTGGGTTTCGTGTTTTGGGTTGGATCACTGAATTAAACTCTTGATATAACTACCTAGTTAAATATTTCTTTCCTTCATTTTTTTTTCGTTTATAATATTACAAATAAGTTTTTGTATTCTACCTCATCAGCATATATTTGAGAAGGAAACAATGTTCTTCTATGTTTTTTTTGCTTAAGTCATATGTGGCTCATTAAAATTATCCGTATAATTCACTTAGACACCTTAACTAAGATTACTACCTTTTGAACACTTTTTTCTATCCAAAACTTTCTTATTAGACCTTTTTCGATAATCAATAAAAAAGGTAAAGTATGTGTGATACACTTACTATGATGTGGCAAAAATAACTAATTAAAAGATGACATGTGTCACTTGACTCCAACAATTATAGATTTTAAAAAAAAATATGTTAAAAAAAATAAAAATCATTTCAAATAAATTTGATATCTATTTCTTAATAAAAATAAATGAAATGACAATCTATTTTACTCAACCCACCCTACCCAACCCAACCCCCTTTCTTTATCATCTTCTTCTCATCAATTTTTTCTCAAACCACAAAAAATTTCACTTCGATTTAAAAAAATATATATATATTTTGTATTCCTAATATGTGAGAGAGAAAGATATCCAAAAAGATTGATACAATAGTGATGAACAAGTTTGTCAACGATTACCCATCCAAAAATCGATTGCAATAAAAAATTGAAATGACCCAAATTAATTTTATCAAAAATTAATTTTCATTCCTAATACGTGATAGAGAAAGATATTCAAAGAGTTGATACTAGAGTGATGAATAAAGGAAGTTTACCAATGGTTAATCATCTTAAAATCAATTGTAAGGATAAATCAAGAGGACCTAAATTAATTTAGCGATTATTAGATATTATTTTTGATTAATTTAGTGGGTTAACAATTTTATTTGAATAGTAATATTCATTCGAAGGTGACCGAAAATAGAGATGAAACATCGACTTATTTTTGTTATCTCAATGTTCAAACATCTACTTTCATTATTGTTCTTGCAAATTAAGTTACTTGATTCAATTTTTTGTATGAATATTGAAGATAAATAGAAAAAAATGGAGATTATTTAGTTATCTTTGAAAATTTAAATTTGGAGAAGAGATGACTTAATGAAGAACTATTATTTTTAAAAATATTAATAATTATTTTAATTTATTTAAATGTCAAGTGTCAATTAAAGAAGAAAAGTGTAAGTTTTTTGGAAAAAATAAAAATAAAATATTATTTATAAAACTTTAACGCGCCCATATGAAGTGAAAAACACTTCTTTTGCCATATCAACATTTTGTGTTTCATAGATACATTTTAGAACAATTTAAGTGCTCAGTAGGTAATAATCCTAGTTAAGGTGTCTAAACGAAATATGCAGACAACTTTAAGGGGTTATGGATGACTTAGGCCTTTTTTGGGCAACTTTCACATATAACAAACATAAAATTCATATTTGTATGTTATAGCAAAGTTTACATAAATGCACTCCATAGCAAACATATAAATGTATAATTCGCTATACATATACAATTGAAGCGGATTGTATAAAACGAGAGAGAGAAAAAGACTTGGACAGAGAATTGTATAAAACGAATTGTATAATTATAAGTGTATAGAACGATTATATATAATTTTGTATAAAATGAGAAAGAGATAAAGACAAAAGAGACTTGTGCAGGGAATATACAATTGAATAAAATTGTATAAAACGAGAAAGAAAGAAATTATATATACAATTTGAATTTGTATAAAACGAGAAAGAGAGAAAGGCAAAAGAAACTTGGTAGGAAAGTATTTTTATTATATAATTATAAGTGTATAGGACGAAAATATATGTATTTGCATGTGTATATACAATTTTCTCTCGTTTTATACAAATAGAAACACAATTCATACATTTCGTTACTGTTTGTACAAGCGAGAGAGGCGAGGGTGGCGAGCGAGAGAGGCGAGAGAGGAGAGAGGGGAACAAAAAATATGTATTTATACAATTTCCTCTCGCTTTATACAAATAGAAACAGATTTTATACACTTGTGTTTGTATAAAATTGAGAGGAAGCGAGCGAAAGATAGAGCGAGAGAGGAGAGTGGCGACCGAGAGTTTGAGGAAGAGAGGTGACTGACAAACAGTTTGTTACGAGACACAATTAAATCAAAGGGTGATTATAGCAATTAATTTGATTTATTAGTTTGCCATTATATACAATTTCTTTTTCTTTTTTTTTTCTATTTTGCTTTAACATTAATCATTAATCCAATTATTAGCGATTACTATATGTCCATTTTTACTTATTCGACTTAAAAAATTAAGAGATTAATTAACTATAAATTTCCAAAGCACTTTTCAAAATATTGAATGAATTACGTTAAACTCATCTTATTTATTGCTCCTTAAACATTAACGATTCTAAGATAGTAAAATTATTGGTCTGGAAAGTTCCAATCCTCACAAACGCGTAATGGTCTGACCGGTCTTGGAGTTTCTAAATCTAATTCATTTTAATTCCAAACAAAATAGAATTATTTTTAAAAATAGAATTTGTTTATTTTTTATTTCAATATAAAATATGTTTTCTCCTTCGGTCCTTCCTGAAAAGATTGAGCAAGTCCATAAACCTCCTATTTGATTTCAACGAGTAAAATTTTCATGTACTTTAGAACGCCACAATAACAATAATAAATATACTAAATTATTAGCTAGATCAGAAATCACGACAATTAAAAAAAGAGAAGTGCTAAATGGCCAGAAAAATGTGGCCAGAATTTGACCAGAATAGTAAAAAAGACTATTATAGTATTTCCTCTAAAATAAAATTAACTTTTTGATATTTCCAAAATAGTAAGAGCATTAATTATTTTGATAAAATTAATTTTCTGGGTCCCATGCTTTATTACTTTTTCAATTTTTTTTGTTTTTGTCATTTCACTTCTCCTTCTTGACTTTTTTTTTACTCTTCTTATAAAAAAATTAGAATATGGTGAAAGTATGTAATTACATTTAAGCACTTAAATTGATTGAAACAATAAAAGTATTTATTTTTGGGAAACTTACATAAATATACTATAATAAAAAAATATTTACCATTTATAGCAATAATACTTCTTTTTCACTTGATCACTTTTAATTCATTTATAATACAAGTTTAATTCATATTATAAAGAATAATTTTTTATTCACATATAATACAAATTTTAAATGTAGATAATTCATTTATCACACATTTTAATACACTTATAATACAATGTGCCAAATTTTTACCAAACAAACCTAATATATTTTAAAAACCAATTATAATTCATATATAATTCATATATATTGTATATATAATTCACTTTTAATACATATTGCAGATTTAACATAGTATTGCTATAAATGGTAATAAATAAAAAGTATTGCTAAAATCAGTAATTATTTATTAAAATATATCAATTTATGTAATTTTTCCTTTATTTTATGTATCTATTGAAACTTCATCAATGTAAAATATTTTTTAAGAGCACCAAGAAAATCATAATTTCCTGCAAAAAAAAACATAATTTATTTGCTTTAATGTCAATTCTCTATGTATATATAATTAATACATTAATTATTATTTTTTGTAATATGACTCCGTTTATTACACTCTCTATATTTCAAATTTTAAACATTTACACTTTATGTGCTATAAGAAATATACACTTACACCTCTAACTAAGTTTATTTATAACTAATTATATCAAAATATAATTATTAAATAATAAACTAAAAATATATTTAAAAAATGTTTTTGTGATATTATTCTTACAAAATTAATTAGGGTCGATACTTGTAAGTAATAAAAAATTTATGATTTCTGTATGTTTTAATGTTTATCATATATAAAGTGTTTTGAGTTTTGCCTGACTTTTATTGAAATATTTTCAAATTATACTTACAAAATTATTTAAATATGTATTTTAAATTTATTTGAACGCAACTTCATAAACTTATTTAGTTAGAACTCATATTAATAATAATAAATAAGTAATAGTTCACATATTATCAAGTCAACATAATATAAGGGTGCAAAACTATCACATATTCAATATGATTGTTGTTAAATATGATCAACACTGATGAAATATATGATTTTTATAATATTGTGATATTTGCATCTCTAAAGCGATTCTAGTTTTGATTGTCGTTATTAATATAGTTTTAGATTATATGTTAAAATATTCAAATAAATAGCCTAAATTTATTTAAACATAATAATTTATAAAATTATATACTTTTCATATTAATAACAAATATGAGTAATGATCTATAAGTTATCAAATTGAAGTAATATAGTGCGGATACAAGACTATAATTAACATTAACACGTTACTCTCAGGGATTCTCAGCAATATGCAATATAAATAAAATAAATATGAATTCTGAAATTTACAAGTGAATGATAATGATTAATACGATTTTTCACTAATTAATTAACTGTTTATATATTGTGTGTGTTTTCTTTTAGAAAAATAATAATATAATCTTGGGACTAAGTTATTTTAAATAACTATTAATTAATAATAATGCAATTTTCGTAGTGATGTCTTGAATTAAGAAAGTTATTTCTTATTATATAATTGTCTTAATATCAATGTTGACTACTCTCTTTTTAATATAGTATTAACATTGATATATATAGAATAATCAAATAAGATATAGAATATTTTTTACATTTCATTACTATATCACATTATTTGTTTGATCTTCATAATAATAATATTGTGCAGATTATGTCGAATTATTTTTAGGAGAAAAAGATTTGATATACTCCTTAATTTTGTGATATAGAGATAATATATATTCCGTAAAGAAAAGGTCACATATACATTTATTGTTACATGAGCAAATTAAATAACTTATATATCATCTTTTGACTAACGAAAGTTATACTTTAGATTTTTAATTTATTTATTTTAGTTATTTAACCAAACAATATTCACATAGAGGAAAATTAAATAGTTTTTTCCGTGATTTTATTTTTGAGTTTTTTAATTCAACGATTAATTTGGGTCTTAATTATCGCCCTGAATATATTTATTTATTATTATTTGAGTTTGTTGTTCATGTTTAATTTTTCGCTTTCATTCTTTAGTGTAGAAAGCATGAGAATTAAAAAGAAATAAAAAAACATAGTGAACGAAATAAAAATAATTATATTTTTAAAAAAGCAAACTAAAATTAATCATTATTTTGCGGTTATATTGAATTTTATTTTGTAGTTGTAAAAATGTTGATGCATCTATAATAGACTTTGCAAGAAGATAAGTGAAAAATTAAATTTGATCATCAACATAGTATATCAAAATTAATCATGAAATTAAAGAAGATAAAAAATAAAATAAAAAAGGACAAACATTCATGTATGAAGAAGATCAAATATAACTCAAAATATTTTGAGAAGGGTCAAATATACCTTTTATATTTTTATTTTGTTAAAAAAGTTTAATAAGTTTTTCACTTTCATCAGCGAAAAATGATCTTGGCTCTTCAAATATACCTCAAAATACTATGATAAGGGTCAAACATACCTTGTATAATTTTTATTTTATAAAAAAAATAATTTTGAATCAATTTTTTGACTTCTCCAGCTAAAAAAGATTTAGTTATATCAAAGTTATATATGTAACAATTGGAATAGATATGAACCACCTTCTTTTAACCAAAAAAAAAATTTATCTCTAAATCACAAAGTTGAGAAATATAATTTATTATTATATTATTATTATTATTATTATTATTAGTAGTAGTAGTAATAGTAATAGCAGTAGTAGTATATAAATGACCAATATATATGACACTTTTGATTAATATTTTACTTGTTAAGTTATTTTATGAATTTTTAATTTGAATTGTTTGTGAGATAAATTTAATATTATTAGTGTTTATCTTATCATTTAAATTTTAAATTTTATTTCTTAATTGTAAATTGTAAATTTGTGTTCTTTAAAATTTATATTGGAAAGTAGAGGAAAGAAAAGAAATTATTAAGGCTATTATTTTGTAGTCTTTTTAAAAGAAATTGAAATTAACATGTAATTATAAAATTATGAGAATGTGGGAACAAGTCTAATTCCATGCATTGGGAAACTTTTATGTTTTAAAAATAATTAATAAACTTAAATTTAAATAAGGACAAAAATATTAAAAAAACAAATCTGTTTATAGTGTGAATGCACCATTCTGACCATTCTGGCCAAAATTTTCTGACCAAAAGATTTTTCCTTAAAAAAATATAAAATTTTAAATAAAAAATCAAACAAAATTCACGTGAAAGTTATTACTCGATAACTAAGTGATGGCTCGTAATTAAGGCACCACTATTTAATGGCAAAATCATATCTTCCCAATACATATTTACAAGTTTCAAGGTGCCATTTAAAGAGAAATATTCATTGGCTTATTCACAGCCATACAATTAATATAATTGATCTGCCCAACACTATCTTTTATTTTAATTAATTATAATTAAAGAGAGGTGAGATCATTTCTTTTTTAAAAAAAACAAATTATTTCTTCCAGTTCTAATTATTCTCTGAGGATCATTTTACTTTTCATCTTTATTAAGTATAGATAATTTAAAATAATTTTTATTTAAAAAAAAATTAAATAGAATTAAGTAAAAAAATTCTCATTTCAAGTAGGAATAATTATCGACTAATTAGAATTAAAAAAGCTAAGTGAAGAGCACATATACATATTTTAATATTGTGATTGTTTAATAAACTATTTTACTATTTATTGAAGAGATATTAAAAGGAAAATATTTCATTGAAAATAAATTAATATTTTAAACAAATAAAGATAATAAATAAAAATATAACATATAATTTCTTTAAAAATATGACAAATAAAATATATACAAAAATGCTATTTACGCATAGTCTATAATTGCCGCTTATCACATGGTCTATTATTTTCTAATGTAATTAAATACACTAATTATTCAAGAATATATTATAGACCTACCTCTAATAAAGTGAAAATTCATGGGAGGTTATGTTATGCTATTTTTTGTCCTACATATATATAATATATTATTAGATCATGCCTATTACAAATAATTTCGTACAAAAAACATAGGTTAGGGACTTAATAAGAAATATAATACCTCCTCTATTATTTGGGGAGTTAAATAAAGAAAAATAATTACATTTTCTCCAAGAAATTTTTTAAAATAATTAATTGTATTGATTCATTTTTTAATGAAAAGAAGGTCTTAAATATATTTAAACTTTAGAAAATTGTTGTAAGAAAATCAAATTTTCGAAAAGAAATTTTACCCTTACATTATTTAATATTGTTTTTAGAGATATATATGTGCATTGTGCTTATGTGGACATAGTAAATAATAAATAGTAACGTGTATATGTGGGCACATATATACATTTAAAATTTACTATTTATTGAATAGTACAGGGTAAAAGGTCCTCTATAAAATTTAATATCCTCCTAATAATAATTTCGATCAAAATTAAAATATTTTTCTGAGCATTTTTCCTTTTTCAATTTACTTTTTTAATAATTTTTTATAAATAAATTATTTCATATGTCATTTTGATCATATTAATAAAAATATAAACTATCATTTTTCATTTTGCCTCACTATTAATTATTTATTTTTCAAATTATTTTTCAAGACCTAAGAATATATATTAATTAATATGAATATTGAAAAATAGAAAAAAAAAGAATATTGTAGTAAATACTCATATTAGTCATTATTGACATGAGTTGTGATGCATTGATGAAAGTGTTTCACCTTTAACTAGAGTTCTTGCGATCAAGTCCTAAGTATAATAAAAATTCTGTTGAGAGTTTACCACCATATCAATCTTGTCGTGCGTAATCTGAATTTAATCAACTTTAATATGAACTTAAATCACCGAGTTGCAATGCGCTGCCCCTTTTTTTTCTTCACTTAAATTAATTGATGCAACCAATTCATTACGTCAACGAAGATCTCTCTTCGACAAAAATAAAATAAAATATTTCAACCTTCTTTAATAAAATAAAAAATGGCTATATTTTATTAATAAGAAAAAGAAAGATCTCTTCAACACAGTGACGGTAGAAAATTGTATTTTTTATTTTGTGGGGTTGACATTAGATTTTCAGTTATACATATTTAACCTCTAGGGAACGGTTTGATTTTGGCAATAAGTTATATTACTGGAATTAAATAAATAACGGAATTATTTAATTATTAGACTTATTTTGTTTTAGATGTTTGATTCATTAAAATATTATAATTATTAATTACTTAAGTAAATACAAGAAATTAACTCTAACATTTAGAATATAAAAGATTTTTTTTTGTTATTGTACCTTCAACATTAATTACGAATCTATTTTACTCGTTCAATATATAAAAAGTTGATGTCTATTTTCACTATTCTAAATTAGAAAATCAAGAAATAATTTATCAATTAATTTCTAATTTTTTACTTATCATAAACTATAATTATTTTTTAATGCACTTTTCAAAATATTAAATTTATTATATTCTACACAGACAAAAATGGATCGAGGAAGTAACTCCCCAAATTATTTAAAAAAAAAAATACCAATAGTCATGAATATTGTAGTACAAACATATTTTATTCATTATGGACAAATAACTGTGAAATGAGAGAGACCATAATTATTAATTTTTTTTAAATCTTTTTGAACAGAAAATTTTATCAGAATGATATTTTTTTATATTATTTTATTTTTAAAAATATTTTATTCCTTAATTTTAATATCTTTAACTAAAAAATAAAAATAAAAAATTAATTTATTTTAAAATTAAAAAATAATTTTTTGACCATTTAGCACCTCCTAAAAAAAATTACTCCAAATTAAGGCAGCACAAGAGAAATATTTATTGGCTGCCTAATAATAAAGAAAATTAATTCACTGCTACACAAATCACAATCAATTAATTATATCATTTGATACCAATTAAACAGCTTAATCAAGAATACACCTACGTTTAATAAAGTGAAACATTCAATCGGCCGTTATGTAGTGTTATTTTTATACTATATAATATCATATCATATAAAGGTCAATTACAGAGAATTTTCTACTGTCAACACAGTTTTTGGGCCTACAAGAAACATATCTAAATTGAAATTAAAATTATAATAAAAATATTTTTTTAAATCATTAATTATATTGATTTGTAGTATTTTAGTATAATTTTCAAATACATGAAATTTAAGAAGTCAAACGGGAATTCATAATAAAAATTAATTTAATATAAAAATTAATTCAAGTGAATAATAAATTTTATAAAATTATCTTATTTTTAAAATATGACATTTAAAATATCCGCGTAAGTACAAATACTAATACTTATTCTAATTATTATTACTAACTTTTAAGGTGTATGAATTTTTTAAATAAACAAATAAAAATAACAAAGAGAATATATAATTAAATCTTGGGATATTTGGTAAATATAAAGTATTTTTATTTTTTCATTTGTTCCTTAGAGCCGTGTAATTATCCTCTTATCAAAATATACAAGTCCAATAAGTTTCTTAAAAAATTATTAAAAAAATTGCCTCGTGGAGAGCTCACTTTTTAAAGAAAATATTTAACTGTTAACTGTTAATTTAAAAAAGTTGTTTTCTTATGAAAGTTGGATGAAACAATTTTCTTTACATTATAATTTCGATCATATTTTTAAAGTTCATAATATACATTATTGTATGTTTTATTTGCCTTTCACCTAACTAGATATTGTGCCACACCCCTGGCCAAAATATTGGCAGTTTTGTTACTATTGGACTGAGTTAGTTACTAATTTATTTCTAATGACTTCTTCTTTTAATGATAAAGTCAACTTCTATTGAATGCCTAAATTCTTTTTTTTCCTCCATTTTTCCTATTTAAATTCTCAGTACAGCATTTAATTTGAATTCGGTTTCATTTAATATATTTGGCTCCCAAACTAATAACAAAAAATAAAGAGATGAAAATCAATAATTTATTAGTTACAAGTTCAATGTTTTTTAATAAATACTGAGGGTGCGTTTGGTATGAAGAAAAATATTTTCCATCAAAAATGTTTTCCTAGAAAATGTTTTCCTGGAAAACAAGTAGTTTGGACTTATTTTCTCATGTTTGGTTAGTGAGTAGAAAATATTTTCCGAAAAATGATTTTTAGTGTTTGATTTATGAATGAAAAATGTTTTTGAGAGACATCTTTTATTTTTACTAAAGTAAAAAATAACTTATGAAATTGAAAATATTTTTTTAAATAAAATTATTATTTTTTGGGAGTGGGAGTGGGGGTGGGTGGGGTGGGGGGTAGTGGGTTAATTTTTTGGGGAGGGGTTGGGGTTGGGTTGGGGGGGCTGGCCGGTGAGGGAGGGGGGTCAGGGATCGGGTGAAAAATAAAATTTTAAAATTAAAAATATTTTTAAAATTGATGTTTTTCCCCAAAAAAATATAATTTGAAATTGGAGGTGAGTTATGAAAAATGTTTTCTTTAATTTTTGAAAGGAAAACATTTTCCTTAATTTTGAGGAAAATGAGTTGATTTGGAAAACATTTTACATAACTTTTGTCCCAACCAAAATGGAAAAATTGGAAAACATTTTCCAAAAAATGTTTAATGTTTTCCTTCATACCAATCACACTCTGAGTTTCATCTCATATTCTTCCGGCCAAACCATAATTAAGTTTTCTCAAATGTGGTTTATCTGAATATAGTAACTTTCGTTCGTAATATATATTTCCTTCGTTTTTATTTACTTGTCCATATTTCCTCTTTTAGCTGTTCCAATTTACTTGTTCATTTTGATAAATTAAATAAAGACAAAAAAAATCTTTTTATACCCTCATTTAAACTTGAAAATTTTTCAAGTTCTAATTCGATTCTTTTTTGAAACTAGTGAAGTTATGATTTTACCCTGATTAATTATGATAAAAATATTCAAAAATGAAAATTAGCATAGATAAAATACTACTGTGGCTAAATTTTGGTCAAATTTTCTGGCCTAAAGGATTTTCCCAACAAGTAATAAGTGAAAATTCTCATATAACTTTTACTATCTTCGTTCACTTTTATTTGTCATGTTGCGTTTATTGAAAGTTAATTTGACTAATTCTCAAAGTTAAATTAGATAACATTAATTCGATAATTTAAATATTCAAAAACTATACGAAAAATACTATAAATTATAATTTCTTGCATATCAATATGCTGAAAAACTATATCGTAAAGTGTTAATCAAAGTTTTTATAGTTTGACTCTAAAAAAATTATGATAAATAAAAGTGGACGAAAAGAGTATTTTCTGTCTCAAATATTTATGATTTTAGCTTTTTCACGTCTATTAAGAAAATTAATACATGATTCCATTTACTATAAAGAAGAAGTCGTTCTTTGATACAAAGGTATAGTTAGAAAAATCGTTTGATAGAGTGTATAGAAAAAATAATGTATGCATTAGCCTTGTGTTTTACTAGTACCTTGTTTGGTACTCTTTTTCAACCTATATATAACTAATATTTGTATCCGTTATACACTCTATTGTGTGTATTGCTAATGTCATGAATTTCTAAACATTAAGGGGTCGTTTGGTACAAAGATCAATAATGCAGGGATTAGTAATGCAGGGATTGGTAATGCAGGGATTAGTAATGCAGGGATTATTATTATCAAGTGTTTGGTTCATTATTTTTTAACTAGTTTTGTGTGTGGTTTAAAGCTCTACAAAAAAATTCTTTTCAATTATACCCTTGAGTTGTTATGTTTTTTTTGTATTTCATGTAATTGGGTCAAGGTAGATAATTGACGGATAATATTATTTTTTCATAGCATTTTTAACTAGATAGGAGAATAAAACTTTATTATCATATTCACTACGTTCTCACTTAAATCATTTGGGAGTAAATAATTGTCATCTATAAATTGGAGTTAATATCTCAAAAGGTCACACAACTATAATAATATATAGAGAAAATTTATTGAACTTTGTTTTGTATCAATAAATTTTTTAAAAAACTCTTTATCATAAAATAAATAAAAATAAATAATAGATATAGCAAAATTAATTAAACTATTTTTATACTCGAGATGTTTTATTTATATGTATATGCTCTTGTTTTAGACTACTTGTGTAATGTTTAAGGAACTTCCGTTAAGAGACAATATTTGACTTATGAATTGTTCTTAAATTCATACATCAACATTAACATATTAGTCGGATTATCATATTTATATTAATAATAAGTAGATTAAATAACTCATGTTTTAGAAACAAAAAGTTATATCTAAATAATAAAATTTGCAAATTAATTTATTTAAATAAATTTATTAGTATAAATATAAAATATAAAATCAAGAAAATAAACAAAATGATTAAAAGGATTTGAAGGGTATTTTTGTCTTTAGCTAGATTAGTCCCATGGTATTAAATTAATACCACCAAATGGAAGGTATTAGTTATACACCCTCTAATACCATGTAGGGTGTATAACTAATCCATGGATTCAAAATTCCTACCAAACATAGAATTAAATAATACCACACTTAATACTTGGACTATTTTCCCTAATACTTCCTACCAAACGACCCCTAAGAATGCAATGATTTTAATGCACGCATTAACATGATTAAAGCCCTCAGAACTTTTTAACATCTTTTCTACCATAATAGTGGAGGGTACCTTTATAATTTTTTTTAATGCAATGCATGCTATCTTTTTATGCATCAAACCACACAATTCATAAAAATAATCTATGTATTACTAATGCAAGTATAACTAATACATGCATTGTCAATACAAACATTAGTAGTATATTATATTTAACATTATTCTTATATACTCTATCAAACGACGACCCCTAAGATAGTTCTTTGTTACAAAAGTATAGTTAGAACAATTACTCTCTTTTTCTCTAATTATTTGCCCACTTTTTTTTTAGTTGTTTCTAGTTACTTGTTCATTTTGACAAATCAAAAAATGATAATTATTTTTACCTATAATACCCTTAATTAATTACTTTAATTCATCCACTTTTATTTGTCATGTTCGCTTTTCGAAAGTCAATTTGATTGATTTTCAAAGTTATATTAGATTACACCAATTTAATATTTTAAACAAAAAATTTTATTCAAAAACTATAAGTATAGCACTATACATCACATTTGTTTTGCGTATCAATATGATGAAAAAATATATCGTAAAATGTTAGTGTTAGGGAAAATTTACAAGATAACAAAAATTACAAGATTATAACTGAAAATGAAATGAATAAACAAAATCTATCTCTTCAGATTGAGGCGCGGATATTTCGCTCTTTTTAAGGAGATTCAAGCCCACTGCAGCAAATATTTTCACTGGTCCAGCAGTAGTCTTCTTTGACTTGTCCCCTACAGGATACACCAGCCTTCACAAAGTATAATTCAACAACTCTAGACAAGAGTTGAATTGAAAGTTCCACAAAAAGAACACTTCCCTTCAACTAATAAGAACTTTCTTTTTTACTAACTCTTTCACTCTATGTTTTCTCTTATTTTATTTTTTTGTGTCTCAAACCAATTGAAGACCATCACTATTCATTCTACAAGAAATCTTCCTAGCAATGAATAGAAAGATAACGGATAGTAAATAAGAAAATAATAAATAACCTAGAGATTATATATGTTACGTAAGTTACAAAAAATAATGGAAAAATAATGAGTGAAATATTGTGGAGAAATAATGGTCCTAGTTGACCATTACATATCCTACAATGAAACACTAACAATGGACACTATCACAACGTTCAACAACGGAATAACAATTAAGTCAAATTCACTGCCAAAAAGAAGTTATACAATTTGCTAATACTTATGCCATTGTGTTTCACTTTCTGTCAAGTATGCATGCAACTAGGAATTGGATAACACTTCAATATAAATTTAATAAAAAATATTAAAATGCTCTTCCTAAATCAACGTTAGTTAAAGTTCTAATAGTTTGATTCTAAAAATAGAAAATATGACAATTAATAGCAAACGAAGATAGTAAAATTAGATAATAAACTCACTATGTTAATAGCGGAACATTATTATCTTAATAAGTATGTCAATTTAAAAATAGTCAAATAACTAAAACGGAATATTAATTATTGTCTTGAATTTGTAAAGCAATAACTAATTTATAAAAAGAAGTGTATTTTAAAACATTGGAAATATAACATATGTTGAGAAAACACAAAAGCAGAAGAAATTCTGTACATCTACATAAATGGGAGTGCTATTTTATTTTTTTTCTTTTCTAAAATATTAATGGTGTTTGAATTAATTTTTTCACCTTACTTATATCACAACATATCACAAATAGAATGCTAGTCAAATATTTGTTTTTGTTTTAAAAATTTAAATCTGAAAATATTAAGTCATTGGAAAAAATTGAAATGTTGTTAAGAGTGTTTGTATTTAGCAATAAGTACAAACAAGTTAGGCTTTTTAACACGAATTTGTGTGTTTTGGAAAAAACAATGAAAGTAAAGTACAATTCTCCCGCCCCAAACTGTAAATACAAACAACCTACCTGTCGTGCTTCGATTATAATGACGTTTGTTGTCTATAGTTAAGGCTGTTGAATAATCCTTCCAGCCTTTTTCGGAACGCGAATTTAAAATAGTCGGATTCTAATGCATATTTCACGGAAAATTAAAAATAATTATTTATTTTATTTTTAAATTGATATATTTATTAAAAATAGTGTTCAACATATTGAATTTATCAGTTTATTTTTATTAATTATGAAGTAGATGAATTAAAAATTTAAGATTTTCAAGAAATTTTATTTTTTCAAAGTAATTAGTTGAAGGTATAAGAGAAAAATAATAATTTATCTCTTATTAATTTGTCAAAATGAAATGCAATTAAGAATTATTAAAAAGAAAAAAATGGACAAGCAATTAGAAATAAAAGGAGAAATAAAAATTCTGAAAACATTTAGTTTAGTTAGAAACACTAGCACTCTTTGTATACGTCCCTAAAACCTTTAGCGGTATTGATTATAATAAAACTTAACTAATGTGGGTAAATATTTTAACATTCTTTATTAGTGTTAAAATTTAATGCTGCTAAAAGTTATTTTTGTTACTGTGAAAAATCTCATTCTTTGCCATTTCAGCTATGGGTACTTGAGACAAGCAGGTTATGTGTGGTCTATTTAGTCTTTCAGTTTATTTTTACTTGTTCAGTATTTAAAAATAATTTTTTATTTTCACTCGTCACTTTTAATACTCCCTCTATCCCATATTAACTTAAACTTTGAACTTTTTTCCATTTTTTAAATTAACTTAATTTTTCAATCTTCAAGATTATTTTTTAAATATTCTTCTAATTTTAACCTTTAAGTTAGTATTGGAATTAGTTATTATAATTAATATTTAGTTATTTTTGACAATAATTAATAAGCATAAAAATGACAAATTATGTTCAATTTATGTCCTAACCTATTTTTCTTAAAGGGTGATAAATATCTCAAAACTTAAGTTAATATGGAATGGAGGGAGTATATGAAGAAAAAATAATTATTTCTTACATGTTTTATCTTCAACATTAATTAATTGTTTATTTTCCAAATTACTTCTCAAAGATTTAGGCTCGTTTGGTGTAAGTGATTAAAAATAATAGTAATGGAATAATTTTTTTTGGTCTTGTTTAATTTCTATGTTCGGGATAACTCATCCATCATTTATATCATAGTGATAGAATAAGTTATCTAATATGCATGGTGGAATAAGTTTATCCAGGATAGCTAACCCCAAAATAACTTGTTTCCAACCAAACGATCCCTAAGACTATAATCAACTAATATGACTATTATGATATAATATTTATATCAATTACTATTGTTCTTTAAAGCGAGTATTTGGCAAAAAACATCCTTCAACTATATCTCAAACTTAAACTACATACTTAAAGTATTATTCTTAGCAAAATAAATAAATAAAATCCTTCAAGTATTTAAAAGTGAACAATTTTTATCCTTTTGTTAGATATCGTCAAAAAGCTAAGGGATCCTAAAAATCGATGAGCAGTTCACGTGACTATCAACAAAAATTTCATGCATAATTTCATTACTTGCTACAAAAAGTTCCTGATTTTTTTTTTTAAATCTTAGATATTATTGATTATGGAAACAAAAAAAAAAACGTTTGGAAGTTGTGAGAGTACGTACATAATCTGCTCTTTTTCTCATTTAGTAACAGTAAGAAGTTGGAGCTTAATTATCTTTACCTTTTTCATAGCCATACTATATTTTGGATCAATAATTTTTTGGGTCAATTAAGTAATCAAAATATTGATTATGTCTCGCATTTGAGTTTTATTCTACTTTATTAAAAGCAAAGTCTCGAACAAACGTCGATTCTAGGATATTCAATTGAGAAAAAACATATTTCAACTAATAATATTTTTGATATCAAACTACATGAAAATTAATGAAAAAATATTCAAATTAAATTTTTTTGCATAATGCTAAACTCAATTACCGAAAAATTTTACGATAGTATTTTTTAGCGTATCTAAGAATAATAATTAGAAAGAATGACTATATTTTTGTGGATCTGTTAATTTTCTAATAAATTAAAGTAGAAAGATGAAAGTTATTCGCTTATATATATTTAAAAGATGTTTTCTGCTAAGAATAATACTTTAGGAATGTAGTTTAAATTTAAATTATAATTTAAGAATAATTTTAACAAAAACCGTACATAAAAAAAAAGACACAAAAATAATTTAATGTAGAGATGAACAAGCGAAATATGGACATTATATTATAGATGACCCCGATAAGAAAATCTAGATCCATCTCAAAAAGCTAATTTGCTGTGAGAATTATAAAATTTATTTTAACATGAGATATTAAACACATTATTTTATTAAACTAATTAGATACAATAAAAGAACATATTCAAATATTTTAAATTATTTTCCCACAGAACTATATGTTGCACTTTTAAGGGGGGAATCAACCGCATGAATGGTCATGACAGTAACCAAAGCTACAAAAAATAAAATAAAATACGTATATATATAAAAATACCATCTACAAAAAGAAAATATATTTGTACTTACAAATACTAATTATAGTTAACTCAGCTTTTAGTCTGTCTTCTTTACAGGTTAAAAATACCTAATTACTTTGAATTATTTTATTGTATTAATATAATAATATTTATTTTTCATTTAGTTAATCAATATCACATTTACTCGACGTTAATTACGATTACACATAAAATCAAATGCTTCACTTGAAAGTTGAATTTTGCCCTTTTCAAAAATTTTTATTACATATATTTTTCGTGAGTTCTTGCTAATTTTATTTTATTTTTTTCATAAAATGAACTGAAAAATATTGCACAGTAAATGACTACTACAAAACAAGGACTAATAATTAACATAAAACGTGAACTTTGTGGATACACTGCTGGAGTCTTTGTTTGAAAATTATTTCTCCTAAATGTGTTTTTCGTGACACTCTCTTAATCACATCCAGCATGCCCACATCTATTACAAACCTCGAAATTAACGATAGATTCGTGTATGGATTTTTATTAAAAAATATTTAAAATATAAATAAATAAATATATGAATAAATTTAAAAAATTTAATACATACACAGAAAGAAAGAGAAAAAAAATGTTGACTTTGTATATACAATATTTATTTTTTAATGAATGAGCTTGAATAAATCCAGATTTTTTAATGAATGAGTTTGAATAAATCTCTTGAGCGCTTAGCTCCGTCCAAACACACAAGTAAATAGTTAACCAGGACCAAGAATTTAAAGGTGATGGAGACACCAACAAAGATGAATGTAAATAGTCGAAGCGGTATCATGCGACACTACTTCATAAAATAAAATAATAAGATACACATAAAATTTAACGTATATTTTTTTAATGATCGTGAATTTTATTTTACATATACTAAAATCATTATCATTTATATAATGATTTTATATATATATATATATATATATATATATATATATATTTAAAGGGATCCAATGACCCCTCATTCTTCCATATTGAATGGAGAATTAATTAAATTGATTGCAAGTCTTTTTTTTTAAAATTACATATCAATAAATGAAACTTAAATTCATTAATAAAACAAATTTTCATTAGTGAAATAACAGTGACAAAATTGTGGTCTCAGAAATTGCTCCTAATAGGTTAACAAAAATAATTAAAAGCTGCCAACATATGAAAAAACAAGAAAAACGGACAACCCCATCAAGAGGATGCCACGTGTCGTCAAACCAACGGTGATCTGGTCCACCAATTTTGTATGCGTCTTAAATTCATGGTTAAATTTGGACTGCCATCTCTTCACAAACACACCCCACTTCCCATCAAAACAAAAAAAAATCCTCTTTAAAACTCTCTAATTCTATTACTACTATAACAATAATTCATCTCCATTTAAGCAACCAAAGGTGAAGTCACCATTGAAATAGAAAGAATTTCACAAAAAAAAAGTAAGTATTTCATTCATTCTCGGTCAAATAAGTTATGTTTTGAATTTTGATATAAAATTACTTTTGATAAAAATGTTTTACCTCTAATGCGAAGGAAAATGTAAAGAAAAAAAAAAAATAGTCATATAGTATAGTGTAATTTTTGGGTAAACACCCCCAAAAAAAACCCCACACCTTATCCTATCATCTTTGTTTCAAAACCTTTCACTAGATTTCCTTTCATTGCTTTATCTATCTTCTAAAGCTATCTAAAACTTTCTCAATACTATTTAGTCTTCCTCTTCCTCTTTCATTCTCTCCTTCACTTTTCAATAGCTCATTCTTCACTCACTTGATATGCATCAAATAAATTGAAATTTTATTTTAAACATTTTTTGGTTCATTCAATTTCAGTACTTTTGGGGAAAATTTGGTTTGTTGAAGATTCATGGCACCAAGATCAGGCAGAGGAAAAGGAAACAGAGCAAAAACTGACAAAAAGAAGAAAGAAGAGAAAGGTTCAATTCATGTTTCAATTTTTTTTTTTTCAATTCATTTGTATCTGGTATTAAATTAACATTTTAGTTTTTCGTTTGTTTGCAGTGATTCCTAGTGTTCTTGACATAACTATCATCACTCCCTATGAAACTCAAGTTATTCTCAAGGTATTGATGAATTCAAAATTCAATTGAAAATGAAAAAAAGTACGAAGATTCACTCGCATTTGTCACTTGTATGAGCTATCGAGGATGAGATAACTAATTTTGTCTGTTAAACGTCCGTGATAGACCATGATTTTTTATCATCTTAATTTCGTAGAAATTGTTTAAACATAAAAATTTGTTACAATTTATTAGGATTCAATTTTTATGTCTAAACACCGACTAAATTTGAATTTGTTGAAGGGTATATCGACGGACAAGATACTGGATGTAACGAAGCTACTATCTGCCAATGTTGAAACATGTCATTTTACCAACTATTCTTTGTCTCATGAGGTTAGTAGTTCAAAAATTAATAAATTTTTTCTCCGTCTCTTTGTATATTTTGGAAGTTAGCTTACTTGGTTAATTTTTGATTTTATTGTTATTTATTAATATATGAATTTTAATCTATTCAAAATAAGAAGTGTATTAATATGGAAAAGTGATGGTGGTTTAAACAGGTGAAGGGATCAAAGCTAAATGACAAGTTAGATATTGCGACTCTCAAGCCATGTTTGCTAAGAATGGTTGAAGGTAAGTTTTCATTTTAGGGATGGCGCTATAACATCATGTGATCAAATTCAAAATATTTATATTCAAAAAACTTTATTAAATATTAAATATAAACATATAATAATAAACACCCCTTCTGCTTCATTTTACTCGTTTAATATTATATTAAATTGACACTCTTTAATCTTAATTATACTCACCAACCCAATTTGCCGAAGGCAAGGGCCAAGGAGTGTTGTTTTGTTTAAACCAATGGCATGCATCGGTGTTAACAAGTCACTAATTAGAATAATAAATTAATTAAACCTCACAATTACCGTCAAATATAAAAGCTTCACCTAACATTTCCACAATTAATATAAAAAAAAAAAGAAAAAAAAAAAAAGACTGAGTGGCATCTGTTTCAAGAGCCAGCAGAGAGTATCTTCCTTGTTTAATGTTGTTGTACTACTTCGGATTTTTTTTCATATACCATCAATATGTATGATGATTGATGGTCCCATGCAAAATTATCGAAATTTTATTCACAATTATTTCTACGATACATTTAATTAACAATTTTATATGTGTTGCGCCGAAAAATTAGCTTATAATATAAAAATAGAAAATAATATTTATTTATCTTATAAGTAGTTAAAAGATTTTAGTTCCTCCGCGCGCGAAAAGTATTGATATTTTGCGCATTGCCCGAAATTCCTTTGTTATTTAACAAAAATGCCACTAACTTTTCAGAGGACTACACGGAGGAGTCTCAGGTGGTGGATCATGTTCGGAGGTTACTCGACATCGTCGCCTGCACTACCCGCTTCGGTAAGCCCAAGGCCGGAAAATCCACTACTGCCTCCGCCGCTCCCGGCGGCGCCGTTTCGGAAGCTAGGGCGAAGAAGCCCAAGGCGCAGCGAAATGCTTCAAGCCGACCAGCTTCGCCGTCAGATGGAGTGGCACCTATGTTGGAGCCGTCAGCTCCGGCGGCGCAGGAAGAGAATGAAATGGTGGCGATACATCCAATTCCTAAGCTCTCTGATTTCTACGAGTTCTTCTCTTTCTCTCACCTCTCTCCGCCTATTCTGAGTGCGTTTTCTTCTCCCTTCCGATTTTTCCAAATTTCTATCTGGAATACTGTAGAATTTATCGTGCATTTCTTATAATTGAGCTATTTCAGGTTTGAAAAGAGTGGATTGTAACAATGCTAAAACAAGGCGAGATGGCGACTATTTTGAATTACAGGTGTTTTTTTCAAAAAGAAAAATTCTGGTTTTGCATTTGTTGTTCTAGATTGTTGAAGATTTTGACGATGCAAAAACTCTCTGCAGATTAAGATATGCAATGGAAAGACATTGCAAGTGGTTGCAGCAGCAAAAGGTTTCTACACTTTGGGGAAGCCACTTATGCGAAGCCATTGCTTGGTTGATCTTCTGCAACAGCTCAGCCAAGCTTTTGCTAATGTAAGTATCTTCATAGCCTCAATATATGTCCATTCTTGCCAGCATCATTCGTATAATTTGCAAATATTTTTTGTGCATCAAGTTCTTTATTCACTAATTAAACTTAAACACACTGATTATCATCACATTTTCTATATATGTGCCATTATTTTCTTTATGACAGCAGTTATTTTGTAAAAGACTATAAGTATGAACAGAAAAGTTGATTCATCAACGGTATCTAATGGCAAGTAACCACTCTATTTGATTCATAATGATAACGTGCATGGATATGTATAGAAGAGGCGGAAAATACAAGAAAATCACGCTCTGTTTTTTTGTCCGCTTGGTTATCAGTACCAACTGAGACAACCGATATCAAATGCTTCAAATTTGTGATGTCTATTCTGTAAAAGTTATTTGTTTGTTGAATAAAAGCTTGATGTTTTACTTTGCAGGCATATGAATCCTTGATGAAGGCTTTTACAGAACATAACAAGGTGACATCTTGTTTATTGCAAATAAGCATCAAGGGAAAATGTAGTGGTATTAACTGTGTGCATATTTTTCTGCTCTGTTGGTTGTTTTCAGTTCGGTAATCTACCATATGGTTTCCGCGCCAACACATGGCTTGTCCCTCCATCTATTGTTGATTCTGCATCAAACTTCATTGCCCTTCCAGTGGAAGATGAGAGTTGGGGTGGCAATGGCGGAGGTCAGGGAAGGAATGGAGAGCATGATCATAGATCATGGGCCACAGATTTTGCAGTACTGGCAAAACTTCCTTGCAAAACCGAGGAGGAGAGGGTGGTTCGAGACCGAAAGGCTTTTTTGCTTCATAATCTTTTCCTTGACGTCTCTATTTTTAAAGCCGTCTCGTCCATATACCAAGTCATGAATTCTACTTCGAGGGATAACTCAAATTGTGCTCCGGGTTCAGTACTCTCTGAGGATCGCATTGGTGACTTGTCTATTGTAGTTAAAAGAGATTTCGGGGAGGCTAGCCTGAAAGAAGTTAAAGTTATCGACAGTTCAGATTCTAATGTATCTGCTGAGGATGTTGCTCAAACAAATTTAATTAAAGGAGTAACTGCTGATGAAAGTGTTGTCATACGTGTAAGTAACAAGCTTCCTGAAGAAAGTTTTGAACTTGTAAAACCCTTATATAGTTGTTGTATGATTTGCCTTTCCTCCTTTATTTTCAAGTAGACACATGACCCACCCAGGGGAAGGAGGTGGCGGGTTTAAGTAGGCATAGAACACTCTCTTTTCACCTTCTGGACCCCCACCCACCCACCCACACAGCGCTGCTAGTTACTTTCCAATGTAGAAGTTGTTTGTAAGTTCTCCTGTCTTGGGAAATCATGGTAGCCCAATTGGTTCTTGAACTTTCACCTTGCTGGTGGGGGTTCCAATCTTATAATCCCCTCAATTCTCCTTCACCTCCCCCTTATGTATGATCTTTTTTTTAAAAAAATACTCTCCTATCTTTTCTCTGTCACCAATCATTTCAATTTTGGAAGTTGAAAGGATATGTTTGATTGGACAGGACACATCCTCATTGAGCATGGTGGTTGTAAAACATTGTGGATACATGGCAATTGCGAAAGTTGTTGGTGACATTCAGGTGGGTAAGAGTCTGCCTCAGGATATCAAGATCGATGACCAACCAGATGGGGGAGCCAATGCACTCAACATCAACAGGTTTGACAAAATGCTTAAACCTAGATGAACTTTTATATGGATGGTTATTGGACGAATAAGAATTTTATCTGTAAGAATGTACTTAAGTAGAGGTCTTTTGTTGAACATGTTACCAGAATCAAGCATTTATGCATGTTTCCTTTTCCTTTTCTTTCTTTGATAACTGTTGGTGCATGTATAAAGGTGATACTTCATACAAGTTGGGAACCAACAACATGTTGAGAGTTTGATTGGGAATCACAAGTCACATTGGTCAACAATGTCAATATTCAAACTTGTTTGTGAATGAGAATATACATTGGTCAGTGATGTCATGTTTAGATCTAAGGGATCTTTTTGTTGAGGATTCACTCTTCTTTAGGACTAAATTGTTAAATTTCTTTCTTTTTGTCTCACAAGATGTTTGCTTCTAATTCTGAGTTTTAACCCTTACCAGCTTGCGCCTTCTGCTCCACAAGCCAGTGACTGCTGGTTTTTCAGGAGGTGGTCAATTGCCCCTGTCTGATTTGAAGGACTCTGCAAATTCAATGTCTTTGGTCTATAAAATCATTAAGGATGTTTTGAGTAAGTTAAAGGGGATGGATGATAAATCCAAAGGGTCCATCAGATGGGAACTTGGTTCTTGTTGGGTTCAACATCTACAAAAGCAGGAAACACCAGCAGAAGACAAGGTTGGGAATGATGGTAAGGCTGAACCCATAGTTAAGGGACTTGGAAAGCAGTTTAAAATGCTCAAAAAGCGGGAAAAGAAACCAGGTAATGTTAGTTCCATGGATGACAATGAAGCAGATGATGTGTCAGCCAGCACACTGAACACAGAAAGTGGCTCGACGGAACTAAGTAATGGCAATCCAAAGTGTGAAGTTGAATGGAGGAGATTTATCTCTCAAGAAGCTTACCTTCGTTTGAAAGAAAGTGGGACGGATCTACATCTGAAGGTCAATAGCACAGTTATTTTGGAACATATTTATACTTTTATTTTGATGAAAATTGTTGAGGAAGTAGATATATCTTGTTTAATCAGTCTTTAATATTATAGCTCATAGTTAACTGATAACTATGCTTCTTGTTACAGTCAGTGGATGAACTTGTCGAAATGGCACACAAGTATTATGATGAAGTTGCTCTCCCGAAGCTGGTAATTCAAAGTTTCAGATGTATTTCAGTAATTAAATGAAATTTTGAAATACATGAAGAGAAAAACTAATCTCTAATTCTATTTAGGTTACAGACTTTGCATCGTTGGAACTTTCTCCAGTTGATGGACGCACCCTTACCGATTTCATGCATTTAAGAGGATTACAAATGCGTTCTCTGGGTCATGTGGTAAGATTTATTTACTTCATCTGTCTCAGGATTTCTTAGTTTGTCCGGAATTGAAACTTGTCGGTGTCTTCTGATGAGCCTGATGTCATTGTGTAATCCAGGTTGAACTAGCAGAGAAGCTTCCTCACATACAGTCTCTTTGTATTCACGAGATGGTTACTCGAGCTTTCAAGCATGTACTTAGAGCTGTCATTGCCTCCGTTGACAATGTGGCCAACTTGCCAGCTGCTATAGCCTCATCCTTAAATTTCTTGTTCGGGTCTTCTTCCACACAAGAGAGTGATGAAAATCACATTCTCAAGATGCAATGGTTGAGGAATTTTCTGGTTGAAAGATTTGGTTGGACATTAAAAGATGAATTTCAACAGTTGAGGAAATTGACGGTCCTCCGTGGGCTTTGTCATAAGGTACTGTAAGCTTGGCTACATTAATTAAAATTTACCATTCAAAGTTAATGACATGTGTTTTTGGTTCAGGTTGGATTAGAGTTGGTTCCAAAAGATTATGATATGGAATGCCCAAACCCGTTCAGTACAAGTGATGTTGTCAGTGTAGTGCCTTCGTGTAAAGTAAGCGTTTCTGTCTCTTCTGCTTCCTTTTGAATGTGACAAATACTGGAAATGCAAGCATCATTTAATTACTATCTGCTTTTCAGCATGTTGGATGCTCTTCTGCTGATGGACGAACTTTACTAGAATCATCTAAGGTTGCTCTTGACAAAGGGAAGTTGGAAGATGCTGTAATGTATGGAACAAAGGTACAAATTATAAAATAAAAGTACATGCGCACACTGTGAAGTTCATTCCATTACTTTACTTGCTTTTGTATATACTTGAAGGCCCTGGCAAAAATGATAGCTGTATGTGGCCCCTATCACCGTGCCACTGCAAGTGCGTATAGCCTCCTGGCTGTTGTCCTTTATCACACCGGAGATTTCAATCAGGTAACATTAAGTTTAGCGCTTGGCTTGATGTATGAAGTGGCATGCAACATTAAACTAGCCTTGTTTCTCCTTATTTTCATATCTTGTTCGTTAATCATCTATTTCCAGAATCAAGTTCTTAAATTTAATAAGAGTAGCTAATGAAAAGTTTCCAAGTTTAGTAAAAGTAGTCGAGGAAGAATTATCTTAGGCATGCTTGCATATTGATGTTCAACAGACAAATTTGGAAGTATTCCTAAACAGCTCTATTTTCTTTTTTGCACTCATGCAAGCTCCTGCAGTCAGCTTTTTGGAATTTTTTTGAATTCACAAAATATACTTTTTTCTTATCTTCCATTCACTTGTGTATTCTGCCACACGCTATTGCAGTGGCATCCACCAATAAACGAAATGCAGACTCCTTGGATATACATACTTGCAGAATATATGATAGTAATCTTTCTGAATGATTATTATTCTTGTTAGGCAACAATTTATCAACAGAAGGCATTGGATATCAATGAGAGGGAGCTAGGACTTGACCATCCAGATACCATGAAAAGTTACGGGGATCTTTCTGTATTCTACTATCGTCTCCAACACATTGAGTTGGCTCTAAAGTGAGTGAGAAAGGATTCTCTTTTCTAGTTGGTCATATTTTGAAACTAAGAGTTATGTGTCTTGCTCAAGTATTTGATTCCAAATTTGTTGAGCTTTGCAAATTGTAATTTTAGGACTCAGAAGATTTCTCTGTCTAGTCTCTCACATTCCCTTTTCATTCTTGTTGAAGTCTTGACTGGTCCTACTATGTTCAGCTGTTGATTAAATTTTTCTTATTACATTGATGACTGAAGCAAATTCATTATGGATTTCCAGGTATGTCAACCGTGCTTTATTTCTTCTTCACTTTACATGTGGACTATCTCACCCAAACACGGCTGCCACATATATAAATGTGGCTATGATGGAAGAGGGCATGGGAAATGTGCATATTGCTCTTCGATATCTACATGAAGCCCTTAAATGCAACCAAAGATTATTGGGAGTAGATCATATACAGGTTTTTCTCTCAGTTCTCGTAGTCCAGCATCATCCTTTTATTAAGTTAGGTGCTTGTGAAAATATTCTATACTTTCTGACATTCTTTGTTAACTCTGTTGCTGCCTCTGACAGACTGCTGCCAGCTATCATGCCATAGCCATAGCTCTTTCTCTCATGGAAGCATATTCACTGAGTGTGCAACATGAACAAACTACATTACAGATTCTTCAAGGAAAATTAGGAGCAGATGATCTCCGCACTCAGGTGTGTACAAATCTAATGCCTGATTTCCCTCACTATTAGTTACCACTATGGCTCTACCGTGTATTTCACATCTCAGTCTTTTCCGGAATGCTTCAACAGTAAAAGAATGATGACACTGCAGATAACTCTCTGTATCTCTCTCCCTGCATGGTGGTGCTTTTCTTTTTAAATGTGCTTTTATTTTTGTTACATTGGGCATTTTCCCAGTAATAGTGAGGTCCTTAATAGAAGATAATAAATGACTTGAGTCTTCTTAGTAATCACCAATCTGTTGCTGTATTTTAAAGTTGGAGAGTTACATATGCAATATATATGTAGGATGCTGCTGCATGGCTTGAATACTTTGAATCGAAGGCCTTAGAGCAGCAAGAAGCTGCAAGAACAGGAGCTCCGAGACTAGATGCATCCATTGCTAGTAAAGGTCATCTCAGGTATTGAAACTTTTTTGAACTGGTGTTACTGGGGCTTGAACTATCTTGCTTTTGCATCTAAGGAACCAAAACTCGTTACTTTCTGATGTAGTGTGTCAGACCTACTGGATTACATTAGTCCTGGCCAGGGTTCAAAGACCATAGAAGGGCAGAGGAAACGACGTTCAAAGGTAGTTTATCACTCAGCATGGTAGTGTATACTTCATACTCTTGAATTCACTGAAACTTGTTACATTGAAAAGAACTCAAAAAAGAGAGCCACTAACTTTCTGTATGTACTTAGAAGTTAGTCCTAGTACAAAATCTTACCTTAAGTTATTTAGACCATCAAACAGATATTGAGCTCGTCTAATGGGGAAAATCTGTCCTGCTACACTTCAGCACATCCTTAACCCCATGTCAGGTATTTAGGTGACTGTGAAAACACATATCCCGGGAAACCTCCTTTTTTGAGGAGGGAAGGGGTAATTTTGGCTGTGGTCATTTTGAGTTGCCTATTATAGTTCCTTTCTAAAGCTGCCAATTGACGCGTGACTCTTTACCTGTTTATGGCATCTTAGGTGTTGCCAGTAGATGATCAATCTCAAAAAGGACAGCGTGATGGAAGAAGTAACAATCCCATCAATCATGATGTTACAGAATATCCTGTGACCATAGTAGAAGTAGAGAAAAAAGATGACGTAGAGAGAGTCGCTACTCAAGAAGTTGAAGGCATTAATATCACTAATAATGAGGAACCAGTGGAAATAATGCACGAAACAAGCTCCGATGAAGGTTGGCAAGAAGCAAATTCAAAAACACGGGCGGGGCATGTCAGTGGCAAGATGTTCAACCGAAGGCAACCTGGTCTTGCCAAGATCAAGACAAACTTGGAATACATTTTCCCTCGAGACAACAGTTCCAGGAAAGAAGTTACTTCGCAGGGACAAAAAGTGGTATCTAAGAATGGTTTAGGTGAATTTTTTCCTGCAAAGCAACTAAAGGCTGCCAGCTTCAGTTCTTCTGAAAAGTCAACCAAACTCGCAGCTAAAATGACTGTTGCCGAAATTTCTCGCACATCAAATGTCACTGTTCCATCTCCTCCTGCTTCTCTTGCTACCATGGCCTCAAAATCCTTATCATACAAAGAAGTAGCAGTGTCGCCACCAGGTACGGTTCTAAAGCCTTTATTGGAGAAAGTAGAAGAATTAAATGAGGATAAAACTGATTCCCAGATCTGCGTTAGTCCAACGGAAACATCAGAAGAAGATGGAAGGCACTCAGTGACCACAGAGGCTACACCTGCCAATGATCGAGACAGACATGGGATCCATGAAGATGAAGTCCAGATAAGTGGATCTGAGTCAGATAAATCTTCCCTGGAGCCTGAAGATGTTTCATGTTCAAGTAATGAGGAAAAATGTTTACGACGAAATGGGAGCAAGCTATCTGCAGCTGCTGAACCATTCAATCCAGGCGCCTACCATTTGACTCATATGTTGATTTCTGCTGCTGTCACTAGTGTCTATGATGTTAGAGCCAGCCAAGGCATGCTTACTGAACCAGTGGGATTTCCATCAATTGCTGAGAGAGTTCCTTGTGGTCCCAGATCACCTTTGTACCACAGGACAAGCCATGCTCGCATGAAAAACGGATATGTGAAGTACCAAAAGCCTGCTGCTGAAATAAACAGTTACGATTATCCAAGGATCATGAATCCACATGCACCTGAGTTTGTTCCAAGAAAAACACAGCCAACTACTGCTGGAAGTGAAGATTCAAAAGTGGCTACTGATGCTGATTCTTCCACAGGGTTGAATAATTCTGTAGCAGCAGTTTCAGCAGAGGAGAAGCTTGATAAAAAGGCTACAGTTAATGTCAAAAATGGAAGATCAACAAAAAGTAGTTCACATGCTGACAGGGAAGAGCTAGCCAGGCAAATACAAAATAGCTTCATTGTGAAGTCGAAACAGAATAATTCAGATGTTGCAAGTGAATTTCAAGTTAGTACAAAGAAGTCTGAGTTCGTAGTTAGCTCTGCCAAAGCAAGTGCAGATAGTGCAACCAAATTGCATGGTGGAAGTGAAGGGAAAAAGGAGCTTTCGATAGAAGCAAATAAATATAGCGGGCCAAAGACAGTTGATGTAAATAAAGATAAGCATGAGGATGGAGAAGGTTTTTTGACTGTTGTAAGGCGAAGAAGAAACAGGCGACAATTTGCCCATGGAATAAATGGTTTGTACAGTCAGCAGTCTATCTGTGCTTAAGTACATTGAGGAAAGTGATCTCGACTAAAATGTGCTTCATCTCCAGACAACCTCCATAGGCAATGTGGAAGATAAACTGCAGTAGGACAACTAATAACTTCTTCTCTGAGGAGGTTGCTTATCTTGTTCACCCAAAATAAAAGACGAGGTGAGGAAAGAGATTGGATCAAAATGATAACAGATCTGGAGGTACAATTTTTTGATAGCCAGGAGTTTCATTCAACATCCTTTTTGTGCAGTCTTTGCTTCTTTCTCCATTGTAAAGTTCATCTAGCTTTATATGGAATGAGGTACCCTTTTTTTTTTTCCGGTTTCAATAAGGCGCCCTCTCTGAAATAGCGTCCCATGCTACTGTAATTTAGGAAAACAAGTTGAAACAAGTGATAATTTGCTGAGTAAATACCATCATACTTCTTGTTTCCTGGTAATTGATCTCCTTAAGTTATTTTGACTTGTTGTTCTAAGATTCTGCTGTCATATACTATAATTTAGTAATGATGTTTACAATTGAGTTTATAGGACCATATATCATTTTCTGATCAGTTCTATTTTCTGAAAAAAGAACTAAGCAGAATCTCAACCAGCTCACCAACCTAGTCCCTTGCCAATGAAGCACCTACATGTCTTTTAGTTACGCTAAAATGAACATGTGATGATGCCTCTATAATTACATTTGAGTGAAGTGACCTTTTTAAATCTCATCAACAAAATAGTTGTTAAAAAGCAAGAATTCCATGGCCAATACTCCCTCAAGCAACAATTCACTTAAAATGGATTAACGAAGTATTTAGGAATAAACAAAGTATTCTTAAAAGGTATATAAAAGAAAATTACGATACATAATTTGAAAAAAAAATTAGTGTTTAAGTATCACGACTCTTTAAAAATGCTTCGCCACACGAAATTCGGAAGTATGCATGCCCTGATCAATATACTATAAATTCAAATAGCATGCACGAACTCCAATAAAAATGATTTCACAATTATTGACGTCCAATTGGATCTTACCTACCCCTTAGTTATATTTAAAGGGGAAAAAAAAGAATGAGTACAGCTCAAAAAGACAAATGGTTAATCACGGTTCAGCTTGATACTTATTTTCTCATTTGATTAATTTAAATTTGTATTAAAAAGTCTTTCTATCAACTTTTAGTGGTGCTTATTTGATCCTCCTTTAGTGGTGCTTATTTGATCCTCCTAAGGTTACTGCTTACTTAATGATAAAGAGTGATAAATTGAAATAATAAATCTCTTTTAATTTATTATAAGGGACGAGTAAGAAAATTTTGTTTTTTTTTATATTACTAAATTAGTAAAACGGAACACAAGGATACTATACAAATTGTTGAATAGGTTCATTTGCAACATAATCAAATCTTATTTATCGCCTGTGAAGTACTTTCTTCGTTTTCATTTAGTTATCATGTATTAAAAATAATTTTTACCAAATATGTGTTATTTTAGAGAATTAAGAGAGACTTAATTATGTTTTACTAGATGAAACAAAAGAAATATTTTAATATAATTTTATAATGAATATGCAAATTTTTATCCCGATAACTAAATGAAAATCGAAAAAATATTTAATACGATTGAAATTTGAAGTTCCAGAGAAGATCGATCTGGCAGAGGAGAAGTAGATCCATTCAAGTCCAAAGAGCTAGAGTTGGGGCTGCTTGACGCTCCTCCTTTCGAGTGAATTGAATTACTTCGGCGCCGTCTCAGACCAGTGAAGATTGGAATTGAGCTGCTTAAGATTCCAATTCAAGTAAGGAAGATTGTCATTAGTCTAGGTATTCTAAAGTAGCATGATTAGACCTTCTTATCACTTTTTCGACTAGCTATAAACTTCAACCCTCCTTCTCTTACTTAGATGGAGAAATAAGTAAGCAAGACTTTTGCCGAGAGATAGGAGCATTCGATGGAACCGGTGAACTACACTTGCTTCTGGATAGATGTGTGGGACAGAGGGCTCGTGGTACCTCCTTTGTCAGAGACTAGCTACTTTTCAACCGATATAGTTTAGGTCATAGTTAGGTCGCAGTCCTATTAGGGGGCCGTATACACGTTTGCAACCTAGTAGTGGATAAATTAAGTGATTTTAGCTAAAAATTCCAAGTTGGTTGGATTCGAACGAATCTATCACGTTGCGTTTTTAAACTTTCATTATAAATAAAAGCATATTTTTCAAATAAAAACAGGAGAGATAAATAAACTTATTGTATATCCATTAAATTTCAAACCTGATATAACTTGTCTTCAAAAACTTTTCTGTTAGAAGGATGTAACATAGATAACTTGTTTTTCAATATATGAACCAAATATGACAAATTGAAATAGTTAATTCAGATGAATTTGAGTTGAAATTAGAAAGTGAAATTGTCAAAAATACCATAAATAAAAAGTGAGTGCGAAGGAGAGGAAGAATTAAAATTGAGAAGGAAGATATGTGTATCTTATTTAATGAGAGAAAAAATATCATTATTTACTAATTCATCTGTATAACCTCAACAAATTAGTTTAAAAAATCGTTAAAATTTGAATCTTTTACGAAGAATAATTTAATTATGATTAATTGATATGTTTTCTTTACTTCCTACTTTATTATTTAGTTAATTGAGGTTAAAATGACAGTTAAGTTGTTTTGTACATATTTACTTAAACCAATAACGTCATTACCTTATCCTTCATCCACCAACCACCGCTATGTCTATCCATCATAACACTCGGAAACGTGACATTCTAAATATCAATCGTTATATTTATATTTATGACGATTGATCACCGTCAAACCTAATAATTTTTTATTTTCTTTAGAAATATGTAAAAGAGAAAATTATAACATTTTTCTTGCAAATTCAAGTTTTTATGTTTACACATGAGCAATAATCCCAATTTTACCTAAATAAAAATTAAATAATTATATAATAATAAGAAAATATAAAATAGAAAATAATAATCGAAACGTATTTAAATTCTTTATTTATTATAATCCTGTCTATCTAGAGTAATAAAAGGTACGGCTATAAGACGCAGTCCCACTATAACTATCGTAGGAAGATTTACACCTTAGCTTTCCTCCAAATCCTCGAATCTCGTATAAAATCCCCACTCCCCTGTTTTCTCTTTCATTTACCATTTTTCTTCTTTCTATTTATAGTAATTTTATTTCTTTCCATATATATTTTTCTGCCGGCGGTTTCAGTTTCCGGCGACTTAGTTAGTGGTAAAATGGGATCGGCATTGTTGTCGGAATTCGGTACAGAGATTGTAATTCCGATTTGTGCCGTTATCGGAATTGTGTTCTCTCTTCTACAATGGTACCTTGTCTCGCTTGTTAAACTGTCGCCTGACCAGGGAAATTGTTCTCCGAGAAACAACAAGAATAATGGATTCAACGAAATTTTAGTTGAGGAAGAGGAAGGTATCAATGACCAGAACGTTGTTGTTAAGTGTGCCGAAATACAAAATGCCATCTCCGAAGGTGAAAGTTACTTTCTTTTAGATCTCTTTTTTTTAATTGAAAGATCATGTAGTAGCCATAGCTGTGAATAGATGTTCTTTGTGTGCTCATTTCGTCTTTTATATAGCTCCACTTGAGCCAAGAGTGACTTTTGGAATCAGTCTCTCTATAATGCTGCTTAGTTCACATTAGTATTATGTCGTCTGTCATGCTAGTGAACAATGTTATGGCTGTATAGTTTTCTCTTCTTTTCATTTTGCTAAATTAAATATATTCTTTGGTTTGGCACAGAGGCTCCGTCAATTATTAAAGTTGGTTGAGCGTGTAGGAATACATGCTACAGATGTTATTTCTGTTTCAGTTCAGTTTGTTATCTCCAAATCTTTCAGAAAAAGGCTTCATCATTTGTTGGTGTGGACTTGGTGCTATTGTCTTGACTTGAAATTTACCTTTTTTCGTTCATTATGCTATTTGTCTGCTTCTCTTAGTTGGTTCAGCCTAAGTATTGTTAAATCCTCATTTATGATGGGCTTAAACCTTGATAGTTGGCTCAGGCTCAATGCTGCTATCTGTGTTTCCATATCACACGAGTCAATATAATGATGGAATATTGTATGATTGTAGTTAAGTATTAATGATTTGCTGGCAACTCATATTAATGATTCCCTGGCAACTCCATGTCATTGCAGTTAGCCACTTCAAAAACTAAAAAAAATGTAAGGCCCAGTTCCTCAGATATTTATGCCGTGGTCAATAATGCTTGTCTTGTTTAGGTAAACCAACGTGATTATCTGAGGAGAAGTGATATTATGTATTTTCATGCTAGTTCTATATGTGTAGCCTAGGGATTATTCTATTCGTCATTTTCTGTCAAATCGCCTTTATCATGTTTCTGATCTCAATGTCTTTCCCTTGTATCCCTTATTTTATTCAGCAGCTTCCTTTTGTCTCCTGTTTTTCCTATTTACTCACTCATAAGTGTTGACTCTTTGGCCTAATTATTTAGTCCCACACCGGATAAAGTTTGAAGTATTTGTTTTTTGGCTTCTTGCTTTAGTCCCACATCGGAGCTTTATGTATTGTGAAGGAGAATTTGGGTTATAAAAGAACCCCTCCTCCTTCATTGTAAAATAGGCACCATTTTGTAATCTCTTCTCTTTATCTAATAAAAGCAGGCTGCTTTGAGCGGTGCTTGGAGATTAAGCTTTTGCGGCTGAACTCCATTATTAAAAGTGTTCGGTCTCTTTTCAGTTAATATTCGATATTATTTGTCGGGTATCTTTGTTAGTGTTCTGTCCGGTTCAATTCATTTGAACCGGTTCATTTCACTAAAGTTGTTCCGTTTTGTAGGGTAATTATCCGAATTTCCCAACAGATTCTGCATATTCTAATGTGATTTGCTTATTGTGTCAGGCGCAACATCCTTCCTTTTCACTGAATATCAGTATGTGGGTATCTTCATGGTTGCTTTTGCAGTTTTGATCTTTGTGTTCCTTGGCTCTGTTGAGGGCTTCAGCACCAAGAGCCAGCCATGCACTTACAACAAGAAGAAAATGTGCAAGCCAGCCCTTGCTACGGCCATCTTCAGCACAATATCCTTCTTGCTTGGTGCTGTCACTTCAGTTGTTTCTGGTTTCCTTGGGATGAAAATAGCAACATATGCGAAGCCAGAAAAGGAGTCGGGAAAGCTTTTATTACTGCATTCGGATCTGGTGCGGTAATGGGTTTTCTCCTAGCTGCCAATGGTCTATTGGTTCTTTATATTACAATTAATCTCTTTAAGCTATACTATGGTGATGACTGGGAGGGCCTTTTTGAGGCAATTACTGGCTATGGGCTTGGTGGATCTTCCATGGCTCTTTTTGGTAGAGTTGGTGGTGGCATTTACACCAAGGCTGCCGATGTTGGTGCTGACCTTGTTGGAAAGGTTGAAAGGAACATTCCAGAAGATGATCCCAGAAATCCTGCTGTAAGCTCACGACTTCTTCAGGTGTAGCTTCTGATATCCAGAAGAGAACTTGTCTGATATTTACTCTACGTGTCTTTGCAGGTGATTGCTGACAATGTTGGTGATAACGTTGGGGACATTGCTGGAATGGGTTCTGATCTTTTTGGGTCATACGCGGAATCATCATGTGCTGCTCTTGTTGTGGCTTCCATCTCGTCTTTTGGAATAGATCATGATTTCACTGCAATGTGTTATCCCCTGCTCATAAGTTCTATGGGAATTCTTGTTTGTTTGATAACCACCCTTTTTGCAACTGACTTCTTCGAAATTAAGGCTGTCAAGGAAATTGAACCAGCCTTGAAGCACCAGCTTATCATCTCAACTGCTCTTATGACGGTGGGAATTGCAATTGTCACTTGGACTTGCCTTCCGTCTTCCTTTACTATCTTCAATTTTGGCACACAAAAGGTTGTAAAGAACTGGTAAGTTTCAAGTTCTTTGTTTTGAATTTTTTTGCTTTTGCATTAGATACCAATTTCCAAAATTTGCTGGATCAGGGCTTGCATTTTCCAATCTGTCGTCAAGTAATGCATTTCAATTTCCATTTATTTTCTATGTTTTGACCTTTGTTGTTTGCTTGGCTTCTAAATTTTGCGCAGTATGGTTGTCTCTTTTCAGTAGAAAAATTATTGAACAATCAGTGTATGTTATTGTACAGGCAACTGTTTTTATGTGTGGCTATTGGTCTTTGGGCTGGACTTATCATTGGATTTGTCACAGAGTACTACACTAGCAATGCTTACAGGTTAGTGTCTTCATACTGTGATTTTATTTACTTGTTACAGTGATGTAACTTCATCTTATGTACGTTCTCCCCTTGTTTTCTATTGCAGCCCTGTCCAAGATGTAGCTGACTCCTGCAGGACTGGAGCTGCAACCAATGTTATTTTTGGCCTTGCTCTTGGCTACAAATCTGTCATCATTCCTATCTTTGCCATTGCAATAGCTATCTTTGTTAGTTTTACTTTTGCTGCCATGTATGGTATCGCTGTTGCTGCTCTTGGAATGTTGAGTACCATTGCTACAGGATTGGCCATTGATGCATATGGACCTATCAGTGACAATGCTGGAGGTATAGCTGAGATGGCTGGAATGAGCCACCGGATCCGTGAAAGAACTGATGCCCTTGATGCTGCTGGAAACACCACTGCTGCTATTGGCAAGGTTGTATCTTATTTGTTTTGCTTTCCTCTCTGACCGTTTCTAGATCCATTTTAGACATTGCTTGCGCATATTTACTCAAATGCATGGCAATAGATTTGTTTAGAGATCACAATTTTGTCATAGTGATGCATTTGGTACTCTTGTTTCTTTTTGGTCAATCGGATTTGAGATTACTTTTTTTGAGGCACTTATCGTGATCTGATTTTCATATTATTACTTTTTTGACATAGGTAACTGTATCTGATTTTCATATTTGCATTCTCAGAATGCTAAATTTGTTCAACATATTTGTCTAACCTAGTATGAACTTTTTAATTCCTAGGGATTTGCCATTGGATCCGCTGCACTTGTGTCCCTGGCCCTGTTTGGTGCTTTTGTGAGTCGGGCTTCAATTTCAACAGTCGATGTCTTGACCCCTGAGGTCTTCATTGGTTTGATTGTTGGTGCCATGCTTCCCTACTGGTTCTCTGCCATGACCATGAAGAGTGTCGGTAGTGCAGCTCTGAAGATGGTTGAGGAAGTTCGCCGACAATTTAACACCATCCCTGGTCTCATGGAAGGCCTTGCTAAGCCTGATTACGCTACTTGTGTTAAGATCTCGACTGATGCATCTATTAAAGAAATGATTCCCCCAGGTGCTCTGGTCATGCTTACGCCCCTCATAGTTGGAATTTTCTTCGGAGTGGAGACTCTTTCTGGTGTTCTTGCCGGTGCTTTGGTTTCTGGTGTTCAGGTATAATTGATTCAACCCTCTTTAACTTTGTACATTTTATTTTCCGTTCGAGCTGGTTGTTTACCTTTCCAGCTGGTTGTTTACCTTTCCAAAACAGTTCCTTTTGGAAGAATATGGTGTAAGAATCTGCTCCTATCTGTCTCATTTTGTAGATTGCAATATCTGCATCAAACACTGGTGGTGCATGGGACAATGCCAAGAAGTATATTGAGGTAAAGAAAATACATGTATGCACTGATATTTTATTTGACACTCCAAGTCTACTAACTGCCGAGTATGTGCCAGGCTGGTGCTTCGGAGCATGCAAGGACCCTTGTCCCAAAGGGTTCTGAACCACACAAAGCTGCAGTTATTGGTGATACCATTGGTGATCCTCTAAAGGATACTTCAGGTCCATCACTCAATATCCTAATCAAGCTGATGGCAGTAGAGTCACTTGTCTTTGCTCCATTCTTTGCAACACATGGCGGTATACTTTTCAAGATTTTCTAAGTAGAAAGACACTTCACTAACCCCTATGGTATTTTCATTCTTCACCAACCTTTTTTGCTCTAATTTCCCCAAGCATGGGATTTCTTCATTATTTCTTAGCTAGTCAAAGTTTTAGTTTGAAGATGACGCGATTACACCTAGTTAATTAGTTTTCTTTTTGGTAGACCTAGTCTTTCAGTTGTCTGTAAAGTCATTATCCATGTTTAGTACATCACTGTACGTTTATGTTGTTACACGAAGCAAGGTTTCATTATAATAGCTTACATTGATAGTTGTGGGCTTGTGTTATTATCATTGTCTTTTTCTCTCTGCTCACTTATTATTTTACAGTTTTCTTGTTATTTAGCCTAGTCTAAATATTTATTGGAATACTTCAAGGAAATTAAAGAAAATGAGCTGAAATAAAAAGACTTCCAATTTGCAAACCAAATAACCATTGGATGCTTCATTTATTACAATGATGCCTTTTTCTTATGAGCAACAACATACCCAATGAAATCCCACAAGTGAGATTTGATGAGGGTACACATGTAGACCTTACCACTAGCTCATGGAGGTAGAGAGACTGTTATTTAAAGACTCTTTGCTCAAGTGCAACAATTCTCAGTATAAAGAAGAAGAGACAATGAAAAGAATATAGCAAATAACAAGGAACAGTGCAAAAGTAGCCAAAACAACAATAAAATCACGTGATAATGGAAATATCATAAACAATATACTAGGATAGATTATTAAAAAACAATTTATAAAAAACTGAACAACTAGTACCATCACAAACACTAGCCACACCCTAAACAAGACAACACTATATACTACCTACTACTCTTCTACTCTAATACGTGTCATCCGCACCCTACTATCTAAGGTCATGTACTCGATAACCTGAACCTGCATCTTGTCACCTCTCTCCAAAACTTCTCGCCCTGCAACATAAAGAATACAATGGAAGACATATATATAGTAGTACTAAATGTGTGCAGTGTGTAGTGCTCTCAAACCACGCTGGTAGAACTTCCAGTGAGTTTCTGCATAATCTGTCACTTTCTTGTATATCCTTGGTCTGTCCATATTGACTAAGTCATCTTCTGGCCCGATTTCTTTCCCTAATTCAGGTGTGTAGAACATTGCGACAGAAATTCTATCCCTCTCTGAATTACTCACTACCCTATGCACCAGGCCCTTGAATATTCCATTGCTCATTACCTGTCAATTTCATTGTGGAAAATGGAATGTATCACTACAAGTAGTACATGTGCAATCCATGGAATACATGTATATTTATAGGAAAAAAGAAAAAAAAAACTTCTATGTATAGTTACGTTGAGCCGTAAACTAAGTCACTGCAGGTGTGATCATGGTAGTATGGCGGGAGGGAAGGGACACAGCGGCGTGAGCAGCACTTTTAACAAGTTATATCGACATTTGAAGAAGTGAATAAATAAACACACTAAGCCTGATAATATTGACTTATTTTAGATGCTTTTAAACCAAATTTTTTTTGTATCTTTTTATAACAGTGTTTATGTATACCTCCATTTGATCACCCATGAGAACAAACAAAGCTGTAGGATCTTTTGGTACTGTATACCATTTGCCATCCTTAAGCACTTGGAGTCCTACTTCATCTTGCAAAATAATACTGTATCCTGTTCCATCAGCGTGGGGTTTTAGGCCAAGAACCAGATCAGGCCTCTGACATGGTGAGTAGTAGTTAAACCGCGCATGAAATTGTGCTTGTTTTCCAAATTGTTCCAAGAAGCAATTTTCTTCCAGTTTCAGTGACTTTGCCATAGCTTTAGAGGTAATTTCTGTGACCATTTTCATTTTCTCAGAATAATCTTCTAAGACCTCTCTGCGCAGCAAATGTAATCAGATGGCTACAAGTATGAGTGAATCACCATTAAAAACGAAGTAAGCAAAATATTCAAATTTTAGTTTATGGAGGAGCTAGCTGGAAAATAGTCTAACATGATTATGCTTGAAATCATGATGTTACCATATGTCATGTCATGTCATATCACTTCGGATTCATTGCTAATTAGCTGCTTATAGAGTCAAAAATTAGCTTGCTAGGTCATTTTGTCTATAGACTGTTACTCTACAGTACTCTAGTTATCTTATAAAGTGTACCTGATCAACTGTCCATTTACCTGAATGATATTGGGATTTGTGGCCAGAGGTTATACTCTCTTCTATTTTCAGGGAATACCTCGAGGAAGAGACGATCAGACCAATCAAGAGACTGACCTTGTTCCGGAACAGGATCAGCTCCATAACCTTGGAAATCAACAACTGATTTAGCATACTTGTTCTTCTCTTCCATTGGCTGTTTGAAGAATTCCCTTGAAACTTGGCGGATTTTGTCCAGGAAAGAAGTTTGAATCCCATGTCCTATTCCCTGCTCATCAAATAAAACTCTTTGAATATCAAGTAAGTTGCAGAGTAGAACGTATTCAGATACAGTATTTGGAATGTCCTAAACCTGAAAACATCCCCAAGAAGATAGAGCTGATCCAAGTTTCTCCAACTCTTGTTCGCGTTCGTTATCTGATGGTGTTGAAGAAGACAGGAGGTTTAGATCAATTATAGGAATGGGAGAAGTATCCATGATGTCTTCTTTTTCATCAACATCTTCACCACTTCTGCAAATATAAGGTCCTAGTGGCTCCTCCCCATGAAGGACCATTTCTTGAACTCTTTTTGACAGCAACACCTCTGAGGGTGGAACTGAATATGCAGCCATGCTAACCAGTGGGTTTCCAATTAGAATTCAATGAATTAGACTTCAGGTTCCAAGGTGATAGCATTTATACATAGTAGACATAATACATAAGCAACACTTAAACTTTGACCTTAGCTGGCAAGTCATTAAGCACTCCAACTTGTGACCAGACACCTCAACTCGTCTCCACTATGTCAGTCAAACACTTAAACTTATAAATGATCATTTAGATACGGATTCATGTGTCACATTAGTGTGGATGTCCATGAGATACAATGAAAATGAATTGGAGTGTTTAGTTGTCAGATGAGACTTGAAGTAAGTATTTTCTTTCTTAAGTTAAAATGTTTACTTACCGTTAAAGTGTCTATCTATGTATTATACAGTATATTAGATATATGTGTTTCTCAACAGAAGATAAGGATTGAACGTAAGATGAGTTCTCCACAGCTAGCAAAGACAAATGCAATTGTCCTTACATGTGGAAGGCGCCTGCAGACTTGCAGCCATGTTCATCCAATACTTCCCATACTTGTATTTTCCTTTAGGAAGAGAAATTTGTGAGGAAAAGGAATTGTAGCCAAAATTGAATACTAATAATTAAAAAGTAAACTAAATATCTATAAATATTTAATGGTGAATCCATCTGTACAGTTGCGAGTGGCCTAAAGTATTTGAAATATCAAATATCTATTTATGGGCAAAAGTTCAAAGAAGAATAATATTTGTTGATTTATTTTACCTTTTTTATCGTCATGGACCTGTTACATCAATTGAAATAAGTCACAGTTTCTGGGCTACTAGCCTACTACTGTGATTTTTCCCTTTAAATGTTCTTATTGTGCACACATCTGTCAATATTTATCTTCAAAGGCCTCATGGATTTGATATTTTAGACTTTAAACGTGTATGCAGCAAATTTTATGCAATGCCTTTTGCGCCTTTTTAGTTCATTTTTTCTATTGCTGAATCCTTGTCTAACTTAATGTTGGAATGCTTGAAGGAAATTACAGAGAATGAACTCAAATAAAAGAGTTCCAATTTGCAAACCAAATCATCATTGGATGATTTTCATTTATTAGAATGGTGCCTTATTCTTGGTGAAAAAAATGTAAAGCCAAAATAGGAGTTGTAGACTTTCTATCCATGCCCAAACAACATGAGGAAGACATATATCGATAGTAGTTCTAAATGTGTGCAGTGTGTAGTGCTCTCATACCACGCTGGTAAAACTTCCAGTGTGTTTCTGCATAATCTGTCACTTTCTTGTATATCCTTGGTCTGTCCACATTAACTAAGTCATCTTCTGGTCCGATTTCTTTCCCTAATTCAGGTGTGTAGAACATTGCGATAGAAATTCTGTCCCTCTCTGAATTACTCACTACCCTATGCACCGGGCTCTTGAATATTCCATTGCTCATTATCTGTCAATTTCATTGTGGAAAATGGAACGTATCACTACAAGTAGTACATGTGCAATCCATAGAGTACATGAATATTTATAGGGAAAAAAAAAGCGAACTTCTATATATGTACCTCCATTTGATCACCCATGAGAACAATCAGAGCTGTAGGATTTTTTGGTACTGTATACCATTTTCCATCCTTGAGCACTTGGAGTCCTACTTCATCTTGCAAAATAATAGTGTATCCTGTTCCATCAGCATGGGGTTTTAAGCCAAGAACCAGATCAGACCTCTGACATGGTGAGTAGTAGTTAAACCGCGCATGCAGTTGCGCTTTTTTTCCAAACTGTTCTAAGAAGCAATTTTCTTCCAGTTTCAATGACTTTGCCATAGCTTTAGAGGTAATTTCTGTGACCATTTTCATTTTATCAGAATAATCTTCTAAGACCTCTCTGCACAACAAATAATCAGATAGCTAAGCATATAAGTGAACCAGCATTAAATACGAATAAGCAAAATACTCAAAATTGTTGATGGAGCGAGCTGAAAAAATACGCTATCTGTCTAACATGCCTATGCTTAAAACCATGATGTTACCACTTACCATATGTCATGTCACTTCTGATTCATCACTTATTAGTTGCTTATACTGTTCAGTCTCTGAGTTTTCAGTATTTGTGTACAACACATGATTAGCTGAGTGCTGAGACACAAGCAAAACTGGATCTAGGCGGAAACCTTAGCTACAAATAAGGAATAAAGAAGGCACCTTGTAGGCGCATGTGACTTCACTTATATACATTGACAGTGTAAAGACTACTCATGCATTTTAACTTGTAGCAGGTGACCTGTGTTATTCTCCCAGCTACTAATCAGCCTACTCTCGGGCGGATACTTGTAGTAATACATTAGGTGACAATAATGTAAAAATAGAGTCAAATATGAGGTTGCTAGATCATTCTTGTCTATAGACTGTTACTATAATACTCTAGCTATCTTATTATTAAAATGCAACTGATCAACTATCATTTACCTGAATGATATTGGGATTTGTGGCCAGAGGTAATACTGTCTTCCATCTTCAGGGAACACCTCGAGGAAGAGACGATCAGACCAATCAAGGGACTGACCTTGTTCTGGAACAGGATCAGCGCCATAACCTTCGAAATCAACAACTGATTTAGCATACTTGTTCTTCTCTTCCACTGGCTGTTTGAAGAAATCCCTTGAAACTTGGCGAATCTTGTCCAGTAAAGAAGCTGAAATCCCATGTCCTATTCCCTGCTCATCATATAAAACTCTTTGAATATCAAGAAAGTTGCATAGTAGAAAGAATACAGATACAGTATTTGGAATGTCCTAAACCTGAAAACATCCCCAAGAAGATAGAGCTGATCCAAGTTTCTCCAACTCTTGTTCGCGTTCGTTGTCTGATGTTGTTGAAGAAGACAGGAGGTTTAGATCAATTATAGGAATTGGAGAAGTATCCATGATGTCTTCTTTTTCATCAACATCTTCACCACTTCTGCAAATATAAGGTCCTAGTGGCTCCTCCCCGTGAAGGACCATTTCTTGAACTCTTTTTGACAGCAACACCTCTGAGGGTGGAACTGAATATGCAGCCATGCTAATTCGATGATCAAGTTACACTATCCAGTGGGTTTCCAATTACAAGTTCAGGTTCCAGAGTGACAGCATTTATATGTAAGGATAATACAGACACTTAAACTTGTCTTAGTTGATAAGTAAGCACTCCAATTTTGAGAGTGGACATCTAGACACCTCAATTCGTCTCCACTCTTTTTATTAAACACTTCAACTTAGGATATTTTTAAAATTTATGTGTCACATCAGTATTGAATGTCCACTAGATACTTTAAGAACGAGTTGGAGTGTCTCTTAACAGAAGATAAGGATCAAACGTAAGATTAGTTCAACACAGCTAGCAAAGACAAATGCAACTGTCCCCACATGTGGAGGCGCCTGCAGACTGCAGTTATGCTCATCCAAAAACTTCCCATACTTACATAATTTTCCCTCAGGAAGAGAAATTTGTGAGGAAACTGCTGTGTTGCATGAACCATTAGAATACATTTAGTTCAAAACAAAGAAGCCAAAGACTTTTTGACATGTTGCCCTAACTATCTATCATGCAAGCTGTGGCAGATCTAGAGCACAAACTATGGGTTCGCAGAAGCCCAATAGCTTTTAGGCATATAAATATGTGAACTCAGTTGCTAATGTATATTGACTTTAAGTTGTTCAAGAACGCAATAACTTCAACTTCTTAATCCGCCTGTGTACAGCGAGCGGCCAAAATTTTTGAAATATAAAATTAGGGCAAAATCTCAAAGAATATCTGTTGATTTATTCTACATATTTTGTCCCACCAGATGATATGACTGACTTCATGGACCTTTACTCTTGCAGTTCTCAAAAAGAAATCAGCAACATTGATATATATGGCAAAATGCGATATAAAAGAAACAAGAAAAGGATAAAATAATGCAGAGAATATTGTACAGACTGCAAATATTTATCTTCTAAGGTCTCATATGATTTGATATTCTAGACTTTGAAACATGTATTCTGCAAATTATATGCCATGTCTTACATTCAAGAACATTGTAGAAACTATAACTTCAGGGATTACTGTGAGGTAAGTCATAGAACTACATTTGTGGCAAAACTACAGGATTTGGTCACAAGGTACAGAAATAAGCCAAACACATTTTGCATGTTATAGTAAACAAACGAAAATTAGAATCAAATTTCTCCACGATAACCTCCAGAACCAAAGTAGTCCCGCCTTGAATTTGCAATTTGTTGACTTCTTTGGTGGTCTAGTTTAGGACAGTCCCGGATACGATGACCAAGTCCACCACAATATGCACAACCCTTTACTCCACTTGCATCTGTGATGGCATCTACATCATCCATGGGATCATTGAGTTCTGCAAGTACTGGAGGGATTCTCTGCTTTGCTTCTTGCAGCAAGTGTTTTAGATCAAGCAGAGTTGTTTCGCTCTGGTTCTTGTTAATAAATGTGGTGGCAATTCCTGTTTTTCCACAACGTCCTGTTCGTCCAATCCTGTGCACGTAGTTTTCAATTTCAGCAGGCATATCATAGTTAATCACATGTTGAATATCAGGAAAATCCAGCCCCTTTGAGGCAACGTCAGTGGCAACTAAAACATCTTTCTTGCATGCTTTGAAAGCTGCAATTGCATATTCTCTCTCTTCTTGATCCTTGCCTCCATGAACAGCCACAGCTTCAACTCCTTTTAAGAGCAAATACTCATGGATATCATCCACATCAGCCTTATTCTCACAGAAAACCAAAACAGGAGGTGGTGTTTTTTGCAAGCATTCGAGAAGGTAAACAATCTTGGCCTCCTGCTTCACATACTCCACTTCCTGGATCACATCAAGATTGGCTGCTCCAGCTCTGCCGACATTCACAATTACTGGTTTAACAAGTGCATTTCTAGCAAAGTTTTGGATCTTTGTGGGCATTGTAGCAGAAAATAGAAGTGTTTGTCTTTGAGCTTTGAAATGATCAAAAACCTCCCTAATGTCATCTTCAAAACCAAGATCTACCAGTCTGTCTGCCTCATCTAGCGTCAAGTATCTGCAGTTGTCAAGGTTCATTTTCTTCTTCGCTAGCAGATCTTTCAGTCTTCCAGGAGTAGCAACAACAATATGAACTCCCCTCTTCACGACATCAACTTGGGACTTCATATCAACTCCACCAATACACAGCAAAGGTCTCAATTCCGGATAACCATTCTCCATCAGAGGTTCTATAAACTGTTCTATAACTTCATATGTCTGTCTGGCAAGCTCTCTAGATGGACAAATAATCAAGCCAAAGGGTCCTTCCCCAGGGGCAATAGGCATCATAATTTCTTCTTGCAATGCCACCATGATAAGCGGCAGCACAAAAACTAATGTCTTACCTGAACCTGTGAAAGCTATACCTATCATATCCCGACCTGATAAAATTACTGGAAGCCCCTGCACTTGGATTGGCGTTGGCTGAATAATACCCTTTGCTCTGAGTTTCTTTAGAATTGGTTCAGGGAACCTCATATCCTTGAAGTTCTTGATTGGTGGGGTAACATCATCCCCTTCCACAATGATATGCCACTGTTTACGAATGGCATCACAAGCTTTCTTTGAGTTCCGTCTGATGGCTAAGGGTGGCTTCCACCCTGTTCGCAAAGGCTCAGTATAAGTAATGCCCTTGGCAAGTTCCCGAACAGACATCAGTGTTTTCTTATCAGATAAATGCTCAATCATCTCCTTCTCTTGCTGAAACACTTGTTCAGCATGACTTATCTCAGGTTGCTCTTTCTTGAGCTGAGATGCCTTGACAAGTAAACTCGGCTTCGCTTCAACAAGCTTTATTTTCTCCTCTTCTTCTTCAAATGCTTCAGATTTCCCCTTGCGCTGAAGGATCTTTTGGGCCTCAATTGCCCTGCGCTTTGCAACTGGTACATACTCAACATAATCCTCCTCCTCTTCAATCTCCTACAAACACAACACTGAGTAAGAACAACTGAAATACTCACATATCACTTCTTAGTACAACACAAGAAAATAGGTATGATCCATTACACACACAGCACTCAAGCATGAAATATTGTTCTCCAAGCTTAAAAAATTTCAATCTACCAAAGAAACAGCGTATACGGAGGACCCAAAATCAGAATAAACTACATAATATACTCTAATATACAATACAATTAGCAAAACCTCATAAAGCAATCAAAATTAATTTTTCAAAAAAATCCCAAATTTGAGATGTCCCAAATGTTAAAAAAATACAACATTTCACTGAAAAACTGAGAAAGCAATAGTCCACATACCATATTTAAGTGGTCTACCATCTGAGCAATAGCAATTGCAGAGAAACTAATTCCGCTCGAGTAATTGCTGGGAACTTAATTCCGGCGACCTGTCGGCGACCACTACTATGTTGCTGCGTTCAAGGTCCGTTGCCGTTCTGATATAGGATGAATCAATTTCAGGTATTTATAGGTCATATTATTATTATATCGAGTTTAGGATCCAAAAGATAAATAAGCCGACTTCTCCAAAAGAGAAAAAAGCAATTTTATTGTGGTCTTTTATTTGCCCCTTAAATTCATATTTTAATTTTTTCTTTTATTTAATATTTTAAGAAATTAAAAAAGGGAAAAGGATCAAAAATATCATCTAACTTTAATTTATTGTTTAAATTTATCCTCGCCGTTAAAATAAAGTTAATTTTACCCCTCGCTGTTAAAATAAAGTTAATTTTACCCCTCCTGTTACTAATTTCACCAAATTTATCGCTCATTAGATGGATTGACCCAAATTGACCCGAATTTTAAAAATAAAACTTATTCCTTATTTTTAATCCATTAACCCGATCATTCAAAATAACCCAATCCCATTCTCCCAAATCTCCTATACTCATTTACCCATTCTCCCAAATCTCCATTAAATATGTCAAAGAGGTAAATTCGGATTAATTTGGGTCAATCCGTCTAATGAGGGGTAAATTTGGTGAAATTAGTAACAGGAGGGGTAAAATTAACTTTATTTTAACGACGAGTGTAAATTTAAACAATAAATCAAAGTTGAGAGGTATTTTTGACCATTTTCCCATTAAAAAAAGAAAGTAGCTGAAAATATTAAGAAAATCGAAAAAAATAAAATAAACATAACACAAACTATGTTTTGTAAATAAAAATCACAATATAACAATTGTGGTTTAACAAAAAACATTGAATTTATACATTTCTATAAAATGTATAAATTCAATATTAGAAAACTTTCTACAAGAAAAAATTTGAAGTTGAAATAGTCGAGCAAATATTTAAAATGCACAATGCGATGTTAATTTTATTAGATATGAGATGTGACTATATCTATTTAAAAACTTTATAAAATTCGATGAGAATCCTCAACAAGGCCCAAATATTTCCTAAAGAAAGAAAAAATGAGAAATTAATCCTACCCACCCATTCAAGCTTTTAACTTTTATCCAATCTATGGCCAATGCATTAAAAATATCACCATTTCTCATAAACATCACATTTCGATTACTGTGCAGAACCCTACATTCCGCCATATCCACATCTCCAAAACCCTCAATTACCTCCATGGAAGTAGAAGTCAAGCTCCGTTTACCAAACGCTGTTACTCACCAACGTGTCTCCTCAATTCTCTCACCTTACCACCTCAAAACTCACGCTCAAGAGAACATCTTCTTTGACGGAGCCAACTCCGAACTCTCCTCCAAACTCGCCGTTCTCCGCCTCCGATTCTACGATCTCGACACCCAATGCATTATCTCCCTCAAGGCTAAACCCGTAATTTCAAACGGTATCAGTCGCATTGAAGAAGATGAAGAACCTATTGACCCTTCTATTGGCCGGGCGTGTGTTTCGGAGCCGTGGCGGTTACCGTTGATTGATTCTTCGAGGATAATACGGAGGGTGAAAGAAGAGTATGGAATTGGGGAAAAGGGTTTGGTTTGTTTGGGCGGGTTTAGGAATGTGAGAGCTGTGTATGAGTGGAACGGATTGAAATTGGAGCTAGATGAAACACATTATGATTTTGGAATGAATTATGAGATTGAATGTGAGAGTAGTGATCCTGAAAAAGCTAAGGATTTGCTGGAGGAGTTTTTGAAGAGTCATGGTATTGAATATTCCTACTCCAATGTTTCTAAATTTGCCATTTTTCGCTCTAGAAAATTGCCTCAGTAAGTAATAGTAGTAGTAACAATGTTGTCGCAGATTATACATTCCTTTTCAACATATATTCATTGATTATGAGTGTGGCAATTACTATCACAATACTAGTGATGTTTCCGAAATTGGTTCTACTGATTATATATGGTACTAGCCTCAAATTAAAATGGTAATGTGGAATGAAGATGAATAGTAAGGATAGAAGATGATGTTTACACGACAATCGTCATTAAGAATGAGTCTTGGAAAACCGGAGTTTCTAATGCAGCAACTTGAACCTTTTGTTGAAGATCCATTGTGAGGACTAAACCTGTTATGGACCCCCTGGATTTAAAGGTATTTAGTAACTCCTATGTTGTAGACAAGTTGGCTTGTTTGAGTCAGTTTATTGATGCTTTATAGGTTTTTACTCAATTGGAAGCCCTGCCGAGGCAAGTTAGAGGCCTCATAAATATCGATAGATTGAACTTTCCTTTGGTTAGAATCATAAAAGAGAAGACCTAGAAGATTGCTGGTTTATGATCCATCTTAGGTTTATCTATTGTATTGCCACAATTTTTTGTGAGCCTTATTGATCCAAATCTCATAGAATCTGTAGAACAGATCATTTCTATCAACTAATTCTAGGAATTCTAGAAAATCTAGTACGATTTTTTCATTTTATCTTCCTATATGGTGGTTGATTATCTTCTTCCTCCTCATCTTCATCATCCTCATCATCGTCATCCTCATCATCATCATCATCATCATCTTCGTCATCGGAATCATCATCACTACCTTCATTTGCATCAGCATCATCTCCATCAGAATCCTCATCCTCATCATCATCACTTCCTTCTTCATCATCATCATCATCGTCATCGTCATCATCATCATTATCAATGTCTTCATTTTCATCATCGTCATCATCAGTTTCACTTGAATCCTTAGGTTCATTATCTGGCACCGTAGCTCTTTTAAGCTCACCAAAAGGAAACCTATAATATGATTTGGGAATCCAATGAACACTCAAACTCACATACAAACACCAAACAAAAAGGCATATATATAAATAGAAAAGAGAAGAACATAATTTTTGGGTACCTCCTCTCTACTCCAACAAGGTCCGGGTACAAGCTTAGAAATTCAATCTGAAAAAATGGAATCTGATTTAGCAACTATTTATCAATGAGAGGAAATAAAACAGTACTGTCTAGTCATGGAGCAGCAACTACAAAAACTATAAAGCAAGTTGCTCCAAACAATTCACATTTCTATACCAAGAAATTTCCCGGCTTCTTCACTTCTGTTATTTATTTTTTGCGTATGCTTTGACCTTGGTTTTGTTTGAGCCTTGGATATATCGAAAAAAAAGTCTCTTTACTATTTTTCTTCGAGCCTAGGATATATCCAAAAAAACAATCTTTTTACCTCCAGGATAAGGATAAGGTGCACGTACACTCTAGTTTTGATACAAATACAGAGCTAATGTAGATAGGAAAAGGCTTCAACCACACAATCCAATAAAAGAAGTTCCAGTTCTGAGTTCTACATCACTTAAACAAAAAATGACATTAAGAGAAAGATGTGATAGTTAAAGGGCTAAGAATTTACCATGAAGAGAAGAGAAAGAAGAGATTTTTTAGCAGTTTGAAGCAGCAATGAGCAAATCATTGTCTGCACAGCCACATTGCTGGTGGGGAATGTCTCCATGTCCATTGAAGAATACCTCAAAAATGTAAGGAAGACTCAGAGTTGGTAAAAGAATTGTTTTTTTGGTCCAAAACTAGACTTTTTATTTTAAAAGAAAAAAAATAAAGAAATCATGTGACCAAATCTAACTTTGTCCCCTCAACTGTCCAAGTGGATCCAAAAAGATAAAAAGTAATACTCTCGCTTTCCCTTTTACTTGTCACAATTTATTTTCAATTTGACTTAATATATCCGTAAAGAAAATAATTAATGATATATATATTTTACTAAACTATCCCTTATATTAAATAATGTCTTGAAAAATAAGTATTTAATGCCGAGGATAGACATGGAAAAAAAAATTATTATCTTTTCTTAATATGCTAAAAGTGAAGTGAAAAGAAAATTATTTTAGGAATAAGTGACAAGTAAAAATGAAGGAGAAAATAATTTTTATTTTTTTTGTACCCTCCGTTCAATTGTCCATTATACTATTTTGGTATGTTTAATAATACTTTTGTCCACTTAATGAAATCAATAATCAATGGATGATTTTACACTTAATTTCTAATTTATCTTATCATCAATTATAGTCATTTCCCTATTTATTTTTTAAGATATTGTATGTATTATGTTTAAAGAGCAATATGGTAAATTATATTATTATTTATAATTTATTAAAAAATGTGCAAAATTAATAGTGGACATCGTAAAAATATAAAGGACCTCATACACCAATGGAAAAGTCATGTGTTTTGTACAACACCAACCAACCACTTAATCACCCTACTTAGGACTACTTAAATCTCATTTCTTTTGTTTATCGAGTTTTTGGTATTGCCTTGGGACTTAATTAATTTGAATATAGACCTAAAAGTTTTCTTTATAAGTAAAGAGATCTATATCAAAAACAGACTTCATTTGATATTGAGATTTTTAACTAAGAATTAAGGAGTATTTACAATTCGGCCACAAACTTTGGTAATTAGGACCTCAAATCTAATGTTCATTGACAAAATAATACTTCTCTTCGTCTATTTTATTTATCCATTATATTAAAAATCGTTGTTCAATAATATTTGTTCTATTTGAAAAATCAAAAGATAATTTTCTTTTTGTGTCTATTTTACCCTTGTTATTAAATATTATTCAAGATCTACTACGTTTCTCAAAGAATTAAATTTAAGATATATTCAAAGAGTAACGTATTGATATTAGTCTATTATTTATTATAGTATTTCTTAAAGTGTGTTGCCAAATTAATAGTGAACAACTATGATTGATATACACAAAATTTATGATTTTGGATTTGTAGTGTATATATCTGAAGTTGAAGTTCAGACATAAATTCATAACCCCATTATTTTGCTACCTAATACCATCCACTCAAAATAACAATATATTATGTGAAATTTCACGATTGAAAAATCCAGAGAGGCGGTCTAAAAATCTTAAAGCTAAATTTTGTGCCAAAGGGTAAAGAAACAAGCTTTTGTTTGTGACAAAAAATTCCAAAATCGAAGGTTGCTTTTATCACATGGGTAACAGTAAATTTGTTTCCAGTTTTTTTGCCGGTCCGTGACCTAATTTCTCTAATAATATCACGATGAATGCTGTTAACTTTAGAAACAAAAAAGGACATTGCTATATCATTATTTTTGTGCACTTTTAAAAGCATAGTTTTTTGTTGGGTTCTTTCAATAAATCACATGACAATAATACTAGTACTACTTTTGTTTAACTTCAAAAGGAACATTATTATGTGTTTCACTAACCTATGAAACATCTACTGGGGTACTTGCTTAAAATCATTTCTACCCTCTCCCAAGAATTTATTCTACTTTTTTCATGTTTCAAGCAAAATCGTACGCATAAATAGGTTTAGAATTTAAAATCAGTGAGTGTAACGTACCATATGTATAGATAACAACTTAAAATTAGTTGATGGAGTATTGTACACTACAACAAAAATAACTTTTAGCAATATTAAATCTTGAAATTAATAAAAAGTGTTAAAATCTTTACCGGTATTAGCTAAGTGTTATTAGAACCAATGTCGCTAAAGATTTTAGGGACATATACAAAAAATATTAATTGCCGCTAATGATCAATTTTTGTTGTTGTATATATAGGTTAGTATTGTAAACGTCAATGAAGATATTAGTAACACATTGGAAATTAATAAGGAAAATGGCACGCAAAACCTGACTTTTTGCAGATTAATTTGAGTCAAACCTAATTTTAATTAACAATAATATATGCATAATCAAACCTATACTTTTGTACCTTGTGGAGAAAGCAGATTCTCAGTCAAAGATCTGGAAAAGGTTTGTTTCCATTTATTCAAACTGTATTCTCAACCGACAAATTCTTGGAGGGAAAAAATAGATAAGAAATAAAAGTCTCTAAACATAAAAAAGTGCTTATTTTACAACCAAGTATATAGCTTAACAGTTAATAAAGCGATGAAAATCGCAAGAGATTAAGATTTAAATCTTAGCAAAGACAAATACTAGGTGATTTCTTCTTACATGTCAAAACTTTTATTAGTTAAGTTATATGATATGCTTATGCTAGTCAAAGTAAGCAAGTATCTGATGAAATAGTCAAGATGCAAACAAGCATCATCGTTATAAAACAAAAAAGACATTGCTTAGAGGAAGGAGCAAATTTATCATGTAAACTATAGTACACGTCAATCCATGGTCTCCTCATAAGACTAGATATTTTATGTATATATCCTGGAATTCCTATAATATTACATGTTGTAACTCATTCTTGAACGGTGAGTTATCTAATTTAAGAATTTAGCGTCATTTCCCACTTGAAATCTTAGATTCATATGTGCGAAGATGATTAGGTGTATAATTCTCTATAATATATATTACTATAAAAGGTTTTCATTGCATTTTGGAGTGACTAATCCATTGAGCAAAAGGCAAAAGGAAAAGCAAAAGCAGAGAAATTCAAATGTATCCAAAACTTTTTCCACGCCGTGATTGATGGCCATATAATAAACTCAAACATTTCTTATTTTTCACTCTTTTAAAAGTGTTCCAATTGACAATTTACCCAATTTTGGAGGGAACAAACATGGCCTTCATTAGTGAAAGACCCCACAAAACCATATGCAATAATCCCATCTTTTTCTTTTTAGTCATCATTCTCAAGTTTCAACTACCACCTCAACAAAAGCAAAGCCGCTTACCGACAAATAATTAACGAAAATAGTTTAATACTGCTAAATATATATATTTCTCCTCTTCCCTATCTCCCCCTTTTATGCCTTCGGCTATTACCGGCTGGCAAGGCTTGGCCCAACATTGGATTTGTTTGAAAACTACCGTTACTCACCCGTCCGCCACTGAAAACACCATTTCCCGTGTTTCCCGTCCGACTTGCATGTGTTAAGCATGCCGCGCGGAAGACTAAGAAGGCTTTTCTTTGTCTCGTCCACACCCAGGAAAGAAAAGATCAGATCAGTAACAGCAGACTTCCAGTTCCTTGTTCCCATGAAAGCATGAGCTCTTTCCAGTAGTATGTAGCTTTACTTCCTTGAACTTCTATGGAGGGCTTAGTTAGCGCAGTTGAGTGGCGCTTGTTGAATACCTCTCTCCGGCCTGTTCCAGGGAATGATCTAGTCTATTTCTAACTAGTGGTTTTAACAACAACTAGTACATTTTATAATGTTTCAAGAGACTATAGCAACATTGAATTTGATGACAATTAACTAATGTTTGTAAAGACTTTAACATTTTTTATTAATGTATATCAGTTGTTAGTAAAAGCTTTTTTTTGTTATAGTGACACAACACACATTGAGAGGGGGAAAAAAGCAAAGTCCAATTTCTCAACATTTCATTCATTAGCCTTTACCTTTACCTTTTATTTTATTTTTCCCTTTAAGATGTCTCAACTACTTTCAACTTTATAAATACCTTCAAACACGTCTATTTTCCTTTCAAAAACACAACAAACAAAACCCATGGATTGGTTTTCTTGGCTGTCAAAAACAGAGCTAGAGCCATCTCTTGTTTATGAATATGGTTTAGCATTTGCTCATAATGAGCTAGAACAAGACGATATCGCGTATTTCAATCATGAGTTCCTTCAAAGCATGGGCATTTCTATAGCCAAACACAGGCTAGAAATCCTCAAACTTGCACGAGGAAATGTTCCGAATTCAATGTCAAAGTTTCTCCTGGTAATGAAACGTACAAAGAAACGTTTTTCAAAGTATTTTAGGACGTGGATTCATCGCGATGAATCATCAGCACTTGCACTTGTGTCAAGAAGAAGTTATAGTTCAAGAATTTGGAAGAGGACAAAAATGATGAAAAGGAACAAGAGTGTTGTGGCACCAGCAAAACATAGTACTTTGCTGCTTACAAATGGTAGTCCAATATTTATGTCCAGTTCATTAAGAATGGATAGTTTTGTTCATGAGAAGATGGAGGTTGATTGTGGTGATTACTGGGGTTCTTCTGTAGTTGAAGAGATCAAGTGGGATTCAATGTTTCAAAATATGAAACCAACTTGAATTTTTTCTCTTGTTTTTGGTTATAATTGGTGAGGGATGACTTTTTGGTTCTTTCACCAATTTTTCAAGATTTGGTTTGGTTGGTTGTTTGTGTGTTAGTGGTGGGGATAAAAGCAGAAAATCACTGATTGTGTGTGTTGATAATTTGATATGATGAGGATCTGTATTAGACTATTAGTAATGACATTCTCTTTATGATTTTGAATATTTGTTATTTAAGTATTATTATGTTTATTTGAATCCATCTTTTTAAATTTATGGAAATATTTTCATTCCCACAAGTGAGGTACGAACAGGGTAAGATATACGCAGCCTTGACCCTACATCTATGAGGTAGAGAGGTTTCCAATTCCTCAACAACCCTCCTCCGTTATCTAGAAGTCAAACCAACAATGTGAATGATCTCACATAGGCAGAGTTTGAAGTCACTACATATTAAACAGAAATAAAAATTGTACAGAACACACTGATGGAGAATTTGCTATTAATATCATTTCTTGAAAATACTCATAAGTTCCAAAGAAAGAAGAGGGGCAAATGTTTTAAAGCATCTCTTTGATTTGTGCACTACAAAACTAATCCAATATAAGATTGGAAAAAGGGGGGAAATAAAGGCTGAAACTAACAAAGTGAATTATCAAGCACAAAACATTCTGTATAGATAGTAAATCAAAAATTCTGGGGAACTAGAACAACAATCAGTCCTTAAGAAAGAAACTCATGTTACAATTGAAGTTCTGGAATTCAATTTTCCCGAATCACCATAACGCAGAAAAATATAAAAGAGATGAAAATGAATCATCAATAGCTGCGACCCCAGTATGTCCACTTCTTAGCAGGTTTACCCGAGGCAAAGCACAAAGTACCTATGATGGTGAAGAGGTCGCGGTTAAATATGACACAGTAGTACTATCCAATTTGAATTGACAAGACCACCCAAAAAAAAATAAAAGTATAATTGGCAAGTCCACATATATGCATTAGGAATGCTACTTTGATGTGTTTTAGGTAATAGTTTATACATGCTACAAGAATAAATAGTACCTTCAGGCAGCTCAGGCTGGTCAAATGGAGAACAAAGAGTCTTCGCTGCACCCATCTCCCCTTTTGTGCGTGTCTTTACTTCTTTCTCAACATCCTATTAGAAAGTACCGAAGTTTATATGGAACGAATTCAAGCAGGACATGAAAAATCTAGCAGGGAACAAAGGGATCACCTCAATTCCAGAGGAACATGCATCAGGGATAACAAACTTACTAAGTATGCACAATTTCATATTATTATCACAAGAGAAGGAGAACCTGCACTAACCATGAAACAAAGTGCTCTAGAAGGATTTCTTAGTTTAAGTTCATTATCATTTTCATTATTTTTTGGCTGTGAAAAGGTGGCATTTTTGGAAGGGTAGCCAAAATAGTCTATTACAGCAGCTCAGGCATTAAAACATCAACTGGAACTAGCACATCTTTCCCTGTTTCGATAAACTAAGTGCATGATCTGTCCAAACCAGACCTTCATTAGTTGTTCTGCATAATGCACGTGAGTTCTTCTTAATCAATCATGGAAGTGGTGCAAAATAAATTAGTAAACCACAAAGTACTACTCTAATATTCACAAAAATGCTTCTAAAACTAATTGACTAAAAGTGGCACTATCCAAAAGTACTTTTTCGAGAAGTACTTTTGAAAAAAAAAAAAACACTTCAAAATAAGTTGATTTTAAAAGCTTGGCCAAACAGACTAAAAATCAACCGTACTACTGTGTGGCATTTCAAGATCAAAACTTGCTTGATGCAGTCTTCTTAAAGAAAAACTCCATATGTTTCCAGCCCAAATTTGAGGAAATTAAAAGATTCATCTCATATTTTTATTTATATTTTTGAACTGAAAAGATTCATCTCATATGCAACTAGTTTGATAGGATTTTACCTCCTCATCACACCAAGGAGCCAATATCAATTTCTTTTGGCCCAATGCTTCTGCAAATTCCTCCCAGGTCTTAACAACCTGAACACAAGCTTCCCGCTTTTGTTTTGCAGTTTCAAATAGATTTTGTTGGATAGAATCGAGCACATCTTTCACTTGTTCGACTAAGTTTGCCACAGGAATATCAGTTTTGGCTCCATTGTCACGGCGAACAGCTCGTACCTGGGAAAGTCATTTAGAGTTTTGGATTAAAAAACATAAAACAAAAGTACAGCATTTTATTTGGCTGCTTTAAGCAAACAAAAAGATTTCACCATAACACAACATTTCTACCTTTTGTTTTCATAAACAGCTGACTTAGTAGAAAGTAAACTATAATTCTACCTGGTTATTTGCAAGATCTTTTGGTCCTATTTCAATCCTAAGAGGGACCCCCTTCATTTCCCAGTGAGAATATTTCCAGCCAGGCGAGTAGTTGTCTCTGAAGTCAGCCTCAGCACGAATACCAGATTCATTCAAGCTTTTAACAGTGGCAGCACAGGCATCATAGATTCCTTGAGTATTAGCATCCTTGTATGGCACAGGGATAACAACTACTTGAGTTGTTGCAACTTTAGGAGGTAAGACCAGGCCTTTATCATCTCCATGAGTCATGATCATCACACCAATCTGTCAAGGTACCAGAAAAAAGGAGGGAAAGTTAGTTTGACATCAGAATTATCAATAGAGAGTTGTTCATTGGCATGGAATGCCCACCGTTCTGGTAGTATAGGCCCAGGAGTTCTGCCAGACCATAGCCTTTTCTCCCTTCTCATTTTCAAAATTTATCTCAAACATCTTCGCGAAATTTTGGCCCAAACAGTGTGAAGTTGCACCTTGGATACCACGGCCAGTATTAGGTATAAAAGCCTAGCAAGCAAAGCCATGAACCATGTAAAAGAATGACAGATAAGAACAATTCTACCAACAGTTAAAGGGACTGCCAGATATTGTCCCTGACAGAAGTATCATCTTCTATACCTCTACTGTAGTCGTGTAGAGTCCTCCAGCAAACTTCTCAAGCTCACTTTTCTTTCCCTTACTTACTGGAACAGCTAAGAATTCTTCATATATACGTCTATACAACTCCAAGATGTCTAGAACCTGAAAAGATCGTCAGAACATCAATATTTATTAGATAGTACTAGTAAGGCTAGTTTCTTACACGTAAATTCACAATCCTTTCAAGGATAAATCAAGGCACCTCAATTTCAAGCAACCAATTCTCAGTTACAGCAATTTAATAATACAGAATTTGCTTAGACAAGTATTGACGAGATTAAAAGAAATCACTGCAAACAAAAGATGCACAAGTCAGAGACACCAATAGCGAATCTTGACTGATGTTGGAAGAGCGCTAGGAGATAACAATCTCCAAGTATTTTTCAATTGCTGTAGTAACATTCCAGCAACACCAAATATCAAAGGTATGCCATGCTTAATAAGAAGAAAAACAATCCTGGAAGCTAAAGAACTGTACAACTATCCACCAATAAAAAGGCAGTGGAAACTCGCATTTCCCAAAATTTCAGCCAAGGCCAACAGTCCCAATTTTCACACAAGAAAAATTTGTCCATGAAACAAAGCCTATAAAAGCCCAATTTTGACAGAAAGAGGGATCACATAGATACATGAAAATGGCGTATTTGCATATTGTGATATTCATCCCTAATTCTACAAGTGATTATTGTATACATGGGGACACATTTTCATAATACAATTGAGTTAAGTCTTTTCACAAATTTACTAGCACATTTCGCTTTTGGCTTATCCCAGATCATTCTCAAGTTAAAAGAGGTCCTCTTTCGTCCTTCCAGTACAATTTTTCCTCCAATTTGAACCTGAATGAAAAGGGTAATACATAACCCTCATTTGAATTGAAACAAGAGCAAAACATTTACAACATCGCTTTGCATCAGTATAATCTTCATTTCTAGACAGATTAACAGGCACCGATATCATCTCATGTCAAGACAGGTGAGCAAGCTGGTCCATGTAACTCAGACTAATTGTCAACTAGAATAGGAATTGTCCTAGAAGTAAAGTGTCTTGTGGTGCTGCCTTGAGCTTAGAAAAACTATAGTTCTCATACTTCTTTGCACCATTCCAAACTGAACAAGCAAATACTATTTTCTCATGATTAATATTAACTGAAAAGAATAGAAGAAATCTCATTCAACACTATGTCCAAGCATGATACAACCATAAGCCTCATGGTTTAATGCAAACAGCTCCAGAAAGCTTAGTTTTCAACGCATAGGACAAAAGACGGATTAGCAATAAACAGAAAAATACTTTTACAAATTACTAAATTTCAGTTGGCATCCAATGCTTTTGAGCTATGTACTACTCTGTATAGTAATTTTAAAGAAGCTTAAGAAAAAAATCAGTTTTGTTTAAGAAAAAAGATAAATGACTCAATTGCAGATTCTAACATATAACCAAATACCTCTTCATCTGCCTCCTCCTTAGTTGCAAAAGCAGTGTGACCTTCTTGCCAGAGAAATTCACGGCTCCTGAGTAAGGAACATGTGCAAAAAGTGTTACACACAGCTTGAAGATCTCAAATGAATAGGTGGTTTTTGTTTATAATGTATAAGATAACTATACATAAGGAGAAGTGAAAGAAAGGATGACAATTAGGTCCATCCTCCCAAGAAAGACTAAAGCGAGTCGAAAAACAAATGGTTGCAGTCAGCACACCAAATTTTTTATGAGAGACATGCGAAAAAAGATAAGAACTTCGAAAAACGAACCTAATGAAGGGGGTGGGGTTGCTAAACTCCCATCGCACAACGTTGCACCACTGGTTAAGTCTCAAGGGCAAGTCACGATGTCCCCTAATCCACTTCGAGAAATAAGGATACATCACAGTTTCACTTGTTGGTCGAATTGCAATGGGCACCTCCAGATCAGAGTCTCCAGATTTTGTAACCCAAGCAACCTGTAGAACGAACACAACTGGTTGAGCATAGTTAATGGAGAATAGCTATACAATGTTAGATTGCTTATGAGGATGGTACTAACTGGAGACCATGATTGAAGTTACCATTACTGAAATTAACAACACTAGAGAAATGTCTTACATCTAGGAATCATATATTGCCCAAATTTGTGATAACTTTCTAAATATGTGATGCCCTTTTTAAGGAGATTTAAGAGAACAGAAAGTAGAAAATCCCTTTTTTAAAAGAGGAATAGGAGCACCAGTTACAACTTAAATATATTTGGAAGATATAAGCCAATTTCACAAATCAAGGTGTCAGAAAATGGAAATGAAACAAGAGGTATAGAAGTAACACTTAAAGCCTCCCAAGTGATTCACAGACTGGAAGAAAACAAACTTGAGTTTACCAAACAAAAGCCAAGCCTCACCTCAGGAGCAAATCCCTCTATGTGGTCCTTTTCCTTTTGTAGAACAGCAGGAGACACAAAGAGAGGGAAGTAGGAGTTCTTTATCTTCATCTTCTTAATTTCAGCATCGAAAAAGGTCTGGACACAGAGAATTAAGAATGCATTATATATGTTATGGAAAAGGATTGACAATGGTCAAAAATTAAGACGTCAAACGCGTAGAATCTCATAGATAACATTTTCTTTTTCAAAAGGATTGTCAACATAGCTGACATTAAAAAGGATTTCAATCCTGTACAAGGCCGGCACCAAACAGGCAATTTGAGGAACAAACTTACCTGCAATATCTCCCAGATGGACATTGCCCATGGCCGTAAGATATAACAGCCAGAAATGTCATAGTACTCAATCATTTCACCACTAACAACCACCTACATTTATTAGTTAAGGAGAAGTCATAATCATGTTAAGGAACTTGCAATTGCAATAAGACATGAAGTACATAGAAAAAGCAGTAATATTAACAAATGCATCATGCTAATGAGCAGACACATACCAAAGTCACAAGCTACTAAAGGCATATATGAAATTGAGATTTTTAATTATACTACTGGTCTGACAGAACACATTCCATGAGCCAGGGGTCTATCAAAAACAGCCTCTCTAACTCCTAAGGTAGGGGTAAAATCTGCATACACTCTACCCTTTCCAGACCCAATTGTGACACTGGGTATTGTTTGTCTGATAGAGCACATTAAATTTTCTAAAGAACTGGAGATACAGGCAAGTTAAACGTAGCGAAGTATTATATTCCCCATGTCTTAAATTTCCTTTTGCTACTCTTCTCATTATGACAGCATTTGTATCCAGCAAAACTCATTTGGCAATAAGGCATTCTAATACATACAAAAGGGAGCCAGGAACTTAAACTGAATATCAATATTAATAGGTAGGTTGTAACTTCTGAGCTCTGTCACAAAAAGAAAAGAAAAAAGTATCACATAAAATAGGTCAGTTACCTTTTAATCTCACAAAGATAACATTAAAATCAAAAAAGACGAGATACAACAAAAGATAACAAAATTCCGGAAACTCATAGCTAAAAGTGTCTGGAAACTTAAGCCATGAAAGAAGAAGAAGATAGCTAAAAGTGTCTGGAAACTCTTCCAAAACTTTCTGGGTACAATGCAAAATGAATAAAGAAGAACCTTGATACATTTGATCTCTAATAGTTGAATATTTCAAGCTTACCTCAGAATACCACTCTCCAAAGTTCTCATCTTTCTTGTAAGAGAGACCAAGACCTGTCTCTTTCTTGACTTCCTTCTTTTTTCCATGAACTACCTCTTTCTTGCCTTCTTTCTTTTTTCCCTCTAAACAAACGACAAGATGGATAATATTATACAAAGTGCAGAAAGAAAAAATTGAAGAGTGATAACGGAAAACTTGCGTTAAAATCAATCAGCAAGTGAAAAGTACTTACTATCTGCATCTTTACCAGCCATGGCAGCACACACCTCAAACGACAGCTAATAATGTTCCCTCCAAATTGCCAAGATACTATTTTAACAGCAAAACAGGGAAATATCAACTTGCCGAAGTAGACAATTATCAAATATTTCTTTTTCTATCTTAATTTGATTTATCAATCCATTCAAGAATATAAAAACTTTGCACCCGTATCAATATATGCATCAAATTTCCATTCAGATCTGCCTTTCAACACTACAAATTACTAAATTACTCAAAATAGAAGCTGCTAGCTGCGAATAATGCCCGAAATGTAATTCCAACAAGGTCCTACATCAAAAGGTTTCAACTTTTGCCCATATAAACAGGTCGGACTTTAAATCATGACAATAATGAAAGACATGGGTTTTAGCACACTCCAAAACAACATAATAACCTTATAGCACATAATTAAAAAAAAAAACAGCTACATAATTAAACATATAAAAAGGCTTCATATAATGTAACACAAAGCCCCCATTAAACCCCATTAACATGAAATTAGATAAAGCATCAAATCTAACACAATGCAACCAAAACAGAAAAAAAAAGTTCAATTGAAGGGGAAAAAACAATAAACGATGTTTGGGCATTAGCAATCAGAGAACCCGAGATTGGCAGCCATCTCAGACTTACCTTGGCTATGAAGAGAGACGAAAACGGCGTCGTAGTGAGGAGGGTTTGAGGATGAAGCGGCGGCGCAACAGTGAAGGAGAAGGAGAGTGTCAACGCTAAGAAAGAGCAATGAAAATGCGACACTGCTCTTTATCTAATTTGACCCAATACTGTAAATATGTCGATTTGATTTTCCAAAATTACAAAATGGTCTATTATCTTTTGTGGTAAGTTCGAAATAATCCTCTGAGTATCATTTGAGTTATTTTAAGCCTTTGAGTTTGATAAATACAATGTTCGCTAAATTCTCATAGCTTTTTTGAAATTTTAGATACTTGTACTTTATCCGAGCTTAAATTTAATCCAGACTATGAAAATAGAAAATACTTACTAGGAATTCATATTTGAGGCATACTAATTTTGTAGTTTATGTTATATTTGATCTGTTTAAAGAGTTTGATGTAACTTTTTGATATGTAATTTCTGCTATTTACTATTTACTTTTGTGTTCCATATAGTGTTTTACATTAGGGGTTTAGAATTTGATGAAGGTTTCCCGGTTTATTTACAATTTTGGTGAAATTTAACAAATTAAAGTTTGATAATATTGATGAAAATTAAAAATATTCGCTTTCGATAAATTTAAAGGGTCAAAAATTTTCCATTGATACTTAAAAAGGACTACTTTTACTCTACTATCAAAAATAATGGACCATCTTTTGTCATTTTCTCAATTTTCATCTTCAATTTATCCGTTACATAGTTATAAACTTATAATAAAAAGAGAACTAATGTGAAAAAATATTGTAACAGTTAAGTAAATTATGAATAAGCATTAAATTTTTACTCTATTGCGCCAAAGTCAAAAGAAAATGAAACCTGTAAGGTTTATAATACTTCTGAAATTCTTTATGCAAGATCCAGTAAGAGCGCAAATCTAATTTTTTTATTCTAGGCCAATAATGTGTAATATATTTCCTAATCAATCAACTATAATTAAAGTTGCATATATGGTAGATATAGATTGTAAATTTGTGATTAACATTTTTTAGATTTGCTTCTTTTTAGATCTCGATTTAGTAAATTCATTATTTCTTTTAATTCGTTATCTTATTATCAGAAACAGTTTTCTATCTTACAAGATAGAAATAATGTTTTGTTTACTTTACTTTCTCTAAATCTAACCTATAACATTATATTAGGTATGTTGATGTCAATGTTGCATTGATGATTAATTTGCTTATTAAAAGTCATTGAATTTCTTTCTTTTTTGTTAACTAATGAATTGGCCTTGTTCTTTGTCAAACAAATTGCAGCATTCTATTTATAAGCTTAAGGAAAAAGATAGTAGAGTAATTTGATCATCATTTAGTTCATCAAATCATTCACGTACCTATTAAAAAAAGTATATTTTTAACCATCAAAATTAAATTGTTTGGTTTGATCTAAGCATCTTTAGACTTTACTCACTAAGCCCCTTGTGTGGACATATATATACAATAATTTCTTATTTGCTTAAAACGTATCCCTTTGTTTTGTCTAAGCCGTGTGGCAAAAGACAAAAATTTATATCGTCGTTTTTTATTAAACTCTCATAATTTTCCTCAAAAGTGGACTCACAATTCAACCTCTTATAAGTGATTCCTTTTTTTATTATATGTTTTCCATATGAAAGACTTTGTTCACGTACACTCAATAACACATTTCCTCTTTTATAACTTTCATAAATTGTTTAGTATGTGAGATGAGATAAGTAAGGATATTTCGTGAGATTATTTTATTTCACCTTTTATATGAGATAGTAATCTAATATTTCCACTATTTCAGTACAAATGATGGGATAAAATAATCATGAAATTAGCTAATACGTCGAAGTTCAAATCAAATATATGATAAAGTTAATTCCAAATTTTATCGGACATTATTATTTATCCTTATGCCGCTATCAAATGACCCCTCGAAGTTCAAGAAACCATATGTTATGGTTAATAGTAGCCATAAATCAAGCCAATAAACTTGTTGCTGAACGCTTAAAAATGTGGACTTGTCGACCAGATTCAATTTGTTGTAATTTTGCTGTTGTGCCATTGAGAAATTACATTACAAGATGGAAAGCAGCTATGTTGAAGAGGAATACAGAGTTGGCAACTGCTAATTAATAAGAAACTCCAGCTAGAGTTGTTTACGAACCGACGAGAGTGCAGAGGTAGAGTCGAGATTTTCAATTTATGAGTTATGGTTCATAATTTTTTTGCTTAATATAGAATTTGAGGTAAAATTATTGATTTTTGTTGAATCTGTAACAAAATGGCTCCGCACTCTGCACTACTAATTGAGCATGTTCCATTGAACTCTTTAATCTAGATCTCTACTTGCACCATTTGTTTTATATATACATCACTTTTAAATTATATATTTGCTCTAAATCTCAAAGTTGATGATATATTTTCCCTTTAATTTCCTTGCCAGTTGCCACATGAAGCAACTGATCTCTCTTTTTTGGGCTTTGGTACCATTTGTTGAAACAACATGCTTGGCAAAAGCCCAATTTTATCACACTGAATTCTATGTTCTTGTTTTAAGCCCAATTTTAACACATACTGAATTCTATATTATTATTTTTTTTAAAAATTACGCGGCTAAGCAAACTTATACTATTTAATTACTCATCATAGTTATAGTTTGTTATAATTATCACTCGCGACTAACATTATACATTAATTACATGGGCTGACTTCGAGTTTGTATAATTAGTCACGTTTGTATATGTATAATTCGTCAGGATATACAAATATATATGTATAATTACAATTATATAACCTATATACATATACAATTCACCTCTCTCGCTCGTCTCTCTCTCCCTCTCTCAGTCTCTCTCGCCTCTCGCCTCTCTCTCCCAATCTCTCTTGCCATATATACAAATACATATGTATAATATACAATTATCTAACCAATTTACATATATAATTCAACTCTCTCCCACTTTTTGCCCTATCGCTCGCCTCTCTCCTCCCTATAACATGTAACTACGAATTGTAATTATCAAACTATAGCTATAGAAAGTAATTAGACTATTTTTTAATAGCTATATGTGAAAGTTTCCAAAATTTTTATCATTTGCGTTGATAATGAACCAAAAGAAAAAAAAAATCAGCGTGGATAATAAGCACCACATGACGTAAAAACAAACAAACAAACCCCAACGCCACACAAGTCCTTCCCCTTTTTCAGTTGGAATACTTCCTCAGTATCTTTTGGCAAAGCCATAACAATCTTTAAATCAGCTCATTTTTTATAAAAAATAGTTTTTTATTATATGAGTGATCTATTTAAATAAACACGAATGAACTTTTCAAAGGCTGAAATTGCTATTCATGATCACCCAACATATTTAAATTTCGACTCTCGATCACCCAAGGTATTTAACTTTCAGGTTCATGACATGTTTTATGATCAGTAATCAGTTCAGTTGCATCTACCATTCAAAAGTTCAACCAACCCACCAATCTCAATTTCTTCTCACTTTAAAAACCTCCACAAAAAAAGCACTAAATTAATGACACCTGACAATTACACTTAAATTGATAAAACTGTGAGATATATACATATAAATAATATGCTACCCTCATTAAACTAGTATATTACATATACATAAGTATATATGCTAAGTTTGTTTCCTATTCACATTCAATCAAATCGTACAAAATTATGGTTCTGTTTTTTTAGGGCTGAAAAGTAACAAGAACAAAAAAGGGGCAAATCAACCCAACTACAGTAACTGTACATCACAAATCTAATCTTCGGCCTTTGACATGACGGAGAGCCTACTAGGCTTAGGCTGAAAATCACATCTACGCCTAAGTTGATGAGAAGAAGGTCGAATCAAAGCAGCAAGTGCTCTCTTCACCAATTCACCTTCCACAGCTCCAATTCGAACCAGCGAATTTGTCATCGCTGATCTCCTCATATTCAATTGATGACTCGAGTGATACGATTGACCGTGACTACGATTAGTAGTTTTTCTGTGAAGGCTACAACGGAATGAACCTGGATGTGTTGTCGGCGAACACGTGCAGTGCTTCTTCTGATTGGAAGCGGAAGGTAATGGATGACTATTCAGCTGCGGCTTACGAGGGAAAACTGAAATTGAACGGTTATTAGAGCTGGAAAATCGTACGGACGAGGAAGGGGAAACTGATCGACGGAGATTAACTCGGGTTGGGGAGGTGGATCGGGTTAACCAATCGGAGGTTTGAGTAGAGAAGGTGGAGGAAGAAATAGTGGATGAACAGAACCGACCCGATGGTGAAACGGATCGTTGATAATTATGGTGCAATTTGTTTTTGGACGATGAGGACTCCATTGTTTTACAGAAGTTCTTCACTGAATAAATTTTGGCAAACCTAAGAAAGGAAGGAGGAGAGGTATATATAAGGGTGCAAAAGGATGGCAAAATAGTAGTTTTAGTGAAATTTGAGGTTGAAGATAAAAGAAAAGTCGGTTCTAGCTTCTCTAAATTGTAAACGGAATCGGAAAGAACTTCCAAAGTTTATGGACTCTACGAAGGCAATTACATAACGTAATCCACGCGACATGAGAGCAGTGGCATAGACGCGTTATGAGTTTATGTCAATTATGGCGCGTTACCAAATGTGTAGGCACATACGACTTTTTTTTTTTTTAGATAATACACAAGTATCCCTGCTTGAAATTTTAAAGTGTGTATGAAATTTCGAGCATAGGTTGAGGGGATACTTGTGTATTTTCTCTTTTTTTTAGCAAAAGACAATTATCTTATAATTTTTGTTTAATTTTTTCATGAGTATTTATAAAAATATATATTTTTATTTAATAAATATTTACTGGCAAACTGGAATATCCCATTTATATAACATAAATACTCATGAAAAAAAGAGTTTCTTACCGGGGTCATAAATTAAAAGAGAAAATTACATTGTTAAACAAATTTATTTTTTTTAATTTCTCATCATAGTTATAGTTTATTATAATTATTACTCACGACTACCATTATACATTAATTTCATGGTCTGACTTCGAGTTTGTATAATTAGTTACATTTCCATATGTATAATTTGCTAGAATATACAAATACATATGTATAATATACAATAATCTAACTGATATGCATATACAATTCACCTCTCTCATTCTCTGCCCTCTGTCGCTTGCCTCACTCCTCTCTCTCCCAATATCGCTCGCATCTCTCATCTCTCTCCCAATCTCGCTCATCTCTCTCCTCACTCTCCCAATCTCGCTCGCCTATCTCCTCTCTTCCCAATCTCGCTTGCCATACATATTCAATTCACCTCTCTCCCACTTTTTGCCCTCTCTCTCGCAATCCCGTCACCTCTATCCTCCCTATAACATGTAGCTATGAATTGTAACTATCAAACTATAGCTATGGAGAGAAATTAAGTAATTTTTGAGTAGCTATGTGGCTATAGTATACATATGTATTTATATATTCTAGTGATACATACAAACGTGACTAATTATACAAACTCGAAGTCAGCCCAAGTAATTAATATATAATGTTAGTCGCGAGTGATTATTATAGTAAACTATAGCTATGATGAGTAATTAAATAGTATAAATTTGCTTTATTGAGTAATTTTCCCTTAATTAAATTACTCTTTAGTTAAAAAATTTAAAGAGATAAGTATATAGCTAATGATGAAGTACTTATTCTGTTCTACATTAATTGATTTTTTCAATATATGATGCTAAAGAAATCACAAATAAAAAATAATTTTACTACTTTACTTTTTTTTAAGAAGTTCACAAATAAATATGAACACTTTCAAGCAGAATTTATTGTGAGAATAATATAAAAAATAATAATTAATATTTCCTGTATTTAATAAAATGCAAAACTAATACCGAACAACTACTCCTTCTGTCATGAATAACTTGTGCAATTTTTCTTTTTACTTATTTATTTTTGACAAATTAAAAAACGATAATTTTTTTATTTGAAAAATAGATCAATAAACAACTAGTCAAGCATGGACCACTATACTAATTTTCTCTACATAACTATAGTTTCAATTATTTTTAATATGTGACAGTTTTGTGAAATTTTGCTATTCGATTTCTTAATTGTATAAATTTTGGTAATTCGATACTTGATTGGATGAAGTTAGAATTTATATAATTCAATTTCTAAATGTATAAATTCAGAATTTGTATATGGTTATCCTAATCATTTGTATACTAATTTTGTAGATTGGCAAGGAAATATACAAACCGTGTTCTAAAAAATTCTTAATGTATAAATACAAGTTTTGTGTATACTTACCCTGTTTATATATTCACAAGCTAAATGTACAAATTGCAGCCTACATTTCTATGTACTTATCCTGTTTATATATTTGCAAGCGAAATTTATAAACCACAGCCTCTATAGCAAACAAACTATAGTTACAAAGCACAAAATCCGAAACTATAGTTATAGAGTTTTATTCTATCTACTATCCTTGTTATTTTTGAGTTTTTCTCAATTTTTTATTTTTTTTATTTTTTTTTAAGCTAGGTGGTGGGAAGAAGCCGACTCTTTTTGGGCCCAAAATAGTGATACGTGGGCCACCATTCTGTGATAGGCACTGGGCCCTGACTAACCGGCCCATTCAACACAGGAAGACCATTTGCCACAATACACCAAGTGGCAACTCTACAATCATAAAATAATTTTTCATATATATTTTTTTTACGGAAAACGATATTTTTAGTCCCTGTGTTAAGATTATATTCTTATTTTAGTCCTCATGTTATCTAACTAAGCATTATTAACCTTCAATTATATCAAGTAAGTGATTTTAGTCCTTCAACTAACAGATTCAAAAAAAATTAACAGAGAGTTGAGTGCTAAAAAGGGTAGTTCGGGTATTTCCTTTTTAATTCTCTCTTTGAAGAACAAACTAAGTCTTCCCTATCTCTATCTAGAAGAACAAGCCCGTCGATTTGAGCTACAATTTCAAAAACCAACTTGATAGGCATTAACCCTCCCTCTCCACCGACGAACGATAAATTATGCAACGAATAATTTTTTTTTAAAAAGTTTTCTGTTTTCTCAAGCAATTACTTTAATATCCGAATTACCCCTTTTAGCAGTGAACTCTGTTAATTTGTTTGGGTCTGTTAGTTGAAGGATTAAAATCACTCACTTGATATAATTAAAGGTTAATAGTGCTAATTTAAATAACACAAGGATTAAAATAAGAATATAGTCTTAACACAGGGACTAAAAGTGTCGTTTCCCCTATTTTTTTATCTTTCTTCTCAATAGATAAAACAGTACTTATTACGTGTAGCTCTCACAAGCAGGGGTATAGTTATGTTATAGTTTGACGTCCAATTGGATACTCTTTGTCAAAAAATAATATCATATATATATATAAGTAAAATCATATATAAAGTGATTAAATATCATATTTTAGATAATTTTAATAAAATAAAGTGTTGTAGTCCATTAATTTTAGACGTCTTGAAAGAGTCAATACTTAGAATGTTCATATGTTCTCGACTCACTAGCAACGATTTTTATTTTCTCCCCTTTTTTTTTAACACCCTCCAAGCTAATAAACTAATTCAGAAATGAGAGTGTGATCCCTGAAAATAAATCATACAATGCATGAAGTCAGATTAATCAAATGTTAAATATGAATAGTGAATATTGAATGTAAAATTCTTTTTAAAAAAGGGCTTCAAATACTGTTAGCTTTGTTACTAGAGCACAGGAGAGAGTTGCAGAAAAGGGGGCTTAATTATTTTTTAAAATTAAAGGACTTGAATTATTTTACTTTTTTAATTAATTAAGGCTTAGTATTAAAATTTGACACTTTCAAACCTAGTACAAAAAAGACAACTATAGTTTTTCCACATTTCAAACTTTTAGCATTAATTTCTTATTCTTCAAATCATTTTTCAAGATTCAATATTAAATATCATTAATATTCATATTATAATAAATATTTATAAAAATATTTTTAAAAGGACGTGTAAAGTCTAGATAAGTAAAAGTGAACAAAAAAATATCTTTTAACATTTGGTATCCTTTAATTACTTCAGATAAAATCTTTGTGGGTTAATCATAGTCAGGATTCAAGCAGTAAAAGTGGTAGATTTAGGTCACATAGGGAGTATATTATTTTTAATGCATGGGATTGTGAGAACAATAAGAAGTACCTTCAAGTATATGATCTATACATATAATTTAATAATGGAGAAAAAGATAAATATACCTCCAAACTATCATAAAATGATATATATATATGCTTCGTCATACTTTTCAGATATTGATATATCTGTCGTTCAAAAATCAAAGCATATTTTCTCTTTTCTCTGTAAGGCAATCCGATTTGACCAATTAATTAACTCAATATTCGAATACCTGCTCATTGACCTGTTTAACCCACCCGACACCCATTACTCAGACAAATACAATTAGGTAGGACCACTTGTTTAATCTTAATTTACCTAGCTTATTTGTTAATTAGTATTGTGTAATTAGCTCAAATACTTAACAGGGACTACTTGTTTGATATTATTTTACTTAGCTCATCTATTGATTAATATTATGTAATTAGTTCAAATAATTAACAGACTTAAATCTTCCTTGTTTGACTTATCTTGTTTGAGTGTCAATTTTTAACTTTTCCCCTTTATTCTTAATGAATGTGAGTACTAACCAATGTATTGTGACACTTTTTCTTTTTTCTTCTTATTTCCAAATATGAGTACTTATTAATTAATACTTATTAATTAATATGCTCTAATTTTTGAACGACGGATATCTAGTTTGAAAAAGTATGATGAAATGTATTTGTATATCATTTACGATAGTTAGGGTATATTTGTGATTTTCCCGTTTAATAAGTATAACCTAGTAAAATCTACTCATCCGTCCACTTTTATTTGTCATACTGCACTTTTTGAAAAGTCAAGTTAACTAATTTTCAATATTATATTATATTATATTAATTTAATATTTTAAACAAAAAGGTATTATATTGTAATTTCTTACATATCAATATGTTGAAAAATGTCAGTCAAAATTCTTATAGTTTGACTCTTGAAAAAGAATTCTTGACTCTAAGAAAGTAGATTTTATTTTTCTTTTACCTTATTATTTTGGTATAAAAAAATGACTGACAATTATTATTCTTTTTCTGCAGATTGATTTGCAACAAAAGCAGATAAACGAAAGAACTACAAGTACAATGTCAAAAGTTATTAAATTCAGTATGGACGATAATCTCTTAATTAGATATATATGGGTTTTTTTTAGGTCAACTTTATTAAATATGTAATTTAAATTTATTAAAAAACAGAAATAAATTGTATTTATTTTCCTCTACAATTTGAGGAGTTGTTGGTACAAAATAATAATTTTTCCAGTTGGTGTATCTAGGAGGTTTTATTTTAATTTTTTATTGCAAATGCTTGTAAAATACTTGACTTTCTTAGATTCGTTTTTTTTTTCATTTGTTTTATTTTTGTGGTCCTATAACAGCTTAGGTGATTCTCCTTTTATATTCTTTATCGAGAAAAAAAGAAATCACAAAATAAACAATTGGTGCTTTAGTTCCTCTTTTACTTCTTTGAAGAGCAAACAATTAAATAATGGCTGCCTGAAAAGAAACCTACACCTTTCAAATATATATGCGCAAAATATATATTTATTCGTTTCAAATTAGTTGTCATATTTCACTTCTAGAGATTCAAATTAAATAAATTTTAATTAATATTTAAAATAATATATTCCTCAACTTGGTATGAGAAAAATTGCAACTTATACGTATAATATATTTGAATATTCAAATTGTAATTATAAAATATCAAATGAATCTAATCTTAGCGAAAGTAACTTTTTTTTCCAAGAACCACTTTATTCGATCTTAGGCCTTCTTTTGTAACAAAGGGATAATTTATTACCTAGTACTGATAATATATGTTTCTTTTTACGTAGAAAGAGGTACTTAGTATTACGCCTTTAATATTATGTTTAGTTAATCACATTTATGTCTATTTTCACACCTATAAAATCTTAAAGAGTTACATTTATCGTAACTCCACCATTCAATAAACCAAAACGGATGTATAATTTATTTTTAATCTTAAGGATTTGAAACTGTTCTTTTTTTCACCAAAAATGACATCAAACTGTAGTACTTCAAACTTCGATGAGCATCGATGGATTATACAAATCCGTCGAACACTCGATGAAGAACTTGAAGAAGACACTGAAATTCCAGTTAGCATTTTCAATGTACCAAAAGCCCTGTTGCTAAGCAACCAAGATTGTTACGTGCCACAATTGGTGGCAATAGGCCCTTATCACTATTGGCGCTCGGATCTACACGATATGGAGAGGTAAATATTCGAATTTTATAGGTAGCAAATGAACGTGTTGAATTAAATTTGAGTCTTGACTTGATTTGTTCATATATTGTTTGTGTTACAATGTTCAAATAACATGTCATGACCCCATTCCCTCAATATGATTCTAAGGGACTACATTAGTTTTTTCATTTTTATTTTTTCGAACTTATGATTGAAAATTCTGGATCCACCACTGTTTTTTGACAAGTCATGTTCAATTCATTAGGCCAAAGTTAATAATCGAGTCAAATTCCAAGTCGTATACTAAACAATCTGTTGATTTTGCCACTTCAGGTACAAGCTAGCTGCTGCAAAGAGAACACAAAAACACCTCTATAGCCTCAAATTTCAACATCTTGTTGAACAATTGATAAAATTTGAGCATAGAATTCGTAGTTCGTACCATAAATACTTGAATTTCAGTGGTGAAACTTTGGCCTGGATGATGGCGGTGGACGCCTCTTTCTTACTCGAATTCCTTCAAATATATGCCATCAAAGAAGGTAAAATTCTCACCAGAGTATCCTCAAGAATGTCACATTTGGTTGATGTTGCAGGGAGAAAATCCGCTCATAACGCCATTCTTAGAGATTTAATAATGCTCGAAAATCAGATCCCATTGTTCTTACTAAGAAAAATATTGGAAGTCCAATATTCATCTTTAGAGTTAGCAGACACAATGTTGATGGCAATGCTAACCGGATTCTGTAAAGAGCTTTCTCCATTCCAAACGATAGACGAATCCCCAAAAGTAAACATCACAGAATGCTCTCACTTGCTAGACTTTTTGTACCAATTCATCGTGCCTAAGTTAGACGTAACAGCTTCTGAGATAACAGAAGAAGATGAACACGAACAAATTAGCTCGATTGAAGAAGAAAATATTACTTTAGGTGGAAAATCAAGTCACATCGTACAACTTATTAACGAAATTTGGAAGATCCTTGTGAAAATAAACAGAGGACCAGTACGTTTTCTTAAGAAAATTGTATTTTCCAAACCAATTAAATTCTTATTAAAAGTACCTTGGAAACTTTTTTCTAATCTTCCTGTGATTAAACTTTTTATTCAACCAATTACATATTTATTCTTTTCACAAGAAAAAGCAGAGATAAATTCGGAAAGTAACATGAATAAGCCTCCACTTTTTGAAGAATTAGCTATTCCATCAGTAACAGAGCTTTCTAAATCCGGAGTAAATTTCGTAGCCACCAATGAAGGTATCATGAGCATAAATTTCGACGATACAAAGATTAAATTTCATTTGCCTAGAGTCAGTCTAGATGTAAATACAGAGGTAATTTTGAGGAATTTAGTTGCGTATGAGGCATGTAACGCGTCAGGGCCATTGGTTTTTACGCGTTACACTGAATTGATGAATGGAATTATTGATACTGAAGAAGACGCGGTATTACTTAGAGAAAAGGGGATAATTTTGAACCGTTTGAAGAGTGATAAAGAAGTTGCGAAGTTGTGGAATGGGATGAGTAGATCGTTGAGATTAACGAAAGTTCCGTTTATAGATAAAGTGATTGAAGATGTGAATGGATTTTATAATGGGAGATGGAGTATCAAGATTGGAAAAATGATGAAGCATTATGTGTTTGGATCATGGCAGTTTCTCACATTCCTGGCTGCTATTATGCTGTTATTGTTGATGACTTTACAAGCGTTTTGTTCCGTCTATAAGTGTGCTCGTATATTTCATACTCAAAATTCTGAGTAGAGATACGGTCCATGTACATCTTATCTTCTTCAGACTCCATTTGTGAAGCTACACTTGGTAAGTTGTAAGTTGTTGTTTAATACTCAGGAATGATTCTTTTCTTTTTATTTGATTTATTATTAAAATGTAATATTTATTTCCTTTAAGATTAGCAAAAGCACATAAGATAAAAGTAAAAAAGTTATCCTTGTGATCAGATGCATGGCTGTTGGTTGAAGAAATGCTAAAGTGAAAGGTGGATTTGTGCAATTGTTTAGAGAAAAGATGTATGGTGCTTTAATAATTATTTATGTTTTTTTTCCTTCAAATTTGACGCTCTAATCATCTTTTTCAAGATGCAATTTCTCCAGGTTTTGGTGTACAGTTCCTTTTGTTGATGGCAGGAAACATAACGTAGTAACAATTATCCCATAAAATTAGTCGAAGTGCAAATAAACTAGCTCAATACCGCAACTAGAAAAAAAAAGAGAGAATGTAATAACTTTGATGGTCACTCAACTATCAATTATTTTCACAGAAAGTTACCCAACTTTCATTTTCAACTCAATAGTCACTCAGCTATCAATTGTTTTCATAGAAAGTCACTCAACTTTCATTTTGAACTCAAAAGTCACTCAACTACACTTCTTTGCACAGAAAATCACTCAATCTATTTAGTTTTTTTTTTTCATTAAAATTTAGTTACATAGAATTTTAATTATTAATCAAAATATAAAGAACTAGATATATATATCCATTTAAACCATTTAATAACCCGCCCCATTTAATCCGACCCGCTAAAAATATAATATTAAATATTTTACAATTAATTTTTAGTTTTTCCCTTATCTTCAATAGTTTTTTGTTTTACATTTTGATGCCAAGAGTTTAATAGAAACCATGAAATTGAAAAATAAAATAAAAATTCTAGTATATTTTCAATGTATGATATAGATAACATGTTTAACATTTCGATTTGTGATAGAAGTTGCAATAAAGGGAAAGAATAGGAAGACGAGGGAGAATGATTTAGGAAATTAGTGATAAAATAAAATGTTAAATATTATAATTTTAGGGGCCGACTTAAATGGAGTGGGCCATTAAATGATTTAAATAGATGTATATTTGGTTCTTAAATTTTGCTTAATAATTAAAATTCTATATCACTAAATTTTAATTAAAAATAATTAAATAGGTTGAGTGACTTTCTGTGCAAAGAAGTCATAATTTAGTGACTTTTGAGTTGAAAATGAAAGTTGGGTGACTTTCTATGAAAACAATTGATAGTTGAGTGACTGTTGAGTTGAAAATGAAAGTTAGATGACTTTCTGTGAAAACAATTGATAATTGAGTGACCATAAAAGTTATTAACTCACATTGTCTGTACGATCTTATGGTGCGGACTAAATAGCTGTTACAAACTATTTGATTCAAAAGAAGCGCCTCCATTGACAATCCTCTATATTATATTCAGTTATAATAATAAATATGAGTATTTATAATCTAGCTATATAAATACCACTAGAAACTTTAGTAGCTGTGGATACAAAGACATTAACTTAACTGTTGCTAAATGCTTTTGTAACAATACTAAAAAATAATTCATTGATACTAAATATCTCTTTTGTTATAGTGTACCACGATTAATCGAACTAATAAACCAGAAGATGTTATAGAGAAAGAGTAGCACAGTACATAATCGCTGGTATCACGTACCTAGCTACAACCAGTAAAGTGAATAGAAAATAGTAGTAGTAATCAAAACCCACAAGTACGCTTATGGTAAATTTGTATTTTGCACTAGATCAAGGAACTAATGGTGGTGAAAAGATTGGAACAAGAGGTGCATCAAATATCGGGACGAGTGGAGGTGGCGGAGAAGGAACTAGTTGTGGTGGAAAGATTATGAACGGAGGTGGCGATGGAACTAGTGGTGGTGGGAATATTATAACCGGAGGCCATATTGGTAGAGGTGGCAATGGAACTAGTGGTGGTGGATGGATTATAAACGGAGGACGTCTAGGTGGAGGCGGAGAAGGTACTAATGGTGGTGGACGGATTATAATTGGAGGACGTCTACGTGGAGGTGGTGATGGAACTAGTGGTGGTGGACGGATTATAATTGGAGGACGTCTAGGTGGAGGTGGTGATGGAACTAGTGCTGGTGGACGGATTATAATTGGAGGACGTCTAGGTGGAGGTGGTGATGGAACTAGTGGTGGTGGACGGATTATAATTGGAGGACGTCGTGGTGGAGGTGGTGATGGAGCTAGTGGTGGTGGACGGATTATAATTGGAGGACGTCGTGGTGGAGGTGGAGAAGGTACTAGTGGTGGTGGACGGATTATAATTGGGGGACGTCGTGGTGGAGGTGGAGAAGGTACTAGTGGTGGTGGATGGATTATAATTGGAGGACGTCGTGGTGGAGGTGGAGAGGGTACTAGTGGTGGTGGACGGGTTATTATTGGAGGACAATGTCTTTTTGGTGGAGGCGGAGACAGAACTAAGGGTGGTGGACAGGTTATAATCGGAGGACGATGTCTTTTTGGTGGATGACGTGGAATTGATCTTCTTCTTCCATGATTGTTTCTCCTTTGGCTGCTCATGAACTTCAACAATTCTTCATTTTTCAATGCATTTTGAACATGTTTGTCATTTGGATAATCAGTTTTGGCTTCCAAAAAGAGGTTAAATGAGGTAATGAGGAGTAGTAGCACTAGCAAAAGCAGGCTAATATTAACGTTGAGTTTCATCTCGATCTCGATGTTTACTTGTTTAACTTTATTTCCTTTTAATTCTCCTCAAATTGTATGGCTGCGTCATCCATATTGTTCAACTCAATATATATTACCTTTGTGTGGTAAAGTAGGTAGAAATTGGAATTGGTACATAAATTGAAAAACGCTGCTTAATATTAAATGCATTACAGGTAATAAGTGTACTCTACCAGACAACCATATATGCAGAGTGCAATAGTAAATGCATGCAAGTCGCAACACAAGTATCAAGATAGTAGAGCTAGATTGGTTATAGAGGGTACGCTCACATGTAGAGGTAGGTCGAAGAAATATTAGATAGAGGTGATAAAATAAGATATGACATAACTTCAGTTTACCGAAGATATGACCTTAGATAGAAGGGTGTAGATGACACATGTAATAAGGATTGAAGGTTAGTAGCTAGGTAGTGTAGTATTGTCTTGCTTAGAGTGATTGATGTTTGAGACGATACTAGTTGTATTATGATAGTACTTGTTCTTTTTATTTGTAGTACCATTGACTATTATTGTTTTTAATAGTCTACCTTATTTTTGTTGTTTATTGTTTCGATTTTCACATGATTTTATTGTTGTTTTGACTCATCTTCGATAGACTTTGCATTGTTTCTTTATTATTTGTTATATTCTCTTCTTGTCTCCGTCTTCTTTGTTTTGGATTGATAACACTTGAGCAGAGGATCTTTTGAAATCAGTCTTTTCATTTCTACAAAATAACTGTAAGATTTGTATACATTTATCATTCTTATACCACACTTGTGAAATTTAACGACTCAAACTTGTTATTGTTGACATTGTCGTAATTATCCTAGCACACATGGTGTTTGCACACAATTAACCCATGTAATCTTACCACTTGTTAAAAAATAAAGTGAAGATATACATCATTTAATATATTAAAATTATAATTAAAATATTTAAATACTATATGAAAGATATTATAAATAGCAAATTTTCTCATGTCATGAGTTCATAAAAGAATCTCTTGTTTGAATTTTGAAAAATGAAAATTAATGCCACATTTGAGAATCTAACATGAGTAAATTTCATATATGGGCCCTATAGTAATTAAGAATAGTCCATTTTACTAACAAATTAAGAGAGTTTTTCTCCTATAATACCTTTGCTATTAAATTACCAAGTACTTACATATAAGGGATAATTGTATATAATAGCAAACTAATAACCTAAAATAAATGGAGTAGCTAGGGTTTGATTTAATTGTGCTCCATAGCAAACGTTTGCCAAAATTTGCCAGCGAATTATACAATTTAGGCCAGTGAATTATACAATTTAGGCCAGTGAATTATAAAATTGTATATGTATGGTGATGCCAGCGAATTATATCATTTTATACAAATTCAAATTGTATATAATCGTTCTATACACTTATAATAATACAATTCATTTTATACACTTCGTTTTTATACAGTTTCTGCCCAAGTGTCTTTCTCTTTCTCGTTTTATACAATTTGCTTCAACTGTATATTTATAGCGAATTATACAATTTCTATGTTTGCTATGGAGCGCAATTATGCAAACTTTGCTATAACATACAAATATGAAATTTTTATTTGCTATATGTGAAAGTTGCCCTACATATAAAGTAGTAGACAAACTTAAAATTTCAAAACATGAAGTACTTACATATAAAGAAAAAGTCAAACTTAGAGTTTCAAAACATTATTAATTAAGTTTTGTTTAATTTAGTAAAAAAATACTTATACTAATATTTATTTTAAGACTTATGTCAAGTCAACATGAATTAAATAAAAAAAAAGTATGAGATACGATTGATGTTCATGGTAGATGTTAAGTTCATATTCTATATATTTATATTAATTGATTATTATACTAAATATAGACTATAGTTGTCTCATATAACACTACAAAAAAAAACTGTTAATTACATTGGATTTTCCTGGAAATCAATATGAAAAATTACAGAAAAATAAGTTTCCTGCGGATTTTCATTCTAATCTCCAGAAAAATGGGGGAAAATCCCTATGTAATTAACAGTTTTCTGATAGTGTAACTAGTTGATCACCTTACCAAATCAAGAAATTATTAATTATTATATTCCTATAGTACCATTACAATTAATTCTTTTTTAAAGTGTTCACATTTGTTTGTAAAACTTCCAAGAAGTTTTTAAGGGGTTAATTAGTAAAATCGTCTTCTTATTTATTGTATCTTAAGTATTGTGTAAAATGGAAAATGATCAACTGATATAGAACGGATGGGGTATTTATAGTACTCCCTCCGTCCACTATTATTTGTCATGGTTTCTATTTTTAGAGTCAAACTATAAGAACTTTGACTAATGTTTTAATATGTATTTTTAATCATATTGATATGCAAAAAATTGCAATTTATAGTACTTTTTATATAGTTTTTGAATATCTATTTTTTTACTTAAAATATTGACTTAATATAATCTAATTTAACTTTAAAAATCAATTAAATTGACTTCTGAAAAACATAATATGATAAAATAAAAGTGCACTGAGAGAGTATTATTAATGATTAAATGGTTAAAAGTCAAAGGGAGACAGATGGTTTAAGAATCATCATAGTGAATGTTGAAGTGAGAAAAGTTGAAGATTGGGGAGGAATGATCATGCATGGGAACATTAAGTTTGCTGTAAAAGAGTTAGTTGAAAATTAAATGTGCAAAATTGCGTTGCTCTATGTGCCACAATTTAAGTGTAAACGAAGAAGACGCGTACAATTACTATGTATGAGGATAAATGATGGCTAGGATTTTCGTGGTCCGGTGAAATGATAAATATTTTTTTATTTTTAATTAAAAGTTTGAGATTTTAGTTTTCTATCGGACACCGAATGAAAAACAACAAATAAAAGAAAAAGAGGAATGATGGCTCTTTTGGATCTCCCTCTTCTTGATATATTCTTCCGTTAATAAATTACGTAGTTAAGCAAACATATACTAATTAATTAACTAACATAACTACAGTTTATATTAATTACAATCGGAACTTACCTCTAGCTCCAGCCTCTCTCCACTCTTTCTCGTTCTCATTCTCTCTCTCTCGCCCCTCTCCCTCTCTCTAGAATCTCGCTCGCCTCTCTCCCTCGTCTCTCTCCTCACCCTGTCCAGTCTCTCTCTCTCTCACACAATTCTCTTCTGCTAGTCTCTCTCACTTTATACAAATAAAAATTATGCAAATGTATAATTTGTGTTTGTATAAAGCAAGAGAGACTGTATATACAAATACAAATACATGTCTTTCTACCATATATACTTATAATTATACAAATTCAACTCTCTCTCTGGCCAGTTCTCTTTTGCCTCTCTCTCGCTTTATACAAACATAAATTATACAAATATAAATGTATAATTGTATTTGTATAAAGCAAGATATATACTACACATACAAATATAAATGTTTGAACTCGACTCAATTGTATAGGAATACACATTGACTGCACATACAAATACAATCATTGAAATATACAAAGTAGTACATATATACAATTATCTTCCCGATATACAAATATAATTCACCTCTCTCCACTCTCTGCACTCTCTCGCTCACATCTTTCTTCCCTTTAACATGTAGCTACGAATTGTAATTAACAAACTATAACTATGAAGCATAATTAAGTTATTTTTGAGTGATTATATACGAAAATTCCTCCCGAATAGAAAATTTGGTACGGGTTAGTTTGGTCCAAAACCGTTGGAATCAGCCCAACTATAAAATTCAGCCCAGAAAAGAGGTCCAATTACACAGCGACCTAATATGAACCATGTCGTTTATAAATTCTAATTCATTACTCATTAGCAATGTAATCCTTTTGGCGTATTGGTTGGACTTTGGAGTTAAAAAAGTAGTAGTTGAAAAAATCAACTTAAATTACTGTCCATTTAATTGTTAAATTAAAAATAGCCAATAGATATATAATTAATACGTATATAATATGCATCTAACTTTGTATATTTATATATATCAGATAGGAAAAGTAAACGGCGAATCTAATTAGATACTTATTATATAAAGATTCTTGCAAACTTATTAATAATCTGTTTGGCCAAGTTTGAAAGCCAAAAATGCTTATACAAAAAAAGTAAGATGTTGGACCAAAGTTTCGAGAGAAAATGTCTTTTGAGACTAGCATGAGTTATTTTTCATAAATTAGAAAAAAACAATTTTTTCCAAAATAAAATAAAATACTTAGATACACTTTATAAAGCTTCTTACTTCTATTTAATGACACTTTTTAGTGACAACGTGTTATTGTCTTGTTTTCACCCCATAGCTATGACATTTCCTAGTTTTGTCATGTCATTTAAATTCAATGAATGAGAAAACAACAAAAGAACGTGCTAGGGGAAGCAATCAAACAACCCCGTTTCAACAGTATATGGTACCTGCTAAAGTTAGAAATAATTTAAGTAATATACGTTGTCAGTTTGTTAAGGAATGACAAAAAGTCTCACGTCAGTGATTAATGAAATGGTTAATTTCTTATAAGGCTTGGACAATCTTTCTTCCTTTGAGCTACTTTTTGGGGTGTAAGTTAGGTCTAAGTCCTAATTTCACATGGTATCAGAGCAGGATCCGTCTCACCCGATGTTGGAACCCCCAAAATAAAAAATTACCGGCCACTTCCTTTGAGTTAGCTTTTGAAGTATGAGGTCTAAGGCCTAATTTCACAAGTATAATTTTTTTATTAATATCATCAAATCATCTTTATTTGTTATAATAGTGGAGTAATATATCGTACTTTGAAATTGCAAATATCATATATTACAAAAAATTTAATTTCATATATAAAAATTAGTATTACTAATATTTTACTTTACGATAATAATATATATAATTTAAACTCGAAATAAAATACGTAAATACCATGTGCGAGGAACTTTAGAGAACATGGGTTTTGCACATGTGATGAGATATGGGACTTAGGAGCAGACAATACTTGCCCAATTCTAACTGTTCATCAGTCAACACTTATCACCGGCCCACATCTGCTCTACGTATTGTTTTGAGTTTAGATATTTTATCATAAATTCTGATGCGTGGACAATTTTATTATGAACATCTAATATTAAAAAATAAATTTGGGCTCGATCATTCTACAATAACATGTGAAATAAATAATTTTTATTGATTTAACTTAATTTTGAAGAATCACTCATATAAGAAAATTACTTAGATCATATTAATGAGATTGTTTCTTCCTTAAATCGTAGAAATATAGCATTTCACACATTACTTTTTTTTCTATTAAAAGACTAAGAGGGAATATATGGATCAGATCAGAAAATAGAAAAGCGAAAGACTATGTTGGGATTTTAATGTTAAGAAAGAAGTAGAGCGTATTTAACTTTGTCCATTAATAAATACACTTTACTTTAGACCTTTCTAGTATTGTTTGGCCGCGTTTAAAAATAAATATATACTTTTATTTATTAAATTTAACAATTAATGAGATAATTTATCGCTTTATTTTTTATTCACTCTTATTATTATTATTATTATTACAATCTGTTCTTTGATACATTTCTCAAAGTATATTGCATTTATTATATTTTAAGATTATATAATAAAATTGTTATATTATTGTTCATTAAAAGCTATGTCAAGTCAATAATAAATACATTAACATGAATGGAGGAGGAAGTACTATGCAATATTTCTTTAAAAAACTTATTCCTTATTCATATTTCCTCCTATATAATCGAATAGTACTTGCTAAGAGTCTTTTCTTGAATTCTATATAATAGTTTATTTTGTCAAGCTCGTATAATTAATTTATTTTGAAGAAATATATGTTTTGAAAATGATTTTTTTGTTGAGAAACAGCAGCGTGTTTCAAAGTATATCAATTTCAAAAGTAGTTTGTGTATTAATTAATGTTTGACAATTGTTTCTAATCAAGTATATTTTTTTAAAGTCTTCTCTTAAATAAGTACTTTGGAAGAAAAAAATGACTCTTTTTATCTTTTGAAAAAATAACTTATGCTACTTTTCAGAACATTTATTTTTTTTCCTAAAAACTAAGTCGAACACTTAAATTTTTCCTCCCAAAAACGTGGACAAATATGTGATAAATAGGTCAACCAAATTAATGAGTGTTCGATGTAGTTAGATCTCGTATATACTATTCTATCATAGTATTCTCTTCGTGTTTCACACTTTTTTGGTCCCAAAGCTAGTCAAAATCAATTTTTCAAAAAACAACAAATATGTCATACATAGGTTAACCAAATTAATTGAGTGTCCGATGTAGTTAGATTCGTATATTATTATTCTATCATAGTATTCTCTTGTATTTTACACTCTTTTGGTTCCAAAGCTTAGTTATTTTGGTAAAAAATATAATCAAATAACATTCACATATACCCTTATAAATGGTGTTTAAACTATTAAGTCATTTGCACATATTGTAACAGGTAACATAAATATCTTAATTTCATTTGATTGTTGGAAGAGAAATTATACTTTCAATATACAAACTGAAATTCTTTAACAAAGTATTATAGCAATAATTTTTTAATTTCATGTGGTTAATATTGTCTAGTGCCATATATCACTATTCAAGACTTTGGATCGACTCTATTACATGTTAATTCCTAATTTTTGTCTCACATCATAATATAAAGTATATAATTATTATTATATCGGCTCAAAATGTCGCTAATTGTTTTTTACGATACTTCCTCTTAAATTATAAATTAAAGTCCATTATTATTCTCTCCGTCTACTATTATTTGTTATGGTTTTCATTTTTAGAGTCAAACTATAAAAAATTTGACTAATATTTTAAGATGTATGTTTTAATAATATTAATATGTAAAAAATATAATTTATAATACTTTTTATTAATTTTAAATATTAAATAATGTAATCTAATTTAACTTTAAAAACTAGTTAAATTAACTTTTAAAAATCATAACCTGATAAATAAAAGTGAACATAGCGAGTATCAATTTAACAAAAGCTGCAATGTATTATCTTTGCTTCTGAATTCACTAAATCATCAAAATTCCAGAATAGTCCATAAAGAAACAACCAAATTTTGCATTTAAACAATTGCTTCATATAGTCAAAAAGTAACAGCTTTTTATAGAATTTGTGTCGTCTAAGTTGTGACTCTTGTAATGAAAGTTGTCTACTCTCAGTACTAAAAGCTTTAGATAATTTGAACAATATTTGTGTAATTTAATTTGTTATAATAGATTTACCGTAGAATGTGTTCCTTTAAAGAAGTTACTTATCGTTATCGTGTTGTAAAAATTAAAATTTTGTGACCCAATTATGAAACCTGTTCATACTATATAAGCTATCGAGGAATTCAAACTTAATAAACGGAAAATTTTGTGCACTAGACTGCTCTTTTTTATGCGAGCTACAAACTATACATTGTTTTAAGTTGGTACAGATAGAATGAAACAGAGAAGGATTTCATTAGAATGTAAAAGTGTTACATTCACATTAATTGATGGCTTATTCTTGCAAAACAGAACAGAGTTCAATTGATCCATAATCCAACAATTCTTCAATCATTTGTTCAATTTGATGATCTTCAAGTGACTTGAATTCTTGCGTATTATTCTCTGTTTGGCTTTCATAATTACTTACCTGCATATCAACACTCATTTGCACACTTCTTCTAGCAATGCCATGATCTCCCCTGTTTCCACATGATGATAACTGGTTATTTTGATCTTCTAATTTCATCGTTCCAGGTCGATTATTCACCATATTAAGAGATTTCATTTGGCATCGTTGTAGTTTAGCTATCAATGCGGCAGATAGATACTTAGTTGAGGATGATGAATGAGAATCAGTATCATTAAATGCAAAATTCGTTCGTGCTCTTGGTCCACACATGAGCCTTGCAGCTTCATCATATGCTCGCGCAGCATCTTCTGCTGTCTCAAATGTACCTAGCCATATTCTCGTCTTCCTATTGAATTTACAAAAAAATAATAATCATAATTCAATCATAGAAAAATTAAATTGACATCAAATACTTCAGAGAGAGAAGAGGAGTTAATTACAGTAAAGGATGTCGAATTTCGGAAACCCAGGAACCCCAATGTCGCTGACGGACACCGCGAAATCGTTGTTGTGGACGAGCCATTGACGGATTCAGAATTTAGAATAATAAAGTGTTAGAGAGGAAGAAGAGAATTTTTTTTTTTCTTTTAGATAATTGAAGGAGAAAGGCTTTAAGGGGTTTTTTGTAAGCGATCTTTTCGGCCTTCAGCTGGCAATAGACATGGGATTGGGCCCACAAGGCTTTCTATACCTTTCCTTCCTTCCTTCCATAAAATTAAATAATGAAAAAACAAAGATTATCATAATTTATAATATATAGTTTATAGTTAGTTATATATTATACATATAGATAATATAAAAAAATTCACAACTAGTTGATGTGGTTTAATAAGTATAGTATTAGAAGGTAAGTTATCAGTTTATCAAGTTGCAATTGTAATTACTCTATATTAAGTAACTCGACGGGAAATTGTTCGAGAAAATGAGATTTCTTGTTTTGTTACAATTTAAAATGAAGAAATGATCTTTATATATGCGAAAAAAATACATGTAAAAAAGATATAAAATTAAAAATAATTATAAAAAACTAAAAATTATTTCTCTCGGATATTCTGTATATAACTTAAAGAAATAATAAGTTAGCTATAAATTATAATTTTTAAAAGTATTTGCATATGTAACGGGTTATAGCAACTTATTGTGTTGTTTAAAATATAAAATTTTGATTATTATAGAAAGTGTTTTTTATATGTCATCTTAATTGGATATAGTAAAATTGTGCTATCAATTTATATATATTAAAATAGAAATAAAACGCGGACGAACCAAAATAGCAAGATAAAAATAAATATGAGTGTTTTTGAGGGTGGGTGGGGTGGGGGATAAAGGAGATAGGTAGATAATATAAATATCCATATATAGTTTAGTAATCATTTATATTTTGTTGGTGAAGAATATAGTATATATCAAAATATCATTAAAAAGTATAATAATAATAATAATAATAAAAGAATTTGAATAGCAAATGGACTATATACTAGTAATTACTTCAAGCCTAACGTGTTTTAAGAATTAGTCAATTACATATGCATGTGTGTGCATGATTGGCGGTATAAATTTACATCCTTTTATACAAAGTAAAATCATTAATTTTTATTATGTGAATTATTGTTTGTTTTTTGTAGGTCAGCTTTTGAACGTTATTGCTAAATTATGTGAATAGTAATCAACATATAAATAGATAGATAGCAACGTACACTCATGAATGATAATGACTATAATATAAAAGAGATATAGGTGAAGGTACCTTTCTTGAGATTAAAGTTTCCTAACATACATAAGAGGAATATTAATACACGTAGAATATATAATATATTATACCATATGTATTTTATTGAGGACATGATTTACATGGTCACATCACATTTTACTAAACATAGGAATCGAAAACTGTCCTTATCTATCGTCGTAAGGTCAAGATTTTTATATACGTACTAGGCTACGCGATTTCTCTATATACGAGCTTGATACATACTAAATTTTTAGAAATATCTTTGGCTAGAAGAAGACATGTCGACGAACAGTTATATATACATAAATAACTGAAAAGGGAAGTAAGACAGACAAATTGAAGCGTAGAGAGTATCAAATTTTTAAATTATATATCAACTAGAAAGCAGACATGTCGGCGAATAGCTACGTGTCTCTAGTGCGTAGGTGCGCAGCTGCAAAATTTGACCATCGTTTATCATATGACCATACAAGATTACGCAATATAAAGAGTAAAACGAGGATGTTGACATGCATGTTAGGGGAAATCTGTTTCCTCCAAGTTATATATTCAAGGTTAGGTCATTCCCACATGCATGATTTAGCAACGTCACTATTACTTTAATTTTAAAATGACAACCGTCAATTAGCATTTGAAGTTTTATGAATTCTCAATATTTATGATTATATATTAAAAAAATATTACTATAAATGCCTAAAGGCATTCAAAATAGAAAGTTTAAAATCAGTTTATAACGGCCATTGCACTAGGAATGTACATTGTTTTTTAATTGAATTTCCAACGTAATTTTTTTTATCAATTTAACAGATTTTTCAATATAAATATCGAATTTACACAAAAGTTACTGAATTCGAGATACTACACATAGCCCTATAATTTGGCAGTCTAAGTCATGTATCTTTGGCTGAAGATGACAAGTTGGGTGATTATTGGACCTGAGACACCTCAAGAGCCTAACTCTCAAGCTATCCATTTGGTAATTAATAATGGAGATTATCACACTATGACAAAAATAACTTTTAGCAGTAATAAATATAGATATTAATAAAGAGTGGTAAAATATTTATCTGCATGAGTTAAGTGTCATTAGAATCAATATAACTAAAGGCTTTAGAGACATATACAACACTACATCAAAAATGAGCTTTAACAACAATTAATTAGCAATTGCCACTAAATATGTATTTTTAGCGGCAATTAGCACTATTTGTATATGTCCCTAAAGGCTATATCGACATTGGATATAATGACACTTAACTAATACCGGTAAAAACTTTAACACTTTTTATTAATGTGTCTATTTATTGCCGTTAAAAGTTATTTTGCTATAGTGAAAGAGTGATAATTGTCACTATAAATACAATATTTAGCTACAATTAAACTATTATCATTAATTAATTTTCACTGATAATAATTTTTTATGTAGTGACATAATGAATTCTAAAGCTTTATATGCTAGTTTTTTGTTTTTTTTTCAAGTAACAAATTCTACTTATATATTATGATATGAATATGATATCTTGTAAATTAGTTATTTATCACTTCAATAATTTGATAGTATAACAAATAACATTCTCCATAATGCATGTTTATAGAAGTTAAATTTATAATTCATTTGCTATAACTCATGTTGATATATCCTTCCATGCAAATGAAAGCACATAAAAAAATACAATCAAAACATAGTACTGTTTACGAATAGAGACGTGTAATGATTCTATTTGTACAAATGGCATTACCTCCCTAAAATTTAGAGAGATTAAGAAACATGATTTAGTGGATGTCTGCTCTAAAGGGTTATAATGCATGTTTTGAAGCTAATGATTGATGATTTAAGTGGGACTCATCAAATGATTTGTGTTTTTTTTCACTTTTATATATTTTAAAAAGTTAGTAAAGATGGGGTATTCATGCTTCCCATAGTCTCAACTTAAATGTATAGTAGAATCCAAAACTTTTTTTTTTCTTTCCTATGATTAATATAGCACGAGTAAATGTAGATTCAACAAAAGGGGCTAAGGCATTCAATTGCTAATCATAAAATTCTCTATTTCTTTGGGGTAGAAAGTGATTTGCTTTATGTTTTATTAGGTCTTTCTTTGGGTATCATCACTTGTTACTTTAAACATCTTTTTACAATCCCAAGGCACTCATAGCAAAAACGTAATTTTCTCTAATATATTATACTCTCTTCCAATTATGTTACTTATCGTCTTAACGATTTTGAAAATATTGATTGAAGTTTCAATCGGTTGTAGTTGTTTAATATACTAAGATCGTTACATAGAAATGATTAGAAGAGTAATAAATTAATGATAATAGTTTAATTATTGTTTAGTATATTTTTTTTAGCAGAGATTAACACTTTTTATAATATCCTAAAGCCTTTAACGATGTTAGATCATTTGACAATCAACTAATTAATATCGATAAATATTTTAACACTCTATATTAATATTTATGTTTATTGATATTTTTGTTGTAATGAGAATAAATGTTCACCTTTTAGTTATCACTTTTAACACATCACAAGAAAATTTCCTTTTTTCAATGTTTTACATTTAATATCAATTATTTATTTCCCTAATCATTTCTAAAGACCTAATATTATAATTTTTTTTATTAATATTAGTTAATTTCTTTTTTTAAAGAATTGTACAATGATCTAAGTGGATAAGTAAAGTGAACAAATGGAAGTAGTTGTCATTTAGAAAATCAAGACATAATTGAGTATATTTCATTTTGCAGTGATAATTATTCTTGGAAATAATAGATCTTGATTGTTTAGCATAGAAAATGTAAGTGAAGAGCACATACACATACTCTATATTGGCATAGCATAGATTTTACTTTCAATTTATTTATTGAAGAGATTAAAGTGAAATTATTTTTTGATGAGAAATTAAGATTTTAACTAATTAAATATGATAAATAAGGGTATCATAGACAAAATAAAAAGTTTCTTAAGCGCCGTGTAAATAAAAAATATAACAAGAAAGTTGACCGGAAGAAAATACTAAAGCTCTAATAAATTATATATTTATGTGGGACTAAAATTATATACTAAGATGTATAATTTGCAAACTAAACTACTTCAAAATTATAATTTTATTTTTGCACTAATTTATTTTAACTTTAGATGAGATAAAATAACATCAAATTTGATTAGATAAGATGAGATATACATATAAATATAATAAGTCATCTATAGCTCCCGTGAAGACGCAAATAAGTTATCACAGAATTATGGTGCTTAAAATTATAGTATTAGACTTATTTAGCTCATGAACACTAACAATATTTCAAGATAAGCTGGTTTAATTCTACTTATATCGTCAATTTTTCTTTCACTTCGATAATTGTGATACTCCTTTATGTTTTAATCAATTTCAAAATAAAAAATATAATTTTATATTTAGTAACAATTTAATTTTAAAATATTATTTTATTATTTCATATTTAATCAAATAAATTTGAAATTTTTTTTTTTTTTAAATGATGATCTCATGATCAATCAACTATTATTTCTGTTTTTATAAACTACTGGTCATAAATTGGAATAATTTTTTTTTAAATGACGATCTCATGATCAATCAACTATTATTTCTGTTTTTATAAACTACTAGTCATGTTATACGTAGAGTAAAAAATATTGTAGAGTAGATGAACTTGGGGTGACAGTAAAAAAGAGATGCCATAAATGGGCAGTAAAAATTGGAAAGGCTGTGGGGAAAAGTAGTTTAATGATTATTGTGAAGTTTTACATAGGCAAAATGATGTAACTCATGCACAAATTTTCATGATGGAGTTCCCCAACTAGTGCTAACTTTCCTCATGGTTTCTGTCTATTTGCCTCAAAACTTTTCGTCTCCAAAATATTTTCCAAAACAAGTGAGTCATATAAATTAGACAAATAATGTTAATACATCTACTTTTTTTTAAAAAATAATCATTGTTTTTCAATTTTTATAATTAAAATATAAGGTGGTGTTAAATTGCTTTTATCTCTTGAGCTATGATATTTCCTATTTAGAACTACTTTTAAATGTCAAGTGATGATTGAGATTAGTTTAATAATTTTTATGGTGTTGTGAGCTATAACTAAAAATTAGGCAAAAAAAAGAAAAAAAAAAGGGGATTTACCTTTATTTTATCTCATTAATTATTCTTTTTCTTTTCTTATATATTTAGTTTTTCTGATTTCTTTTTCTTCAAAATACTATTGTTTTTGCTAATAACAATAAACAAAATTAAAACTGTAAACCTAAAATAAAAACAACACCAATATCATGATGCATGTACTTTTCTCATAAATTCCACGACATTTAAATTCTTTACTACTTTAAAAAAATGGCCATTGAAGTAGTAAAGAAAATTTGGCCAGAAAATTAAAAACACTATAATATTTTTTTTATTTTAAAATAAATTAATCTTTTTTTATTTTTAAGTTAAAATGTATTCTAGTTAAAAGGGTAAAAATATTTTAAAAAGTGAAATAACATAAAAAAGTATAATTTTGATCAAATTTTCTAGCTAAAAATATTTCTCCAATCGATAAATACTTTCCTATAAACAGGAGGAACCATTAAAACTTCGGAAAAATATGCACTTCATTACTAGCGTACTTTATAGAATCGTGAAATTTAAGTTTAGCTGTAAAATCTATCTGTAAAAAATATATTTATTTAATGATTATATAGCTAATAAGGGGAAAATGCACAAGTATCCACTTATACTATAACCAAAATCTCAGACACACCTTAACTAAAATAAGGTCCTATTACCTCCATAAACTTATTTTTTTGGTAATTTTGTGCACCTTTTTATTTACATGGCATACAAAATATCTCCCACGCGCCTTAATTGCGTGGAGTCACGGATAATTACAAGAAAAAAAAGTTCAGAAGAATAATAAGACCTTAGTTTAGTTAAAGTGTATTTCTAAAATTTCGATTATAATCTAAAAGATACTTGTATATTTTTTCGCTTATAAACTATATATCAACGTTCAAAAATGAAGGTTGAATCTACTTCATAATTTAAAAAAAAAACATATATAGGTAGAATTTAAGTTGTTGGTGGAATACTAGTGAAAAAAAGTCTAATAAAATGGAATTATTGTATAGGTATAGAGAAAAAGGCAAAGATTGCGCGTGCTTCATAAAATCAGAAAAGATAAGATGAAAAAAATCCCAATCATGCTTGCTTGTTCCTTTCTTCATATTTACTCCAACTAAAGTTTCCCTTTAGAACAAGAGGGGTGTCAATTGTGATCCTCCTCGTTTAAATAAATAAATGTACATTAATAAGAAAAGATATGCTAATTAATATTAATAATTATAGAGTATCTAGAATGCAAAATTAATTAATTTTTTAGGTGAATATTAACTAATATTCTCTTTGTCCTTTGACAAAACTAGCTAGGGCCTTTGAGCTTTGGATGTGTGTAAACAAATTGAAATTTCTTTCTAGCTAGTGACAAGGCGAATCCTTAAAAAGAAAGAGATAATTGTATAGAATGATAAATTAATAATATAAAATAAATATAATAGTTATTATTTGATTTATTTGTGCTTCATAACAAATTATTTATCAGTTCTTCTCTCCCTCATATTCTCGCTCGCCACCCTCCCTCTCTCTCGCTTTCTTCGCTCGCCTCTCTCATTTTATACAATAGAATTGTATAAATTGTGTTTCTAATTGTATAAAGTAAGAGAAAATTGTTTATACACATGCAAATACATATATCTCCGTCTAGTACACTTGTAATTATACAATAAAAGTACTTCTCTGTCCAAGTCTCTTTTGTCTTTCTCTCTTTCTCGTTTCATACAAATTCAAATTGTATATAATTTCTCTCTTTATCGTTTTATACAATTCGATTCAATTGTATATTCCATGTCCAAGTTTCTTTTGCCTTTCTCACTTTCTCGTTTTATACAAATACAAATTGTATATAATAGTCCTATACACTTATAATTATACAATTCATTTTATACAATCTCTGCCGCCTCTTTCTCTTTCTCGTTTTATACACTTCATTTTATAAAATTCGCTTCAATTGTATGTGTATAGCGAATTATACATATATATATTTGTTATGAACCACAATTATGCAAACTTTGCTATATCATACAAATATGAATTTTATGTTTGCTATATGTGAAAGTTGCCCTAAAAAGAAAGCCAACTTGTGTCAAAGTAAGTAGATTATTGACCCACTCAAAATTTATTTAACTCGAATGAATTTTATATACTTTCTTTAATTTAAAAAAAATGATTTTTTTTTAGTTTATTTTAAAAAGAATGATCTTTTTTTCTTTTTTGAAATATTTTACTTTCACCTATTCACATGACATATTTAATACCACAAGATCAAAAGACAATTTTATACATTTAACATAACTCAAATTTTAGAGTTGCAAGTTTCAAAAGTCTTCTTTATTTTTTTAAACTTCGCGACAAGTCAAACTAGATCACTCTTTTTAAAACGGAGGAAGTACGTTATTATAACTTAACTTGTTTGACTTTTATAAAGTTTTAATCATTTTATAAATTTTTTATGATCTTGATGTGTCAGTTTTTCTGTGCCTAACATATACTAGGTAACTCTATCCACCAATAGACATCAAGGATAGAAGTTAGGACACATAAGAAGAATCAACTAGTGTTTTTTGTTAACATTGAGTTTTGAACATAAAACCTCATCTCAAAATTTTCAATCATTTTATTGATCACTACGTTACACCCTCGAATGCGAAATAAATTTCTTTTGTTCTCTCTCTTTATCGTGACTATATATACCCAATTAAATAAAAGAATATTTTAAAAAATATTTTAACAAGATTTTTAATGAGTTAATTTGACCATATATCCATTAGATTTTGATAGATTGAAATGAGATGAACAACTTATATTTTCGTTGACTAAAATGTGATACTCCTAGACTCTATAGAAATTATGACTCAGTCATATGTCTGAGATTGCATTAATAATACTCTATAACCTACGTTATTAATCTAATACCTATTACAAAGGAGTATAGACACATGCTATGGTCAAATCAAATAATGAGGACTTGCACAATTGCTCTATTATAAACTAGAGGAACGAGTTTGCCGCTTTATAATATATAATCTTAGTGTAAAGTTTGATTAATTATCACAAGCAACGATAGCGATAGCTATTTCTCTATTATTATTATCTCCTCGTAACTTTTAGTAAATTTATTAGACAAACACATACGACATATTGCTTAATAAATTTTGTTTCTAGGAAATTTGCAATTATGGTCAATATTTCGAAATCAATAGCCATTCACTTATTCTGGCATAATTAGAGTCCGTTTGGATTGACTAAAAAGTTGGTCAAATCTATTTTTAAGTTAATTTTTGACTTTTAAAAGTATTAATCAAATATGAAACATAACTTAAAATAAGTCAAAATGACTTAAACTAAGTTATGAAGTGTTTGATAAGGCAAGAAATGACTTAAAATAAGTCAGAAAACAACAGTAGGTTTCCCCCTACTTTTTTTTTTTTGACGTAAAAGTCATTTTAATTTGACTTTTTATTTATTTTATAAGATTTTCTTTAAGCCGATCCATTTGGGCTCTTATTAGTTAATGCATTTCTATTAGGACGTTTATTATGAGTTGAAACCTCGTATATCAACAGAAAACAAAGGCAAATACATTGTTTTAAGGCCTACAACGATCTAGAAATAATATTGAATGTCATAATCAAATATTTATTTATATTTAAAGTACATATATATATATCGAAAGAGACTATCATTTGTTCACGTTCATCATAGCTTTAATATTACATCTACCTCTTTTTGTATATGCAAACAATATACTCTTAATTCTTATGTACGTATAATATACACATTTTATTGTTCATCTTCTTATAGTACAAATGGATAATTCGTTATTTAACACACGTTCAATAAATTTGAATAGAATATGTTTGATGTGAAATAAGTTAAATTGTGAAAAGCATCGACGATTCAAAATTAATTTTTATATGAAGCAAAATTAAGTTCGTTTTTTTATGCAATCAACACCAATTTAAGACTAGCACATGGATAGGCGCTTTTTATATGTAAAAAATATCTTCTCCCTAAATTTTCTACAAATTGAATCACATCAATAAATACATTACTTATATTAATTCGTTCCATAAATTATTTGAGCGAAGTGGAATTCTACATCGTTTTTACGTACTTATATATGCTATTCTTGATTTATAATCTACTTAATTAGTTACCAAATGAAAAGGCTAATGAAAAGTATAATGAGAAAAATATGCATGACAATTAATCAACTTGCACAAATCATATGAATTCATCAATGAATATATCCTTAGAATAATTTCATGTTTGGATATACGTTATAGGAGTAGGAAAACTACTAAACTAAACAATCTTAAGGCTCTAATCACACAAATGGTATACACATTAGTTATCTAATACACTTCTACCAAGCGATCCCTAAAAGCTTTTACTCTTTTAATATTTAATACTAAGAAATTGATCAAACAATTTCGGAGTAGCTCTTTCTACGGGGACTATCAAACCCTAGGTTGGCAGGCAGCAGTCATGACAGCTACGACCACTGGACGACCTCCTTTTGGAACTGCCCAGCCCGTCCCACCACCCCAAACCATCACATACGCTGCCCTTTTCAATTCCAATACTATAAATTCAGAACAATCTGTCCAAATTTACTCAAAAACAATTATGAAATCAATCGAAATAATTCATGGAGAACCTACTATCACGTTTTCAATGGAGGAAAGGCAAGCCTTTATGATCAAAGAGGGATTACATCAAGCAGCGGTGTTTAAATTATCCCACGGTGCACCAGATTTGAATGTATTAAGGTCAATTTTATCGAAACATCTTGGTACCAAGGACAATTGTTTAATTGGCTTACTTGATCCAAGACGAATTTTGTTGAGGTTTGATCTATATGAAGATTATGTACTATCTTTATCTCGCTCAGTTAATTATCTTCTTTACAATGGAGAGGAGAACCAATATAGGGTTTTCCCGTGGCCAATTGGATACAACCCTAAGGAGGAAACAACGTTAGCTGTGATTTGAATTTCTTTACCGAACTTATCTCCACATTTGTTAGCAAAGAAGTTTTTGTTGTCTATAGCATCGGTCGGGAAACCAATAGTTATAGGTAAAGCTACTCAAATCAAGTCAAGACCTAGCACACCTAGGGTCAAGTTCATACTTGATCTAATGGAAAAGCTTCCAAATCGTATAAGGTTGCAGTTTGTGGATGAAAAATCTAGTAAGGTAATCAAGGTTTTACAGGAGATCGTATATGATAATCTACCTTTGTATTGCAATAATTGTAAGCATCAAGGTCATGATGAAGATAGTTGTCGCTTGATTTTGAAAAGAAATCAAAATAACAAACAAATTGGTGATACCATTGAAGGTGCTTTAAAAGGTACTACCGATAGTTACAAGTATCAAGGAGATACGAGAGAGATATTAAATGAAAAAAGAAATATTGTAGATGTATATCAAAGTAAAGCTACTTCTTTAGATCGATAATTGGTTGCTTCCACTTTTGAGAAAAATCGTGTAAACTCAATGGATGTTGATAGAACTAATAATGATATTCAAACAACTATCGAAAATAAAGGTGATTAAAATAACCAACAGGCTGCTACTAATGAGGTGCAATCAAAAGAAGTTGGACTGAATTTGATGTGTAATGCAACTAGAAACGCAGGGCGAACACCAAGAGTTGTGGTTGATGCGCCGTAAGTTGATTCAAGGAAAATATTAATGGATTCAGGACAAAAATAATGAATATATCTGATGTTGAAGATGCTGAAAATTTTTGGCAACATGTTTGCAAGTTGAAAACGAAAATCCAACTAAAAACTGGACACTGGTTGCACACAAAAAATCAACTAGTAGTTGGAGCCTTTCCCTACTAGTCAAAATAATTCTCCATGTAGTGAAAATGGTCCGACTAAGAATTTTCATGACAGTGAGAAGAGGCAAGATACTAGTAATGCCTCAAGAGACCTATTATGTTCAAATGACTTTGATGCTTTATTGAAGATTGTTGGAAAGCAAGTAAGGTTAAAAGAGAATGATCACGATTTGATACAAGAAAAATAAGTTTCACCACCTTCTTTAAATAGCAAATTAAGTCTAGAAGCTCGTGTATTTGTGCCTAAATGTGTGCTTGCAAGAAAGAATTAGTCAAGTGCCTTAGTGTCATGCAAATACAATTGATTTGGGTGAGGGTTCTCTTAATGAAGATGGAGTGGATTTGGGTGAGGATTCTCTTGATGAAGATGAGGAAGACAATATGTTGGACATTTGCTTTGATAGAGTGGCTAGGGAAGGGGATATATCACCCACACAACAAAGAAGTGGAAGCAACAAAAGCAAAAAGAAGACATGGAAGGCAACATAGTTGGGACGGTAAAATGATTGAGGAGTTTGTTCCAAGGCACCTACCGATGCGACAAGCAAAGAAAAATCATTTGATAGTATCAATAGGTTCAACTAGATACAATAAATCCATAAAGAAGGTATGAATGATCAAGTGTTGTTGGATATGTTTGCAGAAAAAGACAAGAGAAAAATACTTCAACTTACTTTTGATGGACAATCTATCTTTTTTAATTCATGCTTTAGTAATAGAAAGTTTGAGGCTGGTAACTCAATTTTTTCCTCTTGATTGACAATTTTTTACATTATTTAAGCATTGTCATTTGTAATATCTATCATAGAGTGAATGACATACTCTGTAATTATCATAAAATATTTAGTTTTCTCTAGCTCTTATTTTTTTCATGATTGTTATGTTGCAGAAGTTAGATATTTCATTAGGATTAGTAAGGTAAGGCCTAGCCCTCTTTGATAGTGGTAAATTTGTTTAAAAAATAATATTTAATACTATAATTAATTACACTATGTTAAGGAGTGTGGAGCTTAAATGGGAAAAAATGGAGCAAAATTTTTGGAAGTGGACATTTGGACATAATAAATGTAAAGTTTAGAGAGAATAGTATGTGAAAAAAAGCTGAAAAAGACATTTTAAAATTGGAGTTGTGTAATCTGGACATGAATACAACTTTGAGAAAAAGTTTGAATTTTTTTGGAGTTTAAAAGAAAAGTAAAAATAGGTATATAAAATTTTGAAAAAAATTATTCTAACGTTTTAATGTTCAAATATAATTCTATGCACAATTTATTTATAACCAAAATGATCCTAAATATGCTATTTTAATAAATAACTACAATAATATATTCATAACATTTACACGTAAAATCTGAAAATAATAGAATATACTGTAGGCCTTGAGGTAAATTAGTTTCTATTTCCCATGAAAAGGAAATGACACATATGCAGGATTTTCTCATTTTTTTTCCTTAAAGAAAATAAAAATAAAAATATAGCGCATCACGTGCTTTCCATGTGATGCCGGTCGGCGGGAGCCGGAAGGATGAGAAGACGATAAAATAAGTGTTGAAAGACTCCACCTCCGTTATCTCCTCAGTCCCTGCGTCTGCCAGATTCATCAATGAAGAAAATTCCTCAATTCCACAGTCCCAATTTACGTGGTTGCGTGCGTCGATCAGGTAAATTAAGTTTTTGATTTTGCTTCTGCAATTCGTTAGCCTATACGAATTCGATCAAGTAAACGTTAGAACTTTGAATCAATTCGCTTCTCGTAGTGTGATTATTATGCATATGATAAAATTGCTTCTTAAGCGTCATATGATTAAGGGCTTGATCAACACAAACTAGTATATTTGTGCTTGCTTTTCAGTTCGAAGTCTATTTAAAATGACATGAAGCGTCATTTCTCATATTCAATTGGCTAACGGACTCCCTTGAATTTGGTTTTAGCTATATTAAGAGCGTCTGTTTGTACGAGCTTAATCTAATTATAATAGACAACCATACTCATGACCTAATTATTGCTCAATCTACAAAGAGAGTTTTCTTAACAGGTAAGTATTGTTAAGATAGTATTATAATTAAGGTTTTTTGCTTACCCTTCAGTCTTCTACTTATTTTACTGATCCTTGGTTGAGTTAATTGGATATTCGAGAGCTTATGACTCCAGGATATTGCAGCAGTGTTGAACCTTTTCTGTTGGAGGTTTGGTTATGGATTTTTCTAGAGGAAACTGTTGTTAGGGGATTGGGTTTAGATCAAATCGTTAAGTTTAATGTCTACATTAGGTGGCTGTTAGTGAAGATGAAACTGACAAGCCTCCAATTGGTCTGGGGCTAACAACCAGCTGAAGTAACTTTAATATTGGAAAGTTGAGCCTATAAACAATGTCGCGAGTGTTTATCAATGTATATAGGTGAAGTAGTTAAAGCCTTGAACAGAGAAATAAGTTGCACGGTGCCGTCTGTCCATTCTGGGTTTTAGTAGAATATAGCCAAGCGAATAGAACGAATCATCTTGTTTTGATTGAATACAGACATGATAGTTTTGAGTTAAGCACACATGCATCCCATTTTGATGACACAACTGAATAAGTATGTGCTTAGAGAGAAAAAAAGCTGAACGTTTAGAGCTGGATCTCAAGCAGCAATCAGCAATAAGTGGAAGCAACTCTCATGTTTGATGCAGAATTGTTCAGGGGTAGATTTAGAGTTGGCTGGCTGCCTAATGGTATTCTCATACATCTGTGGTGGATCCAAAATCAGAAATTGAAGATTGAGACCTGGAAGCTTGAATATGTATGTTGTTTTATGGAGAAGTTCCTTGGAGGAAGACAGCGGCTCAAGTGGTATGAAGTTTCTCTTCAAATACTCTAACTACAGATTTTTCTCTTTCCCTCCTAATTGTCTGGAGATTTTACCATGTCGATCAGTCCCCTAAACCCCCATATTTAATTTGAGAATGTTAGATTTACATCGTGAAATGGAATGCTCTTTAATTATTTTGACTTGAGATATAGTTAGCCCATATTATTGGAAGATACAAAACCTGAATGGAAATGATAGTAAGCTGCACGTTAATTTTATCAAGTCTTAAATGTGCCATCAGAAGGCAGCATACTGATAAAGTCTTCCACCATTATTGGAACAAAGTCCGTTTAGCTGGGTCTGACCTGTATGGTAGCTCAATATGCTGATCAATAGTTTCCTTGTTAGTAGGTGGTTAAACATCTTCATACTCCTGCATAGTGCAGAAGTGAAATGATACCTCTTTGAAGTAAATTCATTGTTAAAGCATATTTTTACTGGCTCGAGACATCTGAAAATAACAGCAATTCATGTGCAGACTTCATCCCGCTTAAACTAAAATTTGGTTGTTATGGTTGTCTGTTGATGCAAGGAAATTAGCATTACCAAAACAAAAGACTAGCAGGTTTGCTGCTTGTCCACACCCTACACCCCTGATGCGGTTTCTCAAACCTCTAAATCTGTATTACATTCCTGTCATGTTTCTTACACTGGACCCCTTGAAGTACTATGCCCAAGCTTATCTTGATTCTTGACAGAGTTATTTTGAGCTTCTGTACCCTTTGCATGGAAACCATAAATAGTTCCCTTTTGTTTGTCTGCTCAACCCTTAAAGATTTTTGCTATAATTCAATCCTTAAAACATGTAAAGCAAACACGAATAATAAAGGTAATGTTTAGAATAAATAAGAACCTTACTTAGCAGAGAAATGACAAATTCCTTTCCTTGTTGAAGATAAGTGAGTTCAACAAGTGTGGTGGAAAGTTATTTATTCTAATTATTGCTAGATGTATGAATACTTTGTAATGGAATTGTTCTTTATGTATGTCGTTAAATTTGAACATTCTGTCTCACTTATATCGTGGTGCAAACATGCAGTGTCATATAAAGCCTTCTCTTGTATCAGCTTATAGAACTTTCTCCTTTGGTTTATATTGTGGTTAAGTATCCCCTGAATTTGAGGTTTTAACAAGATGGTTCATGTGAATGCGGGCAAGTTCTTTAAGTGTAACAGGAGCTCCAAAGCTGTAAGTTGTAACTCATGGATGCTTGATTCCCTTCAGTGTGGTTTCTTCCGAGAAAACTGAAGCGATGCAATTTTCTATGATTGATGGAAGTGGAAGTTCAACAAATGAGGATGCTTAGCTACCTGGTGTAGGGGTGTGATACCATGTTTAAGTTAGCTAAGCTGCTATAATTCCACTTCTAATGCATCCATCCTGAAGAGGTCAGTGTACGTTATTTTCCGTATGCTCTCTTTTTTACATCTTAACTTTCTGTGGTAATGCCATAGCTCCCTATTCATCAAGCTTCGCACATTCTACCCTTATATATATAATGAATTATTTGAGTAATTCTAGTCATTGCTGAAGAACTTATCGCCTTATCTAGGACTTCCTCCCTTTTTTACCCAAAAAAATAAATTTGAGTGCTATTCATTTGCTTTTGTTGCTTTTTCCCCCTGTTATGTATCCTGTCCTCGTAAATTATTCAAAACTTGTAATGTGAAGGAGAAGGGTAGTCATTCATCTTGGATTCCATTCATTGCTTTTGGAAAAATTGAACATATAGGATAAATGGTATGAATGGAAACATCAACAGCACGAAAAGTGTTGTTGGAACTTTTGAATACATTGATTGATGATATCTTTGGTCAAATTATAGTCACCTCTCAGGTATAGTATTGGCCTTTGGGACTACGAATTGGTTCACTAGAATAAAGATTGGGGACAAATATGACGTGTTTGTATGTATCAAAAGAAAAAAGTGATCTGATATGTCCGAAGCTGTTGAAAGGCAAATAATAGCTCATTGAACCCCCACCCCCACCCCACCCCCCTCCCCCCAAAAAAAAACACTCTGTAAAAGGAAAAGCACATAACCTTCACAGGCTTTTAATATCATACTATAAAGCTTTGTTTTTCTCTTCACCCCTTTTCAGAAGGATAAACAGTGACTTCCTCATCAGTGTGAGTGTGTGACCACCTATGTTGCTCGGACTCTTCAAAAATGTCAACGGGTGTGTGTCGGATTCGCCAAAAGTAGTGTATTTTTGAAGAATCCGAGACGGGTGCGGCATCAAAAGTGAAGAGTCCGCGCAACTAAGGTGACCACATTGTGAAAGCTCCCCTTCCTTTGAAGTGTTGCCCTGGTTGGAACAACTCTGTATTCTCCCCAACATAACCCATAATCAAGAGATTGTTGAGCTAAGTTGTGCGAACTCTTCACTTTCGATGTGCACCCATGTCAGATTCTCCAAAATAGTGTATTTTGTGTTGGGTTATCCACATCGGAAGTGGAAGGGGCTGGTGGTCAATTTATAAGTGTGAGGGAAAGCCTCAACCTTTGAGCTAGCTTTTGGGTTGAGAAGGCCCAAGACCACCCAACATTGGTATCAGAGCCCAGGTTGTCAACAAGTCTCAGCCCACCGGGAGAAACTGGGTTGTCGCTCTCACCAGCCCAAGGCCCGATGTGTGAAGGGGGAGATTGTTGGGTTATCCCACATCGGAAGTGGAAGGGGCTGGTGGTCAATTTATAAGTGTGAGGGAAAGCCTCAACCTTTGAGCTAGCTTTTGGGTTGAGAAGGCCCAAGACCACCAACATTTTGGGGGAATACGACATGCACCCAATTGACTTTTTAGAAGAATCTGAGCAACATTGTTTTTTATTTTGGAACTCCAGGATAACCTGCAGCCGCTACAACCTCTTTGAGCAACATAGTTGTTGAGTAGTTAATCAAGCAATAATGTCTTCATTCTATATAAGTGTGATTTGCAGTACATTTCTCTGTATCCTTTCCGCTTAGTTCAGGTTCAATATCACGGCTCTAACTATTTTTTACGATTATTGTAATAAGCCTATTGATAAATAAAAGATTTACTTTCATTTGCTTGTTGCTGCATATTTTAAATTTCCATTTCACTGAAAGCATTTGCATATACAATATTTGTTAGCATTATGAAGAAACGAGCAAAAGAATAATGGTGAATCAAATAAAGCATTGGCCTTTCTGCATCAGGAAATTCTAGGATGCATTCGAATCTGACGTCAACGGTGTAGATGGAGGTAGGGGGCTTCTGGTTTTGTTACTACTTGTAGATTTGGCAATTGGAGGGGGTTGTGAAGAAGCTGACGATGGATTTGAAGAAGGAGCCGGCTTATTCGAGCTACTCTGAGGTTTCTTGTTGTTTGATGGATTTGAAGATGTAGAGGGCTTATTCGAGCTGCTCTGAGGTTTCTTCTTGTCCCCTTCACCTGATGGATTCGAAGATGGAGTCTGGTTATTCAAGCTGCTCTGAGGTTTCTTGCTGTTCCCTTCACTTGCCTTGTCCTCCATCCGATGGTGGCGAACTTTGGTAGACTTTAAGCTCATTGGAACGATACAATGGCAAACGAAACCTACATACACCAACAATTACCAAGTTATTAAATTTCTCATATCAACAAGTTGCAGAACACCCCTTCAATGACTGCACAAACTCATGTTGAAGATTCCTATCGTGTTAAAGGCTGTGAAAAACCTTCAACGCAGCCACTGAACTCGGTAGGAATCTTCTGCAATGACTGCAAGAAATCATTGTCAGGAACGAACAATGAGAGTTCTATGAAATTACCCAGGAGCTTCCTGATTCAACATGTCTAGAAAACAAGGTACTCTCTCCCTCCCAATTTACACAACACTTAACTATTCAAAGTGTTTGAATTTTGACCAAACATTTTAAAATATATTTTGCAAAGATTCAAACATGTGAAACAATAAATCTGACTGAAAATCTTACCAATTCTTGCTAGTCGATTAACCCAACTGGGAATTGGATTGTTAGTGAGTTTAACACAAGCATCACTACAGAAATGGTTACAATTCTTAGTAATAAGATTGTAAGCATTTCCTTTATACTTATCAGCAAGTTCTTCCATAACTCTTCTTACTTCTCTAGGTGTCTTCTCCGTCCATCCGATCAAAATTGTCTTCCTGAAAATAAACCCCTCACACTTTTTCGGCTCCCCTTCGAAAATTCCAGTACTTGGATACTCATGAGCTCCAAATGCATATTCAACTCCATGAACTAGCTACCATAACCCACCACCATCAACAAATAATTAGTATAAACTTTGCTACAGTTAATTAAGAAAAAACCAGATCTGATAAACAATTGTCATCAAAAGATTGAGTAACTGACCTTGAACGCCGGAATGGTAAACTCCGAGACCAAGCCAATAAGCATAACCATTCATCGGAGTTAGATCGTATACGTTTAAGTACACCGGAACAGATCCACGCCCATTTTTAACTGAATTTTTGCAGCAGAGCATCTTGAAATAAAAACAGAGGAACTTTCAGGTTCCTCTCATAATGAAGATGTAAAGAAAGAGAATTCGGTATTTTTCGATTGATTGAATTGAATTGAATTGAATTTCAGATATATGTGGGCAGTACTTGGTAGGTAAATGAAAGAGGGAATGTGGGTCCTTTTTTATTTTGGAGTTGGCGGTGGAGTGGGGACTGAGGGTACCACCGGCGGCGACACAGTGGCCGTACCGGTAGGTATAAAAAGGAGGAGAAGAGATTGGTTAGTAAATTGGAATCTTTGGTGAGAGTGCTCAGCTGAAGAGTGTATTTTAATGGTGGCTGAGAGAGTGTATTATGGAATGATGATCTGTGATTTCTCTTCTATTTTAAACTGATTTCTGTCTTTCTTTACTGTGGACTCTGCACTCTATCCAAATTTTTATAAAGAAAATTATTGGTCGGCATCTAGACAATTTTTTTGATTTTTTTCTAAAACAAAAAAATGGGATAATTAATTAGAATGACAAACTAATAATATAAAATAAATATAATAGCTATCCTTTGATTTATTTGTGTTTCATAGCAATTTGTCTCTCTCCCTCATATTCTCGCTCGCTTTCTGTCGCTCGTCTCTCTCGCTTGAATTGTATAAATTGTGTTTCTAATTGTATAAAGCGAGAGAAAATTATATAAACGCATGCAAATACATATATCTTCGTTCTATACAGTTATAATTATACAATATAAATATTTTTCTGTCCAAGTCTCTTTTGCCTTCCTCGTTTTGTACAAATTCAAATTGTATATAATTTCTCTCTTTCTCGTTTTATACAATTGATTCAATTGTATATTTCTTGTATAAGTCTCTTTTTGCCTTTCACTCTTTCTCGTTTTATACAATTGATTCAATTGTATATTCCCTGTACAAGTCTCTTTTTGCCTTTCACTCTTTCTCGTTTTATACAAATTCAAATTGTATATAATTTCTCTCTTTCTCGTTTTATACAATTCAATTTTGTGTTTCTCGCTTTATCGTTTTATACAATTCAAATTGTATATAATTTCTCTCTTTCTCATTTTATACAATTCATTTTATACAATTCGCTTCAATTGTATATTTATAGTGTATTATACATATATATGTTTGATATGAAACGCAATTATGCAAATTTTGGTATATCATACAAATATAAATTTTATATTTCTATATGTAAAAGTTGCCCAAAAAAAATACTCCCTCCGTTTAAAAAAGAATGTTCTTATTTCTTTTTTAGTTTGTTTCAAAAAGAATGTCCCCATTCCTTTTTTGGCAACACTTTAACTTTTCACGTGGCATGTTTAAGACCACAAGATTAAAGGGCATTTTGGTACATTTGACATAACTTTAATTTAGAACCACAAAATTAAAAAGTCTTCTTTATTTTTTTAAACTCCGTTTCAAGTTAAATTAGGATATCATTTTTTAAACGGAGGAAGTAATAATATTATGGGTGAGTCATTCATAGGGTTTAGTAGTAAATGAAATAGTTCAAAATGATAAGTAAATAGGTGTACTTTAACGTTAAAAAGAAGAGTTGTTTTAGAAATTAGTATTATGTTGTTTTATATTAAACAATTGAATTATTTTTTTTGAAAAAATGGTTTATATTCTTAAATAGTACAAGTGTTGTTAGCCTCTTGAAAAAAAGAAATTTTGAATATTAAAAAAAAAAATTAAGCTTTCAAAGGTCATATTAATTGTAAGAGTAAAATGGAAAAAATAATTAATTATATTCTGATTTAGTACAATGATTAAGTAATATGTGATAAATTTAGTAAGATGTGTCCATCTCATATGGGACGGATGAAGTTTTTTTATATTTCAAACTTCATTAATAAAATGTACTAGTAAATTTTCATAGTCAAACAAGTACTTCCTTTTGTTTCTATTTACTTGTTCATTTTTTACTTGACATATTTATTAAGATAATAATAATTGACGATATAATATATAAAAATTATTATTTTATGTTGATTTGTCAAATATAACAAGTAAAAAATCAAAATAAAAAAATAAAAAAGGGACAAAGGGAGTATTAATGAAACAAACCATGTAACACCCTAGTAAGTTCCATACATCTACTATAATTATTTCTTTTGTAATCTTACAACAACTTATTAGTACTCATTGCATCTCAAATACTAGTAAAAATGTTGTATAAGTCCTATTTGATTTACCTTATAATATAGTTATGATTTATGTCAATGTGACGAAGAAAAACACATGTAGTTTTCTCTCATTGTTGATTAGTTTACACTCTGTCGTTTTCTATCAAGAAATTTAAGATGGAGAATGCAACATATTTGTCCCTGTCTCCTTGTACTCTTTTTCTTTGATTCTTTTTCTCCCTTTTTCCTTTATCACACATAAATAATTATCAGATTTATAAAAAATAATACTCATCATTCTTAATCAACTTTATTAATGATTTTGAGAAGCCAATTATGTCTCTAACTGCCCTTTCTAGCACCTAGCCTACCTTATTTTAAAAACATTAGGTGGTTAATTAATTATTAGCCAATTTACAAATAAAATGACTTTCAAGAAAAAATATGAAATGGTATAGAATGATAATTGTACTATTTGATTTTGATCTCAAAATCCATAAGATATGGTAGTGATTAATCCTTTTAATAATTTCTAATTTTATTTTTATTTTGGGTTTAAACATCTTTGTGAACGTCTACATTGATTGGAAACAAAGAACATGGATTGTTTTTTTTCCCCTTTTTTTTGGATAAGTGCCTTTATATAATTCCTGTCTTGAAGAATAATTATCAGCAAGTACCTACTTTTGACTTGCTTAATGTGAATTTATGACAAATTAAAAATTTGATTTCTTACAAATTTTAGACGAAATTCTTTTACTAGTTGTTTGGTATAATTAAAACATAGATATTCTATTACTCCTAGTATCAAAGGAAGACGATAATATTGTCGGATTAAGAGAAATGAGTTAAGATACTAATAAAAGTTATGGTGGAGTATAAGTATTTTTTTATTTTTAATCAGAGATTTCGTATTCGAGTTTTCTTGAATACAGAATCGCTTTTATTGATAAGCGTTTTACCTTCAACAGAAAATTTCTAAATGTCAATTTGAATTTAATTGAGAATATAAATATCAGACGAAACAAAAAAAATGAGCTAGATTTTCCAAGTCGAGTGCTTTTTGTTTAGAACCTAAGATTAGTCTCCTTTACCTTTGCTTAATATATATCTCAAGTAGAATTTTTTATTATATACTGTTATTTAAATTATAATTAATGCAACCACATTTGGTTCTCATTTGTCTTGGGGAAACCAACACTGATGAATTAAATCAAGTCAAACAAAAACGTAAAGAGAGAGAAGATATTTTGTAAAGCATGCTTAATTTTGGGGCATGTATTTTGAATAAATAGGTCCAAAAATATTAAAGATCCCTTAAAATAACACACAAGACAAAATTGGGTTTGACTTGTAAACCCAAAATACAATTGATTATTTTCTTCTGTTCTAATTTATATAATTTGTGAATGTTAATAATGTGGATATTATATATTAAAAAATCTCTTCCTTTTTAGTTTTTTTTTTCTTCGCAACGATTTTTGTGAATTTTTTATTATAATAATCGCTGCTTGGTGGAAATTTTTTCTAAAAAATTAAATTAGTGCCAATTTTTTTTAAATTAGTAAAATTATTTTTTAAAATTTATTCACCAACATTTAATACAAATTCTTTTAAAGCAATTGGAAGCAATATTTTAATAAAAATTAGTTCACATAAATAGCTGCCAAGATTATTCTTTTAAAAAAAAACTTCCACGGAAATCGCTGCCTTGGCAGCAATTTTCCAAAAAAAATAAACATTCTCACTTAAATCGCTGCCTAGGCAGCGATATTAATTCTTTTTTTTTTTTTAATTTTTTTTCAATGGAAAGGCTTCAGTCAGAGCAATTTTATTTTTTTAAATAAAAATTTGCCAAAAACGCTGCGCATGCAGCGATTTTCTTTGGATAAAAAATTTCGCCAAAATCGCTGACGACGTCTAAACAAAATTTCTACATCGATAGCGATTTTGCCCTTTTGGTTAAATTTTTTTTTGATGTACCCCTTTGAAATTTTTGATATTTTTTTGCCCTTTAGACTTCGGACTCTGTGAATGTGAACTATAATTAAAGTTTCATGTGAAATCTTCAAAAAGGAACACTTAAACGTGTGAGTATTTGATTTCATTATTTATTATCTTTTCTCATGTCAACTTATGTCTTAAATTCAATACGTACGCCTAAGTTGCCCTAATATTAATGCAATGAATAAAATGAACTTTCTCCATTTTAAATTCAAATACATGAAGAACAAAAACAAAATTAGTAGCACTGAATCTGATTGCACGTAAGTTTTAAGAAATGTACTGATTATTGATTGAGCTAGGATATCGCCAGGGCTCATTCCTGAAAAAATTATATATATATTACATGTACTAGGACATTTTAAAAAATGTATACATTAAATTCCTTTGATATTTTTTTTTTAACTCCGCCGATGATACTAATCAAAGGCAAATTTAGGATTTGAAAAATTTGGATGCACCGATTGAAACCCTGATCATTTGGGTGGATTTGTTAGCTTACCACTGGTACAAAGCATCATTTCATACTTTTGTGGGAAATTATTTAATATATTTAGTTTCTGTCAGTTTCGCAAGATATATATATATATATATATATAAAAAAAAAGAGATCTTTTCAAAAGTTAACAGATGCACGTACATCCACAATAGCATGTGGATCCGCCTCTGATACTAATTACTAACTTTGAGTCTTAAATCTACTTTTGATCATTATTTGTGATCTTGGGTAGTATATATGTACGTTATGGGTGACAGTTGGGGAATTAAACTTGGACGGGTCATAATAAGTTAAGACAATAATTAGATCAAGATTCAACTCAATTTAAATTTGCTTGGGTCAAAATGGGTTAGGTAATGGGTTACATTAACCAATCAAGATTCAACTTAACCCAATTTTTACAAGCTTAATTATTATATTTGTTCTTTTAAATTATTTTAGTACCTAATAAAATTATTATTATTTCTTTATTATGGCTATATACAACATATCAAATTGAAAAAGAGCTCTATTAAAAATATTTCGACAAGATTTCATGCGCCAATTTGAATTACATACCAACTCAAATTTTAATGGATTGGATTGGAATAGATTGAGCTAATGAATTGACATGTCAATTATCCGTCCAAATTTTATTGAATTTGATTTTGCCTAACCTAATATACGTTAATGTACACTTAGCTCAAACTTGAACCAAATTGTAATATTCCCCGTCCTGCCATTTTAAGTAATGCTTTAGTTTTTAAATTTTATTATTTCGTTCCTAAATAAGTGATAGTTTTAGATTGGCTTTTAGATTACAAATTAAAGAAGATATAATGATGTCATCTCAATGTTATCCTTCTTTTAATAAAGAAAGTTTTGCAAAAGAGTTATTACATTTCTTTCAAGATATTTACTTATTATGGATAAGTTAATAAAAACACTTTTTATTTTTTTAGAAATGAATAATTTCTTAAATAATGTCACATTCCTGAGTGTGACCAAACTAAAAATATCACTTTGTCTATTTACTGTGGAAACGGAAAAAAATAATAATATCGAGAAAAAAAACTTAGGTACAAGTAGTTGTTAATACACAATTATAGAGGAACCTATTTCTATAGTTCTTTGTATTTTCAGTAACCCACCAACCCTACACCATGCATGCATGTCCACCTTGATGGATAATTCTAGATTTTCATATATCCCATCTTAATTATGTGCTCCCCTTTCGTGGAGTTAATATCTCAAAATTTATCTAGCAAAGTCATTAAATTTTATTTTGTATCAATAAAATCACTCAACTTAGATTTTTATATCAATAAAATCATTTAACTAAATTTATCACTAAAAAAATATTTGATATAGTAAAAAAAATTATTTATGTCATATAAATATGAACCCTATAAATGAATAAAAACTAAATTGTTAATAAACTTTTACGAACAAACTTAATTAATGAAATACATACATTATTATTATTGTTATTATTTTAAAAAAATTTACACAAAATTGACTAGTTAAGCAAAAAATTAAGTTGAAAAATTAACGTTATAAGAAAAGATCAAGATTAATAGAGCCAAAATAATTTTAAGCTTCAATGAAAAGTACAATAATATATAACATTATTTTTTTATTTTTTTATTTTGAAAAAAAGTTGCAAAACGAAAAAGATAAATTTTATTAGAGCATTGTTGTTTAATTTTGCATTGTTAAAGAAAAGTTGTCAGTTATAATATATTTAGAAAGTTAATTGAGATCACAATTTTAAATATTATTTTAGTACTCTTATTCTCTAATGAGTCCTAATTAGATTTGTAAATACAAATTTCATCGATAATTTATTTGTGCAAATCCTCAAAAACGAATACACTAATGGACCAATAAATAGAACTCCTAATTATTTCTTTTTATTTAGTAATTAATATATTAAGACAAAGAGTATTTGTTTCACTAAAGAAGTTTCCATAAAACAATTAAACTGGTTTTCTAATTTTATTTATTTGTAGGGTCTATTTTATATGAAACGGAAAAAATTAATGATAAATTTTGTTTAGTGATTTAACTAACACAATTGTCTAAGTTGAGTTATTTTATTGATATAAAAATCTAAGTTGACTTATTTTTTTGATACAAAACAAACTTTAATGACTTTGTTAGATCAAATCCTACAGTTGAGTGATTTTATTGATATAAAAAACTAAGTTGAATGATTTTATTGATACAAAACAAACTTTAATGACTTTGCTAGATCAATACTTAAAGTTGAGTGATCTTTTAAGATATTAACTCCCTTTCATGTTGTTGTCATATTATGACATATTTAAGGTCATATATTTCAAAAGTTTTATATTCAATATTTGTGTCACAATCTCTGTCCTTCGGGCTTAGCACTTTGTGATTATATGTTCACTATGCAATAACTCACAAATTATACAGAAACTGTAGATCGTATTAGACAAGCCTCATGCAATGAGTTCATGATTGAATAGTAGATGGAGAATGATTTCGATCTCTGGGGCCTGGAGGAGACCCACTTCTCAACCACTCAACCACACCCCGGTGGACACATCCACATAAATATTATGATATGTTTAAAAATTCCAAATTGAGCAAGATTCGATCTTCACACTCATTACGCAAACATAATCGTCTGCTAGCTGATCATTGTACGAAGTTACCTGAAATTTGGTATTTTTGTTTGTTCCTTTTGAGCTAAGATTAGTACTAGGAAACATGCCATAATTTACGTTTATGAATAATTATAATTGGTCCCACCAATTTGTTTAAAATCATGTAATAATTAAGTTTACAAACATTATGATATGCTCAAATTAAGGATCATTGTTTGGGTTTTTCGGAACTTTTTTTTTAAAGTAGGGTCATTACGAAACTTCGTTTCCACATGACTCCACAAACATATTGATGATGACTTTTTAATAGATGGGTCTATTTTTTCACCTACCGTAAGGTGTATAATTTGAAATGTAATAATACAATTTGAAATACTTCATGGAAACATTCTCTGCCCACCATATGCATAATTGATATGAAATTATGAATAATTAACAGTACGTAAAGTAAATAATTCAACAAAGTTCATACAGTACATATATTCAGTGTACATGTGCATTAGTCTCTGTCTCATTAATGAAACGATGAGATTTTGAATGCAGTTTAATTTCTAGAGAAAAAGTGTAGCTTCTTTTGTGAACATTAAGGAAACATGTGTTTCCTACAATTTTAATGCAATATTTGAACATCGATCAAGTCTTTCGCATATGAATGCTTATTTATGTTATTGTATGTATTAATTTGATAAATTTTCAAATATTCAAATCAATACTACATGTTTGCATTAACATATTAACCAATTTCAATTGCAACTCCAAAGCAAGAAACATATTTAAGCTCAAATAAAGTCGATCATACATATTCCGAAAAATCTGAAATATTTTAATTACTACGACTACTGATACCAACAAAAGTCTCAGAGTTTGAGAGACAAATCCAGTTTCTTCAAATCCTCTTGAGAACCAACCACTGTTGAAAACTTGTTCATGTCACCGAACATCCTTTCAGGGCGGCCGATCACCGGAAACTGATCCAGCCGCCTTTTCGACCACATACCAGCTGAATGTGTATTGTATAATAAGGGTGGAGTTGCGGGTGCCCAGAAGGTGTTCGACGAAATGTTTGGCTTATGAATCATGGAGTGGGCTTGAATGCCAAGAGGCCAATGCATAATAGGAATTGAATCCATACTCTGCTTCCTCTTCGCCATTGTAATTCGTTCTCTTTTATGTGCGTTTTGATGGCCGCCAAGTGCTTGTGAACTGTAAAAATTTCTGTAGCAATAGTTACAGGAAAAAACCTGGTGCTCTGTTTCATCATCACAAGTATGATTAGTAGTTTTGATTATTTGATCATCTGTAGGCTTCAATTCCCAGTTACAGAGGAGGCTTAGATCTAGAATGAGCCCATTGTTTTCCTGTTTATCATCTTGTTGTCGTGGCGCTGATTGATTTTGGGAGTCCATTTACTTGTATTTGGTGCTATTTTAAGGAATTAGGTAGGGGGAATTATAGGAAATGGTGGTTCAACTTTGAAAGGAAGTTACATGGCATGATGATTTGATGTGGGAAACTTCATGTGGAGGTGGGGAATATCTGATAGGGTCGTGAGTCGTCCATGTGGATTTACTGAATGAGGACACACTGATAATGAGAACTTCTTTAGCAAGTATAAAAGCAGCAAGCAATTATATTGTACTTCTGGGATGGATACCTTTTTCAGCAGAAAATTATCTTGAAAGGCCAAGCTATTGCCTTGAAAATGATTTCGTCCTAACCATATATCGAACGTTTTGATTTTCTTTATATTTTGAACTAGGAAAATCAACTTTGATCTCTAGTATTTTTTTATCTATATATTGTATGTATTTTTTTGAAAAATCTAATGCACAATGAGTAGTTAGGATTTAAGTAATTAAGAACATAATTATAATCATCAAAATGGGAATTAATTGATATTATATTCTCTCTAATTAAACATTTTCAACTCTAAAAAGGAATATAAGGTAAGAACAAGGCTCAAGAGTCAAGAATCTATATTCATGGAATTGGACTATTGTGGATGTGTAACCAACTTGCATGATATTGTTGTGTTACATTCTACTATTCAAACCAAAATATGTTAGCTGCCCCCACTTTCTCTTTCTTTTGTCTTGTCAACATACACAATGTAGTGCTGGCAAATTTTAATTCAAATTTGTGTTGACTCTTTCTATCTGCCCATGACTAACTTGTATTCAACAACCGGTGACGAAGTGAAAAATTTTACTAACGATATCTAAGAACAATGGTGTATAGTTGTTGAAATACAATAAAAATATATTGTGCTATTTGAGGATTTGAATCCAAAATTCCTTCATTCAAATAAACATCTATTACCACTGCATCCAAAGACATAACTTTTATTAAAGTTTTCAAACTTTAAATATATATTCTTTAAATGTAGAATTTGACATATATATACAACATAACTTTTCGATATAAGGTGTCCATTAATATCCTAGGGTGGCTATACTTACGTTGATGCCCTTACTTACGTTACTCCCTCCCTCTATTTCAATTTATATGTTGTCGTTACTAATAATTACTCCCTCCGTTTCAAAAAGGATGGTCTAGTTTGACTTGGAACGGAGTTTAAGAAAAGTAAGAAGACTTTTTAATCTTGTGGTTCTAATTAAAGGTATGTCAAATGTACCAAAATGTTTTTTAATCTTGTGGTCTTAAACATGCCACGTGAAAAGTTAAAGTTAAAGTGTTGCCAAAAAAGAAAAAGGGTCATTCTTTTTGGAACAAACTAAAAAGGAAATAGAGTCATTCTTTTTTAAACGGAGGGAGTATGATTTTTAATATTTGTCATTTCTTAAAATAAATGCATAAATGACATTATTTTTCTTATTTTACCTTTGAGAGTTATTAACCTTGAAAGTATGAACTTAACTTACATTAAAAAAAAAGGCTAAATAATTAATTCCTGTTAATTGGTCAATTACTTAATCAAAATATAGTATTAAAATATACATAATTTCTAAGAGACGTAAAATCTTTACCAATAATAAAAACAGGAGTAATATGTGTTCTTAATTAACTACTTTAATTACTCTATGTAATTATTACTTTCACGATATGTATGCATGTATGTTTGTTGTGTTACGTACAATTGGCCGACAATTGGGTATATGTGATGAAAAAGGGACCCCGTAATGTGTGAATTAAGTTTTGGTTGGTACTTGGGATAACAATTTCTAAATTCACATTTTGTTTCAAGTATTAATCGAGATTATTTATTTTAATATTTATATTAGAATAAAGAGATTAGTTATTTCGGATAAAATATAAGAAAATGACTAGTTCTATCATATATCCTAGTCTATCACATGATCTCATCCCGCATATCAAATTATCGCTCAGTGTTGTCCTAAGTAGGGGCAGAGCTACGGTAGTGTAGGGTGTCCAGTTGGACGTCCCTTGTCAAAAAATTACACTATATATACATATTAAATCTTACTTTATATTGCTATCTATGTGTTATTTTGAACACTCTTACAACCAATAGATTCCAACAACACAATGACAATATTTAAAAATTGATTAAACCTAATTTATTTTTTTGAATTTACTATCTATTGTTTGAACACTTTCTTGAAATTTTTAGCTGCGACACTGATCCTATGGACATTAGATAATTTATTTAAAAAAATCATAAAAATAACATGATCCTATATAGGGCTGGACATAAACACCGGAAAATCGAAACATCGAAGCGAACCAAATTTTTTCGATATTTTGATTTCAGTATTTTGGTTTTCGATTCGATATTCAGTATGCGTTTTTGTATTTTTCGATATTTCGGTTTTCGATATGTAATTTTGTGTTATTCGGTATTCCGATTTATCAAAATATATTATATTATATTTATCTTATATTAATTATTATGTTAAATAATAAATATTATAATTTAAAATAAAAAATTAAAAAGTAAAAGACACTTCTTTGATGTAACTATTTTTAGCCCATTAAGTTGAAAAATCAAACAAAAAAATTTGTAAATTTCTAAATTTTAAAAAGCCCACTAAGCAGGCCCATTAAAAAAATCGAAATAACAAAATCGAACTAAAATACTATAAACCGAACCGAAATAATAAAAATCGAACTGAATCGAATTATTTCGATTCGGTGTTCGGTACACATTGTACAAAAACCAAAAACCGAAAAAACCGGAACAAAAACGAAAACCAAACCGAATTACCGAATGCCCACCCGTAATCCTATATTAGTTTTTGTCAAATGAACTAAGTAAATTATAAAGCTAAGTCTGTGTCAAGAGTGGGCTTCCTTAGTCTAATCATAGCATATATTGGATTAGAGACATCCACATCCCTAAATTGGTTTATAATTTCATTATCTGTATATTTTTGTAAATAATCAAATGCTTGCAATGAAAGAAGCCATTGAAAGGGATAACAACTCCAATTTTGTATTTTTATGGGTGGATCCATCAAGGATCTTATTAGCTTCCAAATATCTTTATAATAAATAAGTACTATAACACCCTATCTTTTATGAGAGTTTTGTTCTCTTTTTTTTAAATTATTTTTAAGCATGTTAACAACATTTTTTTAGCATCTTCATAAGATGTCAACTTTTGACCAACCATATAATTTGAGGAGTTTCTTTCAATGACTCTTGAATTGCTAGTTTTTCAACAGTTTTGGCCATCTCTATAAATTGAATTAGTGCACCAAACATTTGACATTTAAAAATGACCTTGCAAATTTTGAATAAGTGCAATTAATTTTCTCTCATTATTATATATACAAAAGAAACTCATGAACAAATAGTTAGCGCCTTGGATAGCTACTTTGCAAATAAATATAGAAAACATTTAGGCCTATGGTGTTTGGCCCAAATAGGTTCCTACCAATTTCACATTCGCACTTTTTACCCTACTTTGAGTTGGTCTTTAATATATGATTTTATTAGGGAAAATAACAAATAACTTTTTTTGCAAAACATGAATTTTTATTTTTGTAACAATGCCACAAATTATGCTAGGACATGACTTTAAACTTATGCCCTATCAAACGAAAGAAATTAAAGATCAATTCACTTAAAGAACAACAACTAGAAATCAGACTATTTGAAGGGGAAAATGCAATCTTACCATTTCATAATCATGTGGCGTAGGTTGTGGGAGATTGCACAAATAACTGATTTCAAGATCCCTATTTAAATTAAAGAATAATCAAGATTGATGGGGAAAAAAGGTTAATCATTTTAGAATTCACTTAACTATCTAACCTAAAGTTGAATTGCGAATTTAAAGTTTCAAACTTCAGGTTCGAAATTAAGCTTTGCCAATTTCATAAACTTGAAGGCATTGAGTTCAGTTCAAATCAAACATTTGGTATGAATTTTAGCCTAATTTATATATTTGAGTTGACTTGAGTGACTAAAGTTCATATTCTAAAATTTACTGTTTAGTTTTGTCAAGCCTAACTTAAGACACCACATATTCAAAATTGATACAATTAAAATAGAGAGTATCAAAATGGGCTGCCCCATGTAACAATTTGTTACTTCCAATTTCCAAAAGCCCAATAATAACCAAGTTAGTTTGTCTCAGCAACCCAAATTGAAATCCAAAACCCTATTAAAACCTTCGTCAGCTCAACCTCATCGCTCCTCTGAATATTGCCGGTGAAATCCTCGCCGTCACTTTCGCCGGCGTAATTGATATGTAAGCTTCATTCACTATTTATCACTTCTCTGTATATATTTCGCTCTCTCTCCAAATTTTAATTCTTTCATGAAATCAAAACCTTAACTTTTTTCCTGGAATTTTAATGTTAAAACGGAAATTATACTGTTAATCTGTAGGCTAATGTGTTCTCCATGTAATAGTGGCTTTAAAGATTGGCTAGTGTGTACTTTTGTAGTTTTGATTTCATGTCTACATTAAAAATGCATTTTTTGTTGGTAAATTATGTGATAGAGAAGACTCTAGTGGGCTTGAAAGCGCAGCATGGCTTCTAACTTCGTTTATTGCTTCTCTCAGAGATAGTGTTGCTGATTATGGCGGATGAGGTGCCACAGCCTCTGAATTATATACCAGAAGTGATTCTGAAGAAGAGGAAGAACAATGAAGAATGGGCAATCAGAAGAAAACTCCAGCTGGAACAGAAAGTCAGAAAGCTCAAATCTGATAGTTTTGTTATTAAGAAGCCCGAGCAGTTTATTCGAGAGTATAGAGATAAGGTATTTGATTAACTGAATTTGTTTTGTTAATTGCATCAATGGTTAATTTGTTCGAACTTATGATATTTGTTCACATTTTAGTATAAAAGGTGAATTTTGAACTTCTAATTAGTTCTACTCCTTTTGAGGACACTGACTAATTCTTCTAAGAAAAGTTGGTCATGTGCTATCCCTAATGAGTGTCTTCTTCAATATACTTTAGTTAACCTATCCTTAGTTTGGTGTCTCCCAAGAGTGTAGACTAGTTGTCAATGAAGTGAGCAAGAGCCATGAGGCTTCAAGTTCAAATCTTTGTGGAGTCAAAAGATACTAGATGAGATTTTCTCGTCTGCCCAAAACCTTGGTCGCCAGAGTTATGCGGTACCTTATGCTGGTGAGATGTAGCAGGTACCAGCCCAAAGACCACTGTCATAAAAAAAATACTAATCTCAAGTTCTCAACTTGCCTTTCTATTTGACTGTGACTATTCAGCAAGTAATGTGAGTTGGGCAGGCAAAAACCTCTCTGTTGATATTGATATTCCACATTCTGAATCAATAAGACACAACAATATCTGTACTTCTTTTAAGTACAAGATTGTCCCTTGCAAGTTGTAACATATAGAAGCAAAACATAAAACCTTCTTGGAGCAAACAGAGATGCTATAAGCAACACATAGTCTTTAAGTGTGAAGTTTGAGGAGCATGAGTGAACTAACCTTTTCTTATGGGCTACAAACAGATCTTTCCAACTTTTTTGGGGCATATACTAGTGAGGAAAAGTAAATGTGTTGTACCCTGAAGTTAAACAAACTCTCAAACAACAAGTTTTTAGGATATTGTTACAATATTTGAATACATACTTTGCATGTGGCTAGTGGCTAGTAGCTACTAAATTTTACTTTTCAAAAGACAAAATGGTCCTGCTTTAGTTTATATCTAATCAAATTGCCTCTTACTTAACAAAATTGAACATTCTGAATTACACCAACATTGTGTTGTTGCGTTTCAAGCCCAAGTCATGAAGATTGTTTGTTGTATATTGTACTTCAATCGTGTGTAGATTGTCTAAGATCTTCTCATTTGCTTTGATTCATTCAGGAGATGGACCTTGTCCAAATGAAACAAAGGGGAAAAAGAAGAGCCAAGGGAGCACTGACTACGTCAGATTCCAAACTTCTATTTGTAATACGCATTGGAGGGTAAGTTCGTTATTTTTTTATCACAGTCATACTCTTTTGGCTGGTTTGGCCTGCCTTAGGGTCCTAATATTTGTGATTCACTGCAGGAAAAGTGATATGCATCCAAGAACAAGGAAGGCTTTATACTCTTTGCGGTTGCGAAAAATCTTCAGTGGGGTCTTTGTAAAGGCAAATGAAAGAACAGTGGAGATTCTACAAAAGGTGGAGCCTTTTGTCACATATGGGTATGTACATACTTAATTTATGATTGCTGCAATGGTGTTCGTTCAGTTCATATCTTTACTGGATATCCTTGGGTTACACTCACCTCTTATCAATTAATACCAGACCTTTTGCTTGCTGGGATGGATGACCTTTTCAACTTCTTTTCCTAATTTCACCTTGGTCACGTTTACTATTTCATGTTATTGATGATCTGCACCAGTAACTAAGTAGGGACCATTTCATAAGTTCAATTTATTTCCAAAAAATGCCCCCTCTATCTTCTGAAGGGGCTAATCACGTGGTTTATGTTGCATGATTTAGGCTCCACTCGAAAGTCTTTTAACTTCTTATATATGTCTCTTAAGCATTGGGTTATGATTTTTAATTCTCTGTGGTTAAAATGCATATTGCTTCAGTATAATACATATCCTATTTGGAAACCCATGCATGCCGTGCTAGCATTAGTTGTTAATGAGCAAATTTCTAGTAAATACTGTGAATACAAGGTGGAACAAGTACAACACGCGCCAATTTTAATGATTATAAATAAAATAAAGTTATTTTGCCATAAAGGAAGATGCTGTGGGAACTATACTCTTTATGTTTCTGTAATTCGTGCGATTGTTGTGAGTACCATCTTTTTCGAGGAAGACATTAAATTCCCTCTATCATTCTTATTTTCTCATGGCCAACTATCCTAACTTCTATCCAGGTTAGAGCAGTCTTTACCTTGATTGGATTTTCTAAGTAGTTATTCAGCTTTTGTATAACTATTTTCCTTATTCATTATCCCCATCTGTTTTCAATTTATGTGAATCTGTTTCCGTTTTAGCCAGTTTAAAAAAAGGAAGACACCTTTCTAAATTCCCTTCATAAAAAAAGAAAAGAAAAGGAAGACACCTTTCTAAATCTGGAAGCAATTTAATTTAAACTTCCCATTTTATCATTAATGATAATCTTTTATAACCACACAGTTGTTATGATACATTTAAGACCACAAGTTTCAAACGCTTTATAATTGCACGATGTTATGACATGTTTAAGATCACAAGGTCCAAAAGTCTACATTTTCTTTCTTAACCTCCAAGTCCAGTAAAAAAGATACACATAATTTGAAACAGATGGATAGCTATTTGTTCATGAGTACATGGTGGTTTTCCCCATTAAAAGAAGTAAAAGGTTCTATCTTCAGTTTCTCTTTTTGATAGTCAAAGTTCTCCATGTAAAAGGGGAACATCAGATTTGATCTCTTTAACCCATGTTATATCTGATCAAACACCACTACTTCATTTGGATGTTGGGCGTTTTACTTTCCTATCATATCTACATGGATCCTCATCTTCCAGTCATGAGTTCTTGAAATAATGACATAAACAAGAAAGTTCTGCTATGTATTATGTAGCCGTAGGAGTCACATTCGTCCACCTTTACACTGGCCTAAGGGAACTACTTTATACTTATAATGATGTGTAGTTTGTTTGTCGGAAACAACTTCTCTGCCTTCACTAGGGATAAGGTTGCATACACACCACCCTCCCAGGCCTCAAGTGTGGGGTTACACTGGGTATGTTGTTGTTATTATGATGTGTAGTTAAATGGGGAAATTCAATTTCAATTAGTAGGAATTAGAGGCAGGACATACTGATCCTTATGATGCAAAACTAACGCATGTGATGCCAAACCGCCTCACCATTCAATGTGCTTTTTTCTTTGAAGCTACCCCAATCTGAAGAGTGTGAAAGATCTGATTTACAAGAAAGGTTCTGGAAAATCTGACAACCAGAGGGTGCCTTTGACTAGCAATGACATTGTTGAACAGGTCCTTTGTTTCCATTTCTTTTACCATCACATAACTACAATAGTTGAATTCATCACTCTTTGTTTTGAGAGTATTCCTGCATTGTCTTAACTAAAACTTATTTTGGCAGACACTGGGCCAGTATGGCATTATATGCTTAGAGGACGTCGTGAGAGAGATTGCAAGTGTTGGTCCACACTTCAAGGAGGTCACTAGCTTTCTATGCCCCTTTGCTCTCACCAAGCCAGAGAAAGCTTTGCAGGGTAAGAAGAAACGATACAATGATGGTGGCGACTCAGGAAATCGTGAGGATCACATCAATGAGTTGATCTCTAAGATGAATTAGCATAGACACCCGGGTTTCCAGATCAATTTTTTGTTGAGTGTTATAATATAGTTTTGGTATGGGATATTGTAAAAGATGGAGCACCTTAATCACTATCCTAGGTGCTATTCCTTTTCCTCCGCCCATTCATGTCATGTATCTCACAAGCGTAGTAATTGATTGCTGCTTACTTCTGTCTCAAGCCATTAAATGGTGTAATTGTATCTTCTTTCCGCTACTTAATCAGATATTTTCATACTGCTGAAGTTAAAATGCCAAAAATGTACCTAGTACATTATTATCAATGAAAAAAGAGCAGTTAAAAAATCATGGAGGATTCGAAAGATGAGGTTTCTCTTCTGATTGTTGGGGAAAAGTTAATTCCTGTGTGTCCTTTTTTACGACATGTGTTTGAATATTTAACCATGAATAAATCGAGTTGATTTGGCTGATGGCAGTGGATATACCGCGTCGAGTCACTTGCTTTTCAGCTAGAATGTATGTAAACCTTATTCTTACCTTGGGTAGAGTGTATGTAAATCTAATTCTTACATGTGACAAGACAGAGAGGATATTTCTGAAAGATCCTAATCAAATAACACAGGCAGTTTGAACAAGAATGCACAGAGGCAAATCAAAGAATAGAGAAATGTAACATATCATATAAAGCAAAATGAAGCAATAAACGAAAACTACACTAATCTACCCACCACCTGTAAGAGAGCGAGACAACATTCAACTACCTTATAATCTTCAATATTGTGGTGATGCTGGTTGTGTTATTGAAAGATAAGGATGCAATGACCTGCCATTATTAGCTCAAAGCAGAATAGCATGTCAAGAGTTCGTTAGTGTTACACTGGTTAAATTTTCATCCAACAACAACTTCGCTTGAATTTGTATATCCTACTTCAAACATCAGAGAGATTGGTCCAAAGATTCATGAACTAAAAGTCTTAAAGTAATTATCATTGACAACAAAATGTCAAACTGCAAGTTTAGGCAAATGATGCTATCACTGTATAGGCACATAAACAAAGCTAAAATGCAACAGATTTATTCCTCCTCGATTATGCTAGGATTACCATGATATCATAACAGACAACTAAAGTTAACCAAGACCACCTCCGTCCTCCATCCCAGTATCATTTGTTTTCGACTCCAATGAACTGAATATCACAACATTGAACCAGTTTTCCCTATGTAGAATATCCGGTCTTGGCATTATGCTCCTTTGTCACATAACCTTACCTCAGATAAAGAAAAAAGTCAAGCAACATGCAGGATAACAAGAATGAACCTTAACCATATTAAAGACAGTAAGAGCTTTAATGGGTGCAGCAACAGAAACAACAACGCCACATGAATGTAGTTTTCCTAGAGACAATCAAATTTAGCCAAAAGAAGGGTGGTATCATAAATGAAGAGCAAACACTCTTATCACAAGTTTACATTAGTGTGGCATCATAAGCACACACAAACACTAAGGATCTATCTTTCTGTAGTTCACACATTTTTATTTTTTTGTTTCTTCAATGGAGGACTCCATTCTCCACAACACCTAGACCATACAAGACACCGGTATACTTCTCAAGTGAGCCAACAAAGAAATTCTCTTTCAACTTCCTAAAAGTACAAGCTGTGAGCAAGCTATCCGAACCGGCCTGATGGCAGACACCAACTCTCTCAACCTCCAACAACTCCGCAAGCTTGTTCAATCCACCATGAAGACTGTTGCAGAACTTCATCAAATGCTTAACATCATAAAGCACAGGAAAGTACATGTTGATCAAATTGAAGAAACCTTCTTGAGTTTCAGGCAAATCTTGGCATGTCAAGATCTTCAACAAGTAACCAAAATCATAACCACTATGAAATGTAACCCAATACACATTATCATTCAACACAATCCCTGAAGACATCAAAATCTCACCAAAACGTTTAGCATCAATCCCATTTTCTATATTCTTCTTGAAATCAATACCACTCTGCCTCAACAACTCAATCGAGTCGTTAGCATAAACATCCTCATTCGGATTAAAATCACAGAAATTAAACTGCCAAATGCAGTACTTATCAGTTCCACACTTGGGCAAATTCCCATTTTCATCAGAAAACGTTAAACCCAACTGAATCAACTTCAACAAATCTACGTTATCCTTCAAGGTCTGATAATGATAATCATTACTGTTCTTAAAATTCCCAACAGGACGAAGAACAACTCCAGGAAACTCCGTATCCATAGCTATAAACGGATAATCATCAACCACCTCTCGAATCAAATCAAACTCTTCTTCCAGATTATCATTCCAAACTTCTCGAATGTGAATCGAGTCGCTTTTAGGCAAAAGCGACATTTCCCAGAAAAAAAAAATTCTTTCACAAAATCTCAAATCCTTCTTCGATAATCGTTAAATCCAAAACCAGATCTACAAAAAGTTGAAAAAGAACCAAACTTTATCAACAAAGATCAACAAAAACACAAAACCCACAAAACATAAACCGATTATTTTCAAATCTTACCTCGTAATACATAAAGATTTGAACTTTTCAACATAAATCGATGATAAATAACTGGGGATTTCTTTAACTTATGAAGAGAATTTATGTGAGGCGGTGAACAAGGATAAGAACAAGAGATCTTTGGTTTTTTTTTGTATATAATATATATATATATATATTCTTTTTTTTGTTGAGCTTGTTCTAGATTAGGTACTGTTTGGCGTAAGGTGATAGGTTGGGTAAGGTGGGGACTGGGGCTTAGGGTTGTCCACCTCCTTCACAAATCACAATCACAACTCCAAATCTCTGATTATAAATTCCAGAGACTTATTATAATCTGAAATGGTTTTGTTATCTTTTCCATTTTTTTTGCATAAACAAAAGGCAACAACTTGATACAGAAGAAGACGAAGTAAATCACCTTATAATTAAATTGCTAGAAAACTGTTTTTTTAAAAATAATTTAATAATGGGGGACCAACTTTTTGTCGGTTGGTGTTTAATATTAAATATTAAATGGGTTTTAAAGTTTTTTTTTTTTTTTTGATGAAGGGTTTAAAATTGGTTTATATAGGAGGGATGGGGTGAAAGAAATTGAAATGTGGGTTTGAGTAAAAGAATAAAAAAGAACATATTTTAATAACCACAAAATAGATTAAAACTTAAAAATAGTGAAAAGGAAATATGGTGGAAAGCTATAACCATCATAGTCGATGTGATTAATGGAAAATCTTCGCTATTTTATTGTAGATATATCTATTGGTCTTTTTGTATATGTTTATATGTTATTATTTTCTATAAATAATTTAATTATATTATTTGTTATTTTCTAGAATCAATTGAATAAATATCATATTTTTTTAATTATATTTTTGATAGAGTATTTTAGTTAGTTTTGAAAATTATATACTTTGACTAACTTAGAAAAATTAAAATAAGTAATTAATATTCATTGGAGTACTTCATACATTGATTAATTACTCTCCTCATTCACTATTCTATAAAAGTTGATTTTGAAAATAAACTCAAAAATTTAAATTGTCATCCAAATCAATCAATCAATATATATATCAATATAAATGAGGATCATAGAGTAGGTGATGTGGCACCTCTCTATGACCTCCATTCATTTTTTCTTATTTTTCGTCTTTTACTTAATATTTTTTTGAATAATTGTATATAATAGCAAATTAATAACCTAAATAAATAGAATAGCTAGGGTTTGATTTAATTGTGTTCCATAGCAAACGTTTGCAAAAAATTGCCAGGCGCCTCTCTCTCAAATATATCGCTCGCCACTCTCCTCCAATCTCTCGCTCGCTTCCTCACTTTTTATACAAACACAAGTGTATAAAAATTATTTCTAATTGTATAAAGCAGAGGAAATTGTATAAATACATATATTTTTGTTCCCCTCTCTCCCCTCTTCCAGATCTCGCTCGCCACTCTCCCAAATCTCGCTCGCCACCCTCGCCTTTCTCACTTATACAAACAGAAACGAAATGTATAAATTGCGTTTCTGTTTGTATAAAGCGTGAGAAAATTGTATATACACATGCAAGTACATATATTTTCGTCCTATACACTTATAATTATACAATAAAAATACTCCCCTGCCCAATTTCTTTTGCCTTTCTCTCTTTCTCGTTTTATACAAATTTCAAATTATATCTAATTTCTCTCTTTCTCGTTTTATTCCCTGCCAAGTCTCTTTTGTCTTTCTCTCTTTCTCATTTTATACAAATTCAATTGTATATAATTGTTCTATACACTTATAATCATACAATTCGTTTTATACACTTCGTTTTTATACAAGTCTCTGCCCAAGTGTCTTTCTCTTTCTCGTTTTATACACTTCGTTTTATACAATTCGTTTTAACTGTATATGTATAGCGAATTATACAGTTTCTATGTTTGCTATGGAGCGTAATTATGCAAACTTTGCTATAGCATACAAATATGAATTTTTTATTTGCTATATGTGAAAGTTGCCTTTTTTTTTTCCAATTATTTTTTTCTTATAAACTTGTACCTCTTCAATTATATAAATTCTATTCTTAAATTAGTATTAATAATATTCATAACTCTCAAACCTTTCATATTCATAACCTCTTAAGCCTTTCATATTCATAACTTCTAATTATTTAATGTGAAAGGTTACATTAACACTATAAAATCACACTAAAATTGTGTGTTATTTTGTAGTCATCTTTGGTTAGAGAATTAGTGAAGACATGTTACAATATTTGTAAGCTTTGAGGTGCATTATTTTTTTAAATATTATTTCATATATTACTTTTAATTAGCAAGTAAAGTTAATATGTCAGCACATTTTTATTTCTTCTAGATAAATTATTTTGTTTTGTTATCTTTGAGATTCATTTGTTAACTAATAATGTATTTGTATTATTTTTCTTGACTCTTGTGTATAGGATGAAATGATAACATCAAGCGATGAAGATTAATGGATTTTGAGCTATATATATATATTGATTATTTGTCAAAAATGATTATGTAGGAAAATTTATGATTAAATGTAATTTTCCCTTGTTCTTTATGAGATATAATATTTTATTTTGTTAATTTTGAGATTCATTTTAGGACTAATAATTTATTTGTTATTATTTTTCTTGACTCTTGTATATAGGACGAAATGAAAATATCCATAGATGGAGATTAATGGATTTTGAGTTATATAGTGATTATTCTTTATTTTTTTAGGTCCTTAAGAAGTAATGTTTCTATTATATTATTTCCTTTTGAATTATTTATGTTTTGTCAGAAATAATTATACGTGTTTAAATGTAATTTTCTCCTTATTCTTTATCTTTTTCTTCTTTTGGTAGATAATTTTTTAACTTATTCAGATTTGCCGATTATAGGAAATATATCTATAATGAAAATGGTTAGACATTCTTGCATAATTTGAGTTTACAAGAAAAAAATTTGATATGTCTAATATAATTATAACTCTTTCTTTATTAAATCATACATTTAATATTATTTGTTTGTGTTCATGAAGATAGAAAACCTGAGTTTTTAAAGAAAAATATCTAATTTATTCTCTTTAGACCTCTATATGATTCTTAGATAATTTAATTATATTATAATGATAACACTCTTAAAAAATAATTATTTGTTCAGGTAAATTCATCTCTCACTTTTTTATTGATAATATTAGTTTATTGTGTTTGTGGCGTATAATATTTTAAAACATAGAAGTAGAAAATGAGTAGATGAATATCGATATGCTACTTAAAGAAATACGTACATATACTTTTATAGTCCGACGAAACAATTTTTATTAACAAAAATGATAGAACATAAGAATGTAAAGTTAATTTATAATTTTGAAAATGCACATGGTTTTATTAAAAATAAATTATTTAATAACATGTAAAATTGCAATTTTTTTTTTTTTTTTTTTTAAGATTTCAAGTTGTTTATTAATAAGTCTTTATATTTTCATATTTGTTATTTTTCAGGAGTTATATAGTTGGTTTCCTACCTTTCTATTTACTTATAATAAAATATTTGTCTCAATAACTCTAATTTGTTTGTTTTTTCATTTTCTATAATTAATGTTCTTTATTAGTGTAATAATGTACAAATATTACTCTTGTTATGTTACAAAGTTCAAAGTCATATTATTAATCCACTTAATTACTTTGACTTTTTATTCTTAGGAATTTATTATATTAAATATAATATTTATTTAAAATGTGAAATATAATTTTTAATATTTGTGTTTAAGCCAAACAAAATTAAAAAAAAAATAGGAATTTCGTATGTGTCATTTTCTTGAATCTTTTTTGCGTAGTTAATTCTCTCTTTTGTTCTCTTTTATGTTATTTTTAGATTTTTCATTTTTTTCCCAATATAAGTTATCCCAAAAATAATTGGATATCTAAACCTTGTATAATGATAATAATAATAATAATAATAATAATAATAATAATAATAATAATAAGATATGAAATTTAACTAATTAAGATTGATAAACTTTTTTTTATTTAAAATTTAATTATTAAAAAGTTATTAATACAAATATTAAATTAATCTAATATTGTATAATAGTAAAAATAATTAAAACATGTGATGATTGGGTGATGACGAGGACAAGTAATAGTAATTGTGGATAATGGTTTATAATAGTGTTGGCTAACTATATAGTCATGAATACTAACTATTAATAGCAATCTGAGTTATACATTGCAAAAAAATTATGAAGAATATAATTAAAAAGATTACAAATAAGCATAAAAGAACGATCAGATTTCAAGTTTACATAATTATATATAAATTATACTAAGAAAATCTCAAATAAAAAAGAAAAAAATGATCACAAGTTTACATTTAAGTAGTTCTAATATACCCAATTCTTATTACCTTCCCTTTTTCTCTATGAAATTTATTTTTAATATTTAACTTTGCAAAGTTCACATATATTGATTTCTTAATAAATTTCATATTTAATCTAAATATTTTTCATAGCTTCTCTTCTATAAAATTATGCGATTAACAAAATTTTTTATTTATTAAAGTAATTATTGATATTGATATGTAATTTTATTTTAATTCTTTTCATAATCGCGCGAAGCGCGGCTAAGTACACTAGTACATTATAATTTTTGAAATCAGGCATATTCATCATTTATTGAAAAGTATACTTTAGAAAATATTAAATAAGAATATGATAAAGTTATTTAATTTCTTTAATGCAAGTGCAATCTAAAAATGTGACATAAAACGAAATCGAGGAAGTGTTATATTTTCCCTCTATGTTTAGATTATCTCCGATTAAATTTGAATTGCACATAACATGGCTCATTTAGAGGTGACGCTTCCAAGATAATTTCTCCACATTTAGGCTTGAATTCAAAATCTCTAATTAAGAGTGTAACAATTCCACTATTGCACCACAATCATGTTAGATCTATTATTGGCCAAAAAATATTTTTCCTAGAGAAGAATTTTAAATTCTACAACCAGAGGTGGCTCAATGTCTTTAAAAATGAGGCATACGTCTTAGGCCTCAAATTTGAAGGGACCAATTTTTTTAGTAATAATAAATTTAATATAAGTCTTTTTAACAAACAAAAAAATATAAATAAAATTAATTTCTTTTATTAGTTTGTTTCGAAACATTAAAGAATGTTTTTTTTTTTAATCAACTTTTAAAATTAACTTCCACATGATATGTTTAGGATATATATATATATATATATATATATACACACATACACACTCCTCTATTTTAAAAAGAATAATTTAGTTTGACTTGAAACAAAATTTAAGAAAAGAAAGAAGATTTTATAATCTTGTGGTTCTAAATTAGAGTTATGTTAAATGTATCAAAATGCCCTTTAATCGTGTGGTCTTAAACATGCCACGTGGAAAGTTAAAGTTAAAGTGTTGCCAGAAAAGGAAAAAATAATTCTTTTTGAAACAGACTAAAAAGGAAATATAATCATTTTTTTAAACGGAGAAAGTATATATTAAATGGTTTTTAAAGATTTTTCTTTTTGCGTTTTTTTTTTTGGTAGTGAGAAAAGTGGGTTTACATAGGAGGGATGTGGTGAAAGGAATTGAAATGTGGGTTTGAGTAAAAGAATAAAATGGGCATATTTTAAGGATAAATGACAGAAATTCCACCTTTAAGTTTTCTTATTACCATTATCCCTTATTAGTTTTACAAATTCTCAAAATCACTTATTTTCACACATTAAATTAATGTATCGTCGCATCAAATTAATGTATCTCGCGCATCAAATTAATGTATCTCGCGCATCAAATTAATATTTCATGTATAAAATGTAAATCAAATTAGTGTATCATGTATAAAATGTAATGTATCTTACTTAACAATTAATGTATCTCGCGCATCAGATTAGTCTATCAACGCTTATATTATTGTATCATTTGAGGGATTTTTGTCATTATAAACTTATAAGGGACAAATGATAATTTTGCCTTAAAAATATGTGATTTCTGTCTTTTGCTCATATTTTAATCACCATAAAATAGATCAAAACTTAAAATAGTAAAAAAGAAAATATGGTGTAAAGTTATAACCATCATAGTCGATGTGATTAATAGAAAGGGGTGTGTTGAATCTTTAGCCACATATAATCTTTGCTCTTTCATTTTAGATATTATCAGGGGCGGATCTACGTGGCACGCACTGATCTCGGATTTTTTTGTATATATATGTATATATGTATAAGAAAGGTAATATATATTTTCTTTGCCATCCACTAAACAATATGATGAGTAGTCCAATTGGCAATGCATGCCATTTGCCACATGGGCAGCGCGGGTTCGATCCTTGTCTGTAAACATTAACTTTAGGAAGCTTGAAGCTTTTTCTTTCTTTTTTTCCCCCCTTTTCTTGTCATTTTTATTTAACTTTTTCTTTCTTTTCTTTCTCTCTTTTTTTTTTTGTCATTTTTACTAATGTATGATGGTTTTAACTTTTTTTCCACTTTCATTCATTCTTATTTATTTATTAGTATTTTTTATTAATTTGAATTGACTTTTATTCACCATAATTAGTTCTTAAGTTCCTTTACTTTCTCTTTCACAAATTATTAATCTTTTGATATGAGTATCGCGTGCTTATTCTTTTATCAATTAATGAGTACTGAATTATGAACATGACATAAATATAATTAAATATATTTAAATAGTAGTTTTTTAAAAAAAAAAAGTTTTTTAAAAATGGTGAATATTATTATTAGAGTTCTTCATTTGAAGGTTCTTTCGATATTCACCAACGTTCTTGGTAAGTAGGATGACTAAATTGAACTAAAATTTGTATTCTCTTTGTTATATTTTGCAACAACACATAAAATCAATATATTAAGTTAACATTATTAGATAGTTTATAAAAGCTCAAATTTTAGTATGAAAACTCCATTTTCCCCTCAAAATTTCCGCGAATAAAGCCACTAAATCCTAAAAAGAAATAAACATTGAATTGCTTAATTAGTATCTAATAGAAAATATTACTAATATGCATGTTTAATCGATTTGTTTATAAAAATCGAAAAAGATAAAGAACTTGATTGTAACCTAAAATTAAAGCAACCGACTCGCTTTACTTGAACAATGTGGCACCCAGGACCTTCAAATCCTAGATCCGCCTCTGGATATTATCTATGGTGTTAAAAATATATATCATCTATTGGTTTCTCAGTTTCTTTTTATATGTTATTACTTTCTATAAATAATCATATTATTTGTTATTTTCTAAAATTAATGCATAAATTATCATATTTTTCTATGATATCTTTGATAGGGTAGATAAGTAGTTTAGAAAATTATATATTTTGACCAAGAAAAATTAATAAGTAATTAATATTCATTGGAGTATTTCATACCTTGATTAATTACTCTCTCCATTCACTATTTATAAAATCTGATTTTGAAAATAAACTCAAAAATCTAAATTGTCATTCAAATGCATTATAATTTTGAAATCTAGCATATTCATTATTTATTGAAAAGTTGACTTAAATAATATTAAATAAGATAGAATGATAAACTTACTCAATTTCTTAATGCAAGTGCAATCTAAAAATGTGACATATAAAAAGAAATCCAGGGAATATTATTTGTTTTTGCCTCCATGTTTAGAATATATGCGACTAAATTTGAATCGCACATTACATTACTCATTTATAGGTGACACTTCTAAGACAAATCCTCCACATTTAGGCTTGAATTCGAAATCTCTGATTAAGATTGGAGCAATTCCACCATTGCACCATAAATCATGTTTGGTTTATTATTGACCAAAACATATTTTGTCATGATGTAGAGAAGAATTTCAAACGTCTCCAATCAGAGTTAACTCAATGTCTTTAAAAATGAGACATACATCTTAGGTCCAAATTCAAAGAGGCCCACTCTTATTTGTAATAATAAAATTATTATAAGTGTTTTTAACAAACAAAAAAATATTCCATATTTTTAATTTCTTTTATTAGCTTGTTTTGAAATATTAAAGAATATTTTTCTTGGATCAATTTTTAAAATTAACTTCACGTAATATGATTCAGATCACAAGATTAAAAAATATATGATATATATATAGAGAGATCATTGAAAAAATAAAATATTAAAAAGAAAGAAATAACTTTAAATCTCAAAATTGAAAAAATTAAAAAGTAATTAAAAGTTAAATATTTGATTTTAGGCTACTAATTATCTTGAGCCGCCACTGTATACAACTCATGAACTGAAGAGATACCGAGTTATTAGTATTATTTGAATATATTAAATTTATGACTTTTAAAATAATATGCCACCAACGGTTGATATACTATATACTATAATACTGATATTACTCTATATTAGAGATGAGAATGAGAGATGCTTCGGGTAATGCGGTTATTTCAATAATTTCACACGTTGATGTGCCAATTTATATTTCTCCTTGTAATGTTAAACTGTAGTTTCATTTTTTGGTTTTTCCTACAAGGTCATGTAGTTCTTATCATAAATTGCTTTAGTTGAAAACTTTATTTATTTTGATTCATTAGTTTATTATTTGATTTATTTTATTTACAATATTTTTCTAAATTAAAAGCAGATATATTATTTGTATCAAAATTTTAAAATAGATTATTACTGTTTTATATAGTTACTTAACATTAAGAACATAATTAGATAAATCTAATATAATCGCCTTAATTTAAAGACATTCAAGACATACGAATAACATATTTCTATATTATTTGAAAATTACGTTTGAAGTATTATAAATTACAGTAACTAATAATTTAATCAAAATATTTTGTCTCTTTTAACTTCCTCTAATTACTATAAAAGTAGTAATAAAATCAACTTAAATTATTAAAAAGTTGGTTAACTCTTCAAACTTCACATGTATTGCATAATTAGAATTAAGTGAGTAACATATATTATTTAATAATTATGTAATCAGTACTAAAATATAATAGAAATAGTACTAAAAATCAACTAAAAATATTCAAAATTTGATAAACTCTCAAAATTTCATACGTATGGCATAATTGAGATTGAGTGAGTAACATATATTATTTAAAAATTACGTGAAGAGTACTATAAATCACAATCATTAACAACTTAAAATATTTTAAAAACATATTAAAATGTGATTAACTCTCAAAATTTCACATATGTTATAGAGATTGAGATAGAGAGAATAATATATATTATTTTAAAATTACATTAAAAATACGATAAATCGCCCCACATAAATTGAGACAAATAAAATAACAAATATTGGACACGAACTCATTGCGGCTAGTATTATAACACGTTATAAAAGTCGACTAAAATCAAGTGGAGTGTTTGTGTGATAGGTAAAAACCAAACATTATAGTATAAGATCTTGCCATCCTTCATTTGGGAAATTTTGTCCCTCTATTTTAGTTTTGAATTTTTCATCCGGCGATTCATATTCGTTGTAAGGCTCAATTAATTTGAATATGCCGAGGAAACTAACATAAGTATACTATAAATAAAAAATATTTATAATTTATAGCAATTATATTTTTTTTCACTTGATCACTTTTAATACATTTATAATACAATTTTAATACATATTACAAAGAACAATTTATTATTCACATATAATACAAGTTTTATTGACGAATAATACATCTATCACACATTTTAATACAAACAATGTGTCAACTTCTTGCCAAACAAGCCTAATATATTTTTAAAAACAATTATATTGCATACTTAATCCACTTTTAACATATATTGCAGATTTAACATAATATTACTATAAATGATAATAAATAAAAATACATTATTAAAATTAATAATTATTTATTAAAAAACAGCCATCCGAGTAGTTTTTTCCATACGGTAGAGATCTCTTTTCCTTAATAAAAAATGACTAAGAGTGTGTTTGGTATGAAGGAAAACATTTTCTCGAAAATGTTTTCCAATTTTCCCATGTTTGGTTGGGACAAAAGTTTTGGAAAATGTTTTCCAAATCAACTCATTTTCCTCAAAATTAAGGAAAATGATTTCCCTTAAAAAATTAAGGAAAACATTTTCCTAAGCTCTCCTCCAATTTCAAATTACATTTTTTTTTGGGGGAAAACATCAATTTTAATAAAATATTTTCAATTTAAAGATTTTAATATTTCACCCGATCCCTAAGCCCCCCCCAACCCCACCCCCTCTCTAAAAAATTAATTTTGCTTTTTAAAAATATTTCAATTTCAAAATTTTATTTTTAAACTCCTACCCCCCCACCCCCAGCCAGCCCCCCACCCACCTCAACTCCCCAAAAAATTAATTTTGTTTTTTAAAAATACTATCAACTTCAAATTTTTATTTTTTCACTCCTACCCCCTTCCCCCTGCCCCACCACTACCCCCACCCCACCCCACCCCACCACCACCACCACCCAAAAAAATAATAATTTATTTTTAAAAAATATTTTAATTTCATAAATTATTTTTAACTCTAGTAAAAATAGAAGATGTCACTTAAAAACATTTTTCATTCATAGATCAAACACTAAAAATCATTTCCGAAAATATTTTCTACTCACCAACCAAACATGAGAAAATAAGTCTAAAATCTACTTGTTTTCCAGGAAAACATTTTCTAGGAAAATATTTTCCATGGAAAACATTTTCCTCCATACCAAACACACCCTAAGAGTATATGTACTTTTTTTTTTCTGGCTTGTTAGGTTGATTTGCATTTGTTTTCAAAAGTAGTTCTTTTTTTATTATGAGACTTCAAAGCCGTATAAATGTTTAATTTCTACTCTCATCATATTAGATTTTAGTTTAGCACTGGAGAATTAAAGCAAAAATTATATACTGATAAGTAAGTGCTAACAAATATTTTGAAAAAACTAAACAAGGCAGCTACAGAACTCAGGCCATTCCAATATGTGATGAAAAGCAAAAAAAGGCTGGATTAGATCCAGAGAACTTGTACAACAACAAACACGAAAGATCGATTTACTGACTCATGACGATCACTAAAGATCAACAAGAATGTTAATCGAAGCTCAAATGAATTGTGCATTGAAATTTTTTGTTTTCTGGCTTAAAACAGAGAAATATTCGAATAGAGATCTTCATTATGAATACAAACTGCTTCATTCAAATTACCTGCACAACTTCTGAAGCAGCTGAGATAAAAGAGGATGCGAAATCAGAGACGAGAATGAGGGAAAAAAGAACACCGTAATATATCTCATGTGAATTGTCATGTAGGAGCCTAGGAGGAAATGTATCTTACAAGAAATTGTTATGTAGGATGAGTTATCTCACATGAATTATCAGGTAGAATGAGTATAGCTCACATGAATTGGCATGTAAGACGAGTGTAATACAAGTGAATTATTATGTATGAGGAGTGATCTCACATGAATTATCATCTAGGACGACTATATCTGTCTGTTTAATTTTACATAAATTTAAATATTTATTTTTACACATCTAAACTTGAACGACATACATGACAACTAAAGTTAAGTTCAAGGACTTGTTATGTACTATGACTTTTTAAGTACATTTAAAAATAAATATCTTTTTATTTCTTTCAATTGTTTAGTTTAGTTTTAATTTTACATATATAATTAAAATGATAAAATTTAAAAACCAGAAAGGGATTTAAGGAAGAGTGAATCTGCTTCGGATTGTGAGGTATCAATGTTTAGGAGAAAAGAAAACTACTACTAAGATGAGAAGAATGTGGAGATAAGCTTATTTTCCAGTTTCTTCAATATCGCGCATCTTACTAGTAATTTTCGTCTTCTCCTTCCTCTGTTTCATTCCAAACATTTGTTGCAGTGATGTAATAGTTATTTCAACATCTTTGGTAATTTTGTTTTTGCAATGAATAAATTATTACTTTTCTTTTGCAATTCTCTTTTTTACTTGTGAGCTGCACATGCTACTAAATTATCAGTGAAAGATGAAAATTTCTTCAACAAACGTGCTAATTATAGATGCAGGAGGAAGTTGGCTACAAGCGAAGATGAGGTACTGATCTATAAGTATATGTAGATTTAAATCCTATGTGTGTAAGCTCCATATATGCAATTGAAACCATAAAGGCCTGAGATGAAAGCGGTCTAGGGAGGAATTGAAGCTGGAGTATGTGCGGCGTCCAATAGAGATAGGGAGGCTAAGATTGAGGCTCCTAAGCCACCGATGTTCAAAGGTGCTTGTGACGATAAGAGGTGGAGAATCTCCTTTGGCATTCGGGGAAATTACTTCAAGTGTAACAAAGTGAGAGCGACAAAAACAGTCGTGTTGTACCTCTTAGAGATGACCATTCTATGGTGGAAGCAAAAGGAATCGGAGATTTGTTACACATGGTAGTGATTTGCACCATTAACACATGGTAGTAGTGTAAGAAGGCCTTCTTTTCCAACAACATCATCATATATTATTATAAGTGGGAAGAAGTCAAGTCAAAAGTTGAATTACGATTTTATCCTCCTATAAATTAAAATGTTATAATTAGTTTAATTAATAGTAATAACTTTTGAATTTTCTTAGATTAATTCCTATATATATTATTATTACTATTATTATTATTATTATTATTATTATTATTATTGTTTTATTATTATTATTAAAAGTGAAAAGCTTTTAACTTCAAAATTGGATTACCATTTTACCCCTACTATAAGTTAAAATGTTATAAAATATTTAATTTGTCAAATATTAAAATTCCCAATAAGTTTTCTCTAATATATATTTGTACTAGTGTACTTAGCCGCGCTCCGCGCGGTTATGAAATGAATTAAAAGATTTTTAATACTAAATCATAAAAGATAAATTATGAAAAATCAATTATATATCTATATTTTGTAACAATAGTTATTCCAAGTCATCTATAAGGTACATACTCTTTAGTTGAACTTTTTTAGTTTTTTACATCAATATTTTTTAATTCGGACTTCTTCCTCCTCTTTGTTATAACTTCATCACTACATACTTTCTAGTATTTATATGTTCACCAACCTAAACAATTATCATATCAAAATTACTAAAAAAAGTTAATTAAAATTAAAAAAACAAAATAACGTTAGAAAGAAAATACATTTAAAAATACACACACAAAAAAAAGAAAAAAAACAGAATTAGCTAAACAAAAAAAAATTAAAAAAAATGGCATACACAAATTCCTAATTCATCTAGTTTTGTTTAGCTTATATAAAAATATTAAGAGTATATTTCATATTGCAAATTAATACTACATTCAATATATACATTCTGTCACGACTGGAATCTAAACCCCAGACGAGACCGGCGTCGTTGACCTCTCAGAGGTCGCAGACAAGCCTACTTACGTCAATCTTACTTTACATAGGTTAATTTTAGCGGAAAATTTGAAACTTTTTGTTTATAAATATTGCTTACTAAACATTTCTACTACATTCGTAATTTGTTCACCATCAACCATCTAACATTAAGAGATAATCAAATGAAAGGAATAGTTCAATACTTATAAAGCGTATAATTGCCAAAATGGCACCAATACATAGTCTGAATAAAAACAGGAAAGAAACGCTAGTGGAACATGCTCCACTAGCTCAACTCTAAAACTAAGCTAGAATATAAAACAGTAGCATCCTCGAAAGCATGAGGACCTACCAAAACCGGATGAATGCTGGACGTCCGATTAACTGCAGCGATGATCCTGTAGCTCTATCATCCACCTGTGCCTGCACCTAAAATAGTAGAGTTTGTATAGGGTTAGTACACACTTGTATTAAGTATGGGTATATGCAAGCACACACCAAGAACATGCATGAGAAAGAATAGCTCTTTCCTAACAACGTGATTTTTGGAAGTCAAGTCAGTAGACTTGCCAAATTGGGATTAGGAAAGTTTCCAAATTTGGATTAGGAAAGTAAATGATCTTTCCAAATTTGGATTAGGAAAGTCAGTGAGCTTTTCAGATTTGGAATAGGAAAGTTATGCCATGAGAATAACATACATCATCATACTTTTCACATTTGCACACAGCACATAACATTTACACATAGCACATATCATATAGCATACAGTACATTTTGCATGTAGCACATAACTTCTTTCATATCATTTATTCATATGCCATGAGACCTTGAAATCATGGACTTGACATTAAGACATCCCAGAAATGAGGTCTCAACAGATGGGACCTCAACTAGGGAATCTCCATTAGCAAACACAGAGTCTGCTTCATTCATTCATACGTACTTCATTTCATTTCATTCATAGTCCAGTGTAACCACCAGCTATACCTAGGATGTAGTTTAAGACTTTCATTAGGTTCGTTGTGCAATGACCAAGAATGACCTAATGTCATTACTTGAATCTAACTCACCTTTTGATTATCCTATCCTAACACCTTTGGTATCATTCATTTCATTATGTGCATCATTTGAGGCTGACCTCATTCATTCATTGGGAACTTTAACTTTAACCGACATAGATCATGTGAGCATCATGAAATCCAGTGTCTCCCCCACACCGAAAAGAGGTGGAATCACCGGCCAAAGTGACCCAAAACATGCTAGCGTACATGGGAATCGAACCCCGCCAGATCCCTATATTGGCAGTATAGGTTCGAAGACTAGGAGATACAAGGAGACCCATACTCGACATGCCGGACAGTCTCATCTCATGAGAGTTACGTGAACCTCCGCCCTTTCCAAAAGAAGGTATCACCGCTCATAGCTAGTCTATCGGTGCTCAGTATAAAGTTCCATTACATTCATCTCATACGTTATGGAAGCTGACTTCTAGTATGAGGACATCATAGCTCATTAGATGATTTCTCATCTCATCATTAGTATTAAGTGTGTTAAGCTCAATACTTTCATTAGAGTGTTCATAGAGACTGGTCTCTTCATTGTCTTACACTCTCATAGGTGAGTACGTTTTGGTAACATTTACTTAGGCTCATTTGAGATTGCTCTCATCTTTTACATTAGCCTCATATCATGTTGTCACCACATTCATTAACATTAGCACATTTGCTCTTCATAATTACTCACCCCTTTTTACGTGAATGTTCACTTCATCATATGCCAATGCACTTGGTCATTTAGTGTGTTTCACACTTTTACTTAACCCTTCTAGGGTTTCATCATTTCATTTTTCATTTCATCATTTCATTGTTCATTTCGTCATTTCATTGTTCATTTCATCATATCATTGTTCATTTCATCATTTCATTGTTCATTTCATCATTTCATTGTTCATTTCATCATTTCATTGTTCATTTCATCATATGCCAATGCACTTGGCCATTTAGTGTATTTACACTCATACTTAACCCTTCTAGGGTTTCATCATTTCATTACATACATCTTAGGATCACTTACTTTGAAACGTATGTTAGACTTATGTGTCCATACATAAAAGCCATGAGGCTTCATTCATATATAGTCTAAGTGATTCATATCTTCCTAAGATTATGTGATACAAGACTTATGCATTTTGTATGTATGCCAAGATCTCGATTTCGATCTAAGTAGGTGGCATTATTCTTGAACATTTAATTCACGTATGACTTATGTATCAATACGGAACTTGGGGCAAGGGAACCCTATTTCGAATCCCTTGGACAACACTTAATCTTATTTTAAACTTAATAATTGCATTTTTCAAATTTGGGAGACCCTAGTTCGATTTCCATCAACCCCATAACATTTCCTTTCTTTTTCTCCTCTCCTTTTTCGTTTAAGTCAAGGAGGTTGTGGGTTCAATCCCCCACAAGCTCATTATTTTAATTTTAATTTATCTCTTAACTTTCTCACCTATCCAAGAGGTTGTGGGTTCAATCCCCACTCTCCACATTTATTGTCTCCTTTATTTTTCTCCTAACTCTCTCATCCATTCAAGAGGTTGTGGGTTTAATCCCCACTCACCACATATATTTTTCCTTGCATTTTTCTCACGAAATTTTTATGAAATTTTCATTTAGTGAGGTCATGGGTTAAATCCCCAATGACCTCACATTTTAAAAAAATAATTAAACGAAGCTCATTTTCTTAAAAATTGGCCGAGACTACAATTTCCAGCAGGCTGGAAATTTAGTCTCTTCCAATCCATTTTTGTCTTAATCTTTTGTTGATTTTCTTGTAGATTTCATGTAATGATGTCTTGGATTCAATCCTTAGTGATTTCACTTATTTTACATTCACTTTTCATTGCATTTTGTACCACTTTGTTTGGCCGAACCCAGCCTACCAAATGCTGGAAATTTGTTCACTATTTTCAGCTTCTTTTTACCATCATTCATACGTTAATTCTTAAGGCATTTCGTGGATCATTGGTGCATCTTTAAGTGTAATCTTTTTATGATTATATTCAGCCAATAATTACCATTACATCCAGCAACATTACACCACCTTTACACCTCATGATTTACACAAACATTCGCACATAAAATTCAACCATAAAAACATATCATTTTTCACATACTTTCGGTTGACATAACTTAACATGCTTACAATCCTAAACACATAATCATGAAGACATTATCACGAAAATCACACTTCATACTTAAACTACCAGCAAACATACCCAACCTACGATTCATTTGGAGCTAGTGACAGGGACATGCAACGGGAACAATCCTAGTTTTCGGATTAGAATTTACTGAATCTTAAGGGGTCTCTTGGGAAAGGGACCAAGAGAGAAGAAAACCCATACCTTATTTGATTTTTCAAACTTTGAAGTTGCTGCCCAAAACTTTCTCCAAAAATCACGTTCAAATCGTGAGAATATTGTTCCATTAATGAAGTATCTTTCTGGCTCTAGGAACCTCGAAGTTTGGTCCGAAGGAAACTTCTGAAACCTTCATGTTGGCTCGAAGATGGATTACTTGTGTCCGACCAAATTGCTGAAGTACGCGCACCGGAGCATAAGGTTGAAGACCTTTCAACCCAATAAGCTCGATATAGTAGGACCTCTTGCATCTGATATATGCCGGGGAATGCGAGAGTAATGAATATTTCCACTGAATTTGGTCACTGGTGCAGGAGGCAAGATATTCATACCAATCATTAGTACCAACCGGAGATACAAACATTTTTGTCCTGTCGAAAAAACTGTCAATATGATTTACGTTGCTAAAGCATATGTCATCCATATTTTTACGCTTATGAAAATGTTCCATTGCCCATACTTGTAAAATAAGGTTGCAACCTTCAAAGAAGTTTGTTTCCCCTCTCTTACATTTTTCAAGGGCTCGAAATATTTCTGCTAAAATCATGGGAACTAGAGTGAGATCTTCGCCATTAACACCTTCAAAAAGTACACGAGCCACTGAACATATGCAGGTGCTGATATGACCATGTTCTCGTGGAAACACTAAAGTTCCTAGTAAAGCTACAGCAAATGCAATAGGACGTCTAGCTTGCCAATGAACAAAAGTGCAAGAGAATTCTTTCCTGAACACTTTGTAACTATTCGAGTGTCCATACCTTTCATATAAGTAATCCAGAGAAACCCAATTATGTTCGAAGCATCGAAGTTTTTTTTTTCATTTTTCAGTCCTAAGTAGCGAAGAAATTTCTTCCCTGATTGACTGTGAGGGATAATTTGACCTTTTCCTAGATACTTCAAACTGGTAAAATAATAGATTTCCTCCAATGTAGGTGTTAGTTCAAAGTCTTTGAACGTGAACACAACACGGTCCGGATCCCAAAACTTAATCAACGCTCTAATCACATGTTTGTCTGGGTTAACCTTGAATAGCATAGGAAGGCACCCCAACCTTTTTGCAATTGCTAGCTTTTCACTTGGAGTAAAATTTTCCCACCAGGTCTTCAATTTGTACGGAAAACCCTCGACCATCCTAATTATGGGCACTTGAGGGACTGAATTCATCTACAATTTTTTTTTTAAAAATAAAATAAAATAAAATAAACATATAACATCCAAACTTACTATGTCAAATTTAGGCTTGAATCCGTCTATCATTATCACGTTGCACAAAACATGCTTGTTGGTCGTTGGGTCGTGAAACCCATCGACGTAAGGGTGGACTTCTTAAATGTTGAATCGATACCCTTGATCGATCCATCTAAAGCATATGCATGCATGACTTAAATTGAGGGGTGGTTTAGCTCTATCTTATGTTTTCTAAGATTTGGCTTTCTAGACACAAGGTTCCCGAGTGGACAACTTGAGTGAGAAGACTAAGCGGTTACGCGGAAAAAGATTCGGACACCCCGCGCATATGCCAACTCTCCTAACTTTAGGAACTTTGAAAGAAGTTTGCGGGTGCACAAAGCACACCTCGCGTGTACGTGTGATAGTGTGAATTTCCAATAAGTGGAGAAATATGAACGGAATGACAGTTTATAAAGCAGTAACAAATATACAATTTATGAAAATAATAACAAATAAACAGTTTATATCACATAAGTATAAAAATTAAGGCATTAGGCATGCAATATAAGCAAACAAGTAATCATATGTTAAAACATTAATAATTAACCTAAGTCTATTATGGTTAGAACCTATTAATTCCCCAGCATAGTCGCCATTTCTGTTATGTCTTAATTTTATCTATCTTTAGAAAAATCACTTTTTTGAAATGTTCTAAGTATAAAACAATTTAGAAAAATACTTAGAAAATAGTCGCCACTTAATTTTTTAAAGAAATTAAGAAAACTTAATTTAAAAAAGATTTTAACATATTAAATCTTAATAAATTTAGAGAAAATGGGTAAGCGGTTCTTATTTACACTTCAAAAAGGTTTTTAAGGCATTTGAAGCGCCCGCTAACATGCGGTTATCCAACGACTTAGGTTAATTATTATTTTTTACTATTCTTAGAAACGTGATATAATATACGAATAATGATTAACGACATTCGTTCAACTTTAAAAAAAAATATTTAAACAAAGATTAATTTTTATTTTATTTTTATTTTAAGAAAATGGAAACTTAATTAGAATTTTTGAAATTGATTATAAGTGAATAGAACTGAATTAGATTATTATTGTTTTTAGTCATTTTAAAAGATAATAACATCAAACCAAAATTAATTAATTTAAGCATGAAAAACCATTTTAAATTAATTTAAGAACAAAATTTTTGACTAAATGTATTTCATGAAAAGTATGAGAGTGATAAAAAATACATTGAAATAAACTAACATAAAGAAAATAGTTCATCTTTTGGGGATTGTAATTAGGCTAGTCAAAGTTAAGGTTAAATAAATTTAAAACAATCACAATTAAATAATTTATGAGTAAGAGATAAAAGAAGGGTTGGGCCTGCTGTAACCAATTTGGACTTATTACTGCCCAGAAACATTGGGCCAAAGCTGTTGATTTTTTGATTTTTAAATCAATTCCCGTTTTTATATACACAAGCTGTATATCTATGTATACAATGTGTATATCTGCCTCGTTTCCTGTATCTTGGTCTGTATACCGAATGTATGCAGGTCACTTCAACCTCTAGCACCTGTATTTTGATTTTTTGGACATGTACATCAATATTCACCGTGTATACCAGTGTATACTGCTGTATACATCATGTACGTTTTCGAACTTTCCGAGGCCTGTTTCAGCTTCTCCTTCACCACAAATATGAGGATGACTCGAAACAACGAAAGGATATGCACGAGTGGAGTCCAATGTGATCTCGGATGGCATCATATGCAACGAAATGATAATAACGATTAGCGTCTGAAATAATAGAACACTAATTAAATCTAAGGCAAATCATAGCAATTCTTAAACTATATATATATATATATATATATATATATATATATATATATGGCAAGCTACACAATTGACCTAAACGTCGTAGATCTATGTAAGGAGTACAAATTCCAAAAGTTCAAGCCATGCTAATGATAAAATAAATAGTTACTCGAAGTACTGGTAGCACTTAATGTCCGTAACAATACATATACTATCAAACCAATTTAATAAACAAATACATGCTAACAAATCACGTCAACAGTTAAAGCTAAGACAATTGGGACAACTTTAGTTGATATTAAATGCATAAACAATATAAGATGAATCTAAATCCCTTAATATGCTTACACTACCACTAAATAAGTAAGCATATATACACAGATAGAACTCAGGGCATTAGGAACCAAAATCACTATGTCAACAGTTCATGCTAAGCTAAAAAAGGGAAGAATAATCACAGGCACCAAGAAAACATTTCCAAGCAATACTAAATTTTGCAATAGCGATGGACTTTTAACACGGAAGGTTTTTTTTTTCCACAGAGCATTTAGCTTAAAGAATAATAGCAAGGCTATATAAAGCAAATCTCCACTGATTTGCAGTCAAAACAAGTCTAAACAAATCTAGAAATTTCAACACTTGAATATCTCATACTGTAAAGTCAAATGACAAGCACATTATGAAACCAAATATACAAATAGAGATGAATATTACCTTTTGGACTGCAGCGTTCTGGGACTCAACGAGCTTAACCACAAAGCAACTTTCACCACGAACTTCGACTACACAAGATTCCGATGAACTCGAAAAATTGATTTTTTTTTTTTTGAACTCTTGAACTTAAACTTTTGAAGACATTCGAGGCATGTTTTTTAGATGAAAAAATTTCCCTATCGATTTCTTCTTTTCTCTAAAAAAAAAATTCCCTTATCAAATTTTTTTTTTTTTCAAAAAAAATTCGATCTTCTCTAACTCTATTTTTTCTCACCACAAATTTTTCTGCCCCTAACACTAAAGAAGATGGAGGTTTATATAGAGGGATTCGGGGTCGTTTTGGGAGTGATTTTTCAAATTTAAATCTTGAAGAGATAAGATTCAAAGTTGTCCATGGTACCAAATTTTCAACGGAAAAGAAAGAAAGAGGGGAAGAGGACGTGATTTGCTGCGGGATTCTCGTGATTTGCAGGGATTTTCGTTGATTTTTTTTTCCTGATTTTTCTGGGTTTCACACAAGGAAGAAGAAGAAAATTTGGGGGTGGGGTCGGGTTGTATTGTTGTGTATGCAAATTTTTTGCATATGTAGTATTGGATGGGCTGAAGTTAAATTGGGTTGGGAATTATTATTGTTGGGAATTGGGCTGAGATTTTTGGTGACTTGAAAGTGGGCTGAAAGAAAATTAAGTTGGCCGGCTGACTTTGAAGAAAAAGGCCCAAAGCTTGGTCTTTTGAAGGATTTAAGAAGTGACCCAAAATTGTTTATAAATTAATTAAGGAGTTTCTTAATCTTAACAAAATAAAATAATTAATTCTATTATAAGATAATTAACTCAAAATATAAATTATAAATTAGCTAAACTAATTAATCAAATATTAAGTTAAACTAAAATTTTTTGAGATGATTTTCAAACATTAATAAATATATGCAAAATCATATAGAATATGTAAATTATTTTTTAACGTTTTAAAATTTATAATAATGACAAAATTACTTAAAATAACTCGAAAAATATTTAAAATTTAATAAAGTTAGTTATTTTAAATCGTTTGAAATTTAAGAAGCTCGATGACTAATTTATATTGTGGAAGGCCAAAATTGGGTGTCAACAGTCTCGTGCACTCTTCTTATTGAGCAGTACACTGCAACTTTCACCTACCACTTGGCGTGACAGCTTTACAACTGTACGCCATTTGAATCTGGACGAGAGCACTCTGCCATCTTACAGTTATTAATAACAAAATAAATAATTCACTAATGAAACAGTTGATCTTTATTTTTTTTGGAAAAAATTACGCGGTTAAGCAAACTTATACTACTACTTAATTATTCATCATAGCTATACTTTGCTTTAATTACCACACACAACTAACATTTACCATTAATTACGTGGACTGATTTTGAGTTTGTATAATTAGTCACGTTTGTATATGTATAATTCACCACATTTGTCTACTTCGCAACTAACAATTCTTTGTTTGATTTGTATTTGTATACGATGATTTGTATTTGTATATGACGATGATTTCCTTTGATTTTTCAGTTTTATCATGATATACATTCATTATTTTTGCATATAACTTTTAAAGTTTGTATAAACGTGTAGTTTTCGAATTTTGTATAATATAATTTAGGGAAAAGGGTCAAAAATACCCCTTACCTTTTGTTTATTAGTTAACTCTTAAATTTTTAAGAGTTATATAAAAAAATTAATTGACTCTCGAAATTCTATTTATATCAATTTATAAATCAAAACAATTAATAATTTAAAAATATAAAATACATATAAAAAATAACTTGACTCTAAAAAAGTCTAATCAGTGCGACATAAATTGGGATATGAGAAGTAACATATATGATCTGAAGATTATGTTAATATTTAAAAGACATACAAAAATGATTAATTTTGAATTTTTTTTATGCCACATAAATTGAAACAACGAGAGTTACGTTTTTAAGTAAAGTTATTTTCTTATTTTCAATTTCTTAGTACCGTGTAAAATAAAAAATAATTAATTAATATAAGAATAACGGATATTGACCCGTGCTAGTATATAATATAAGCAGCACAAATCGTGTATCTAGTATATAACTAGAGATATCACGTATCTGTGCTAGCGCAGACCCAACGTTAGTTATTTTTTTTTCTTCCAATTTATGTGACACAAATGAAATTTGAAAAAATGAACTAAATTTTTTATGTGTTTTTTTTAAAATTTAAATTATTAATTTATGTACCTTTTGTGTCTTTTTCGAATAATATATGTTACGACATCTGTTTTATTTTATGTGATACAAGTGATTTTAGGAAGGTCAACAATTTTTTTTATATGATTCTCACATATTTTTAGTTGTCATTATACTGTGATTCATAGTACTTGTTAGCTCTTACGGTATTTCAAACAATATATGTAACTTTTTTTGTTTCGACAAAAATAAGGGAGTCAACCAAATTTCATTATGTTTTTTAACTATGTTTCATAAAAATATCTTAAATTGTTACATTTTAAGCTTTTTTTTTACGTAATAATTTCAAATATGTAACAAATTAGAAATTAAAACAAAGAATTAAAGTTTTCAAATCATTATATTTCTATCTTAAAATGTTCAAATATTTAAAAATCCACATATATGCACAAATTAATAAAAGGAAGTCAAACGTTTTTTTTTAAGAAAAACATATGAAAGCTCATTTTAATAATAACACATATATATTTCATTTTTAATATATGAATCCCTCCTTTTCGATTTATAAGAACTTATTTTTTTATTTTATTTCAAAAAGAAAATAACTTCTGAATTTTAATTTTTTTTATAACATATTTAAGATCACAAAATTAAAAAATATTTCAATACACAAAATTTAATATACATACAAATTTTTATTTCAATTTTGATTGATTCCATCTTGATATATAATTATTAAGAGCTAAGCGTAATCATTATTTATTTAATTTTCGTATAATAAATAGATATCACAATAGCTCATAAAAAATGAAGAAATAACAAAAATGAGGTAATACTGATAATAATAACTGAAGATGTTTCTAGAATTATTTAATTTTCTTGTTATCATTCGTGGTAGATTTTTACTTGCATGAATTATATTTTTACCTTTGATCATCATACACTTCATATATAGAAAGATGTTTCTAGAATTATTTATTCTTGATAGATTTTTGTTAGAATGAAAATACATTTTTATTCTTAGTTGTCTAAATACAAATATATAATCCTATTCATTTTTATTTGTAATGTTACTTTTAACATCTTTTTCTTTAATTTCAATCTAATATATATTATTAATGTTATCACACTTATTTATTTTCAAGTATATTAATTAGAACCAAAATAAAGATGAAATAATTAATTCATGATAAATTTTTATATAAAAAGTAGACATTTTTTTATAAGCATAATGAATAGAAAAAAATATTAAGAATTAAATTAAAGTAATAGTAAAATAGAGTAATAATAAAATAGATATCACAATAACTCACACAAAAAAAAAAGTGAAGTAATAACAAAATAAGTTAATGATAATAACAATAACTTAAGATATTTCTAGAATTATTAATTATCTTTCTTAATAGATTTTTGTTAGTGTAAAATTACATTTTTGCACTTGGTCATTATTCACTTCATACATAAAAAGAGGTTTCTAGAATTATTAATTATCCTTTTTAATAGATTTTTGTTAGCGTAAAATGACATTTTTGCCCCTGGTCATCCTCCCACTTCACTTTTCTGTATAATAGAAATATAAGCAGCATCTTTTCCAAAACTGAATAGAGATAGATCTTCATTATGAATTCAAACTGCTACATTCCAATTACCTGGACAACTTGTCAGGCAGCAAGCCAAGACAAATAAAATTGATTGCACAACTTCTGAGGCAGCCGAAACCAAATCTAACTACCTGCACAACTTCTGAGGCAGCCGAAACCAAATCTAACTACCTGCACAACTTCCGAGGCAGCTAAATCAAATCTAACTACCTGCACAACTTCCGAGGCAACGCAGACAGAAGATGCACAGACAGCAGAAAGAGACAAATTGACTGCAAAAATTGTGAGGCAGCGGAGAAAATGATGCACAACGTCAGAGATTAGATTGAGGAAAAAGAAAAAGAAAAAGAAGGAGAGTGAAATCAACCATTTCCTTTACCAAAACGGAAGTTTCAGATCAGACTCGGAGAATCGGCGACTTGATTTCTGCTGCCGTTGCCTGGTGAACTCCGATTGCATTCCGATTGGCCTGAGTTGGCCGGTTCTCAACAACCTGGTGCTTCTACACGTCGGAAGTGACCTCGCCCCTACTTGGTTTGTATAATATTTCTTACCAAAAATTAAGGTACAACCCTTCCTTGCAATTCATTTTGTTTGATTTTTGTTTCGTGATATAAAATAATTAATTTCTTTGTTGACTGTTAATTTTTGTTACAGTTCTTATTATTTTAGAAACAGAGCTCTTTTTGCAATGGCTAGTTTTGGCTCCTCCTGTGCTGACCGAAAAAAGATGGAAGACGAGTTCACGGCTTATGGAATGAGCCTCATGAATCCTCCCTCTTCCATCGATGAACTCTTCAAAATTCTTCAGGTAAAGATCATTTTTTTATTTGAATGAGATAAAATTACAAAAATAAATAAATGAGAATTGTTATTCAACTATAATGATTTTGGACTGGAAAATGGTAGTGATAATCTTTTTTTCCCTTTTTTTTTTTTTTGTCAGAGAGTTGAGTCATTACTGAAAACAGTGAGTCAAGAACCATTCGATTCGACAACAAGTGCAATTCAACCTGTAATGAAAGCACTAGTTAGGAATGAACTATTGGGGCATACGAGTGAAGATGTCAAAGTTTCAGTGATTTCTTCTATCACTGAAATTTCTCGAATATATGCCCCAAATCGCCCTTACGATGATGATAGACAAATGGAGGTAAAACTATACCATTCTAACTTATCTTTCTGTTTTTACTTTGATATTTTTTTCCCTTTTTAACCCTTGCCAATTTCTTGTCAGGAAATTCTCCGGCAAACCGTAATGACTTTCAAAAAGTTAGCTGTTGTGACTAGCCGCAGCTATCGGAAAGTTATTCGAGTTCTAGAAATATTCGCTAAAGTAAGGTTCGTTGCGATGGTATTGGACCTCGAGAACGAAACGCTAATCATCGAGATATTCAAAAATTTTCTCGAGGTCATCAGGTATATTCTTTGATCCTTCAATGTTATGTAGAGTTCTGGTTTGTTTCTTCAGATTAAATTTGGTTGAAATATAAATTTCATAAGGATGTTGCAGTGTGTTTTTGTATTTTTAACTGCTTATCCATTAAAAGTAATTTTACCAACACCCTTTGGACAAAGCTCTGCCACTGGGCACTGACTAGCTCCGAAAGGTGCTAATCTGAAATACCCTTATGCATTGAAACACTGCTCAACCGTACGTGCTATTCAGTTGCTTGCATATACTCCGTTTGAGTCACACCTAAGCATGTAGGATCGAGACTGTTGACATTGTAAACCATGTCATTTTGTCCTAGTATATGAGCATAAGGTTATTCTAGAGATAATATTTCTCTGAGATGCTGGCTATAATAATATTTATGTTATATTTTCTATGTAGGCCCTACCATCCTCAAAATATATTCAATTGGATGAAAGAAATCATGACTCGGCTCATAGAAGGCAGTGATGAAATCTCGGTAGAGCTTCTACATCTTCTTCTTGATAGGGTAAAAATTGATAATCAGGTAATAATAAATCTCCTATGAACCTCTTTGTTAGAATATTTCTTTGTCACTTTTCTAATCCAGTGGTTTCTTTTATCCAGATGGATTCACCCATTGCATCACACTTGGCGGAGGAAGTCCTAAACGACTGTGCTGCAATTGTTAAACCGTACTTTGCAGATGCCCTAAAATCAATGAGCTTTAATCCTGGTGATTATCCTCAAACGGTTGCTTTATTATGCAATGAAATGCCAAAAGGAAAAGAAATGGTATGTTGTATTCATAACTATCTTGTTGATAAAATTAGCAGCGCCCTCTGTCTCATTAATGCAGTTTTGCTCCGTATAAATGCCAACCACATCCTTAGTTCATTATGCTCTGGAATAAAATTGTTATCTTTCATAGTCTTAAGCCTAGTACAGTAATTATAATTAGTCACTGACAAATTGCACAGAAAATGGTATAGTTGTATGCAGTCAGATTTTGAAAAGTAAATGACATAAAACTTTAGAGCCAACTCCATCCCTGGTCCAAGCTCCAGTTGGGTGTGAATGGAGTGGTGTGCTTATATGAATTTGGATATCCTGCCTTTCATAAGCTAGCTTTTGGTGCCATATCTTTACGGAAACATACAATTTTTAAAGAACTTTACTCTTTGCATACTCATGTCAATTATCCTTATTGTAAACATATGGAGTTAGAGCCAACATTAGAATAACTCCACTCAGCTTACATTAGAATATACTCTAGTGTTGAATTTAGTTAACAATAAGATTTTACTGTTAGCTCTAATGCAATATTTGGCCCAAAGAGCAGGGGGATGACTAAGTGCTTCTATTGTGTTTAATTATTACTAGGACGCTACAACAGTTTCAGTTGTGATTAGATAATAGTATTAACAGTTCTTTTTATCAGATGACAACTGAAAATGCGCCTGCTACTATACATTGCGTAAAAGTTGGTCCATCTGAGGCTAAATGTTGTGAGCTAGCGCGGCAGGATGACACTCACAGGGAGAAGCTAAAGGATACTTGTTTAACTAACATCATGAAACCTGTCAATCGAGAAGATGTGCACCCAGCAAAAAATGTACCAAAAGAAAATCAGGAAGAGACTGGAAGCCATAAACTTACAGGTCATCTTGTAAAAGTTGGTGCTAAATGTTGTGAGCCAGTGCTGCAGGATGACATTCACAGGGAGAAGCTAAAGGATACTTGTACAACAAACATCATGAATCCAGAAGATGTGCAACCAGCAACAAATGTGCGAAAAGAAAACCAGGAAGGGACTGGAAGTCATGAACTTACAGGTAGTAGTGGCCATCATTCTTTGGTGCCTGAAAATCACAATAATAGCACTGCAAGTCATGGTCATTTGTGTCAGCCCAAGAGAAAAGAGATCCCGATAAATAACGATGATGAGCTGGTTGTGTCAATTCCAATAGGAGATGTGCCACAATCCCAAGTTCAGAAAATAGATTCTCTTCATTTGGGAGAGACACAGTGTGCCAAAAGAAAACGAGGGAGCGAGTCTGCTTCAGATTGTGAAACAGAGAGAAAATCTGAATCTGGCATAAAAAATGAAGAAGGAAACCTCCAAGAACACAAAGAGCCAACACTGCAACAAATTTTTGGAATCAAACAGTGGAAGAAGAAGACGAAGAAAACAACTAATACTGAAGAATCTAGACATAAGGTTGACAACCGTACAGCTCAGTAATAGTTATTTCAACATCTTTGCTAATTTATTTTTGCAATGAACAAATTATTACTTTCCTTTTGCAATTCTCTTTTTTACTTGTGAGCTGCACAGGATTCTGAAAGGGCTCGTACCAGCAAAGATCATGGTGCAGAACTGATCGGCACTAAAATAAAAGTTTGGTGGCCATTGGAGCAAGCGTAAGTTCTTTAAAATATTGATGTGAGGAATGCAATACCATTGTAAATTTATTGCACCCAACGATCCTGATGTAAAGTTCAGTTATTGAGTTTGTTCTTTAAAACATTGCGTTGCCTGCTAGGCTTTATGTGCAAGAATCTCCTCCGTTGGCATACTAATAAGTTTTTTAATTGATGGTATAGATCTAGACTCTAGTACTAGAATGGGTTTTATCCATAACTTTGTCTTCTACCTTGGCTAATTCGGTATTTCTTGAGTTATGTGGTACTTCATGATCCTTGATTCTGTAAGCAGACCATGCCTCCACACTATCTCAAGCGACCTACTCTCATAATGGTGTAACCCCTATGTAATATTGAAGTCATGTAGGACATGACAAAACCATCTCAAGCGACCTTCTCTCATTTTATCATTAATGTATTCTACTTGCACCCTCTAGCGGATGTGGTCATTTTTAGTCTCATATAATTAGGCATGATCGCACATCCATCTTAGTATCGCATCTCTGCGACACTTATCTTGTGGATATATTGCCTTTAGATACCCTACATTCATTGTTGGACTTATAATTATTATGTAAAGCTTAATATCTATCACATAATATTTCTCCATTTGAATCATCCATTTTTAATTCTATTGAGTAACATCTTCATCTATCACTTCATCCTTCTGGAACAACGAGAGTCTAGATATTTTAATTGTTTGCATTTAGGCACGCCTATCCAGCCTAGTCTCACGTCAATTTTGTTCTTCTCATGTTGACTAAACTTTAGAGTTTAGTGCATATATTTAGTCTTACTTTTACTCATCGTATCCGAAAACCCTTGCTCTCTAAAGTGCTTCTCAACAGTTCAAGTTTTCGGTTGACACCCTTAATGGTTTCGTCCATTAACACAATTTCATCAGCAAATGGTGAAGGACCTCACATAGTATTATGTTGGTTAGTTCATTAATAACTAGAGTAAACAAGTAGGGCCTCAATGACGATCCTCGGTGTAAACCCACAGTTAGAGGAAAATCAACTCCTTTGTATCTCTTACTAATTCTCACGCCACTTTGTATCTCTTACTAATTCTCACGCCAGTGACAAACCAACTCCTTTGTATCTCTTACTAATTCTCACGCCAGTGACAAATCAACTCCTTTGTATCTCTTACTAATTCTCAGTGACAACTCTTCATGAATTTTTACATATATTTATTATTGTGAAATTAGGCCTTAGGCCTAACTCACACCCCAAAAGCTAGCTCAAAGGGAGGAGGATTGTCCAAGCCCGGCGTGGGCAATTCTGATTTTGGGGCCCCAACATCGGGTGAGACGGACCCTGCTCTGATACCATGCAAATTAGGCCTTAGGCCTAACTCACACCCCAAAAGCTAGCTCAAAGGGAGGAGGTTTGCCCAAACCTTATAAGGAGTCCACCCATCTCATTAACCAACGATGTGGGACTTTGTCATTCCTTAACAATTATGAACTCCTTTCTCCTCCATCACCCACTAAAGACCTTCCGTGGTACTCTCTCCATCACTAAAGGACCTTCCGTGGTACTTCTTCTTACACTTATTTGGGTCGATGAACACGATAGCCGATAGGTATGTCTCTTCTCATAATAAACTTCCATCAATCTTGTTAGAAGAGTGATGACGTCCAAATCCACTTCTCAGTGTACATGGTCGTTGCAATAAAATTTACCTAACTAAGAGTCGGATCAAATCCCACATGGAATAATATACTAGGGAAACCAAGCTAGTTATGGAATTGTCACCAATTAAGCTAACTAAATGATTTTGAAATATTTGATTTTGCTTTAAAATAATAAAGATAAAATCTACAAAAAAAGGGGTAAATGATCAATGAACTCGCAAGAAAGGAAAACTAGAGATGTGGAAATTATGGAATTATTATCATCAAGAACGATACATTACAAATAATTAACTAATAATAAACATGTAACAAGCAATAAGTCTTGGAATCTCAATTGCCCACTAATGTCGCTTGACTATTTAGCGGGTTTATCTTAGCTAGCTCTTAAAACCAACTAGGAGATACATTTCAATATTGGGCTACACTTAAGTTCTTCTATTGTGTGGTCTTGATGTTGCTCCGAAGAACTAGAAATGTGGTTTGCAAATGGGCTTCATGACATTTATTCTTGATCGCAAAACAGAAATGGGACCACAAAAGATCATCGCATTTTGGTCTTCAAAGTCCTTTATATTCTGTCTCTTTTTGTGGCTGACAGACCCATTATGCAGTGTCAGTCTGGTTTTGAGGCAGTCCATGGAAGGTTCAATTTTTTGACGTGTTTGTTCACTTTTGCCCTCCTTTGGTGTCCCACCTCAAAATATCTACAAAATGTAAATAACATAAGAATTATATACTAAAAAGCATTAAGAACATGAAAAATCTATGTATATGACATAGAATGTGCCGTAATTTCACGGCACATCAATGAGTTAGCAGGAATGTAGCCTCTGTTGTAGATCTATCAGGTATAAATCCGAACTGGTTTCTGTTACTCTATGTTCTATCACTCTTTCCCCGAGTTCCATCGTATACTCATTAGTTTAATGCCATTAGTTCGCACAACTTTGAATATCTCTTTTGTTCTTCACGTCATTGTATCTACCAATTTCGATTTTACTTTATCTTGAAAAACAAGGAAGAATCTAGCTACAATTTCTCATCTTAAAGTTTCTCTTTACAGGTTTTACGAGGGAGTCATTTCTTCTTTTGATTCGAGACAAACAAACACAAGGTGACGAGATCCATTTATTTTTATGTACTCTTGTCATTCTTATTTTATACATCCTGACCATGTAAACCATTGTATCATTTGTTTTCATGAAAGTTCTCTACCACTGCTAATATAATATACCTGCAAGTGAAACTAACTCCATGTTAAGTCAAAAATGGGGTCGGATACACTAGGGAATAGCCAAATCTATTTAACTCTTCAAATTCAAGATCTGCCAAGTAAATCCCTTTTTACATAAAGGTACAACCTTACAGTTTAGAGACTTTGTTGTAGAACCTATTCTTAAATATATTGATTGTGAAGTAGCATTATCTAACTTGGACCGTATTTTATTGGCTTTTTTAACATTTCATAAAAAAACCTCCTGAAAGTTCCAAATGACCGGTGTTGTTTGGTGTTTCCTTTTTTAGGTCGTATATGATGATGGTGAAGTAGAGAAATTGAGACTACATAAAGAACGATGGGAAATGCTTGAAGACAATTCATCTCAAAAGGTTCTGATCTACCCATCTGTATACTATTGTTTCTGACATATTTCGTATTAGATTATGGTTCTAAGTGTTTCAATGTCTGAAGCACTCGTCGTTCTAATTTTTTGTTTTAGGATATTAAAAGGACTTTTACCGTGAAAGATTATGGTAAGGATTTGGTTGGCACTAGAATAAAACTTTGGTGGCCATTGGATGAAAAGTAAGTACTTTGGATTATTTATGTGAGCACTGCAAATCATTGTAAATTTGTTGTACTAATTAATCACACTCACCCACCCAACCATCCTGCACACACACACACTTTTCAGCACTTGATGTAGCCTTCAGTTTCGAGTTTATGCTCTAAAATATTGCTTTGCCTGCTAGGCTATGTGCAAGAACCTCGTTCCTCCAGTTACTTATACTCCTATATCTTTGATGGTATTGCAAGAATTCTAGCATGTGTTTATTTTAGCTTGCATTGTTCCTTGGTTCATTCAATATTGCTTGAGTTACTCCCTCTATCCCAGTATATGTCTAGTTTTCTATTGGGCTCATCAAAGTTTAAAGAAAGAAAGAACGTCTTTTGATACTTGTCGCCTAAAACATGCCATAGATTTTTCTGTGGCTATAAAATCATGCCCTAGAGGGTAAAATGGGAAGTTCAAATTTAAATTATTTCTAAATTCTAATTATAAAAGGTGTCATTTCATTTTGGACAGGCTAAAAAGGGAAGTGTGTCACATTAAACAGGATAAATGAAGTATATGTTAAGTCGTGATCCTTGATGCTTTAAGCAAAGTTAAAACTTGCAGACATATTATGGCGGTCATAGGCAGAGAGAGACAGACTGTAACCTTTTGTTGTTAATGGGTTCCAGAGTTTCCAATGCAGTTTGTTTGTCTAACAAAAGAATTATGTGAAAAATAATCTGTCATTTTTTAATTTTTCAAGTATGGTCCTTTTCTCTTTTCCTCTGCCTCCTTCTCCATCCAAAAAGATCATACAATTTGATCGATCATATTATTTACCTTTGGTAGATTTCTCCTCTTGGTTGTCTCTTGTATGAAAGTTTGAAACAGGCTAATGTTGTTGGCGATATTACTATTCCATATTATTTTATTCATTTTGCAAGTACTATTTTACATTTTCTCATCTTAATGTTTCTCTTTGTAGGTTTTACGAGGGAGTAATTTCTTCTTTTGATCCCGTTGAAAGGAAACACAAGGTGATGAGATTATTATGACGCCTTGTCATTGTCTCGCTAAATTCTTAATTTTCTTTGAGTTACTCGTTATGTTTAAACACTTGTCATTCATATTGTTTGAACCCGAGTATCATAATATCTCCATGTTGAGTCAAATGGGGTCACATAAAATAGGGAATAGCCAAGTCTATTACTGTTCAAATTCATGATCTGCCACATAAATCCATTATTACATGCAGGGATGACCTTATAATTTAGAAACCTCTTTGTTACAGCCTTATTCATAACTAACCAAGGAAGGGAAATATAAACTGACCGGGAAGTAGAAATCTTACCTAACTTGCTTGCACATGTGTTTCTCTTCTTAGGTCTTATATGATGATGGTGAATCAGAGAAATTGAGACTACATAAAGAACGATGGGAGATGCTTGAAGATAATTCAAATCAAAAGGTTCTTTACCCGTCTGATATATACTCTGTTGTCTCTTACAGATATATTCATATTCTTGTTGCATTTATATTTGTTTTGATGTTATAGTTTTCGGTGCAATCTGTACAGGATCACGCATTAGACTTTCAAGGCCATGCTGTTTCATCTGCTACGTAAGTATTGAATCTAATTTTGTTATAACATTTGGGAAATCCAGCTTCAGTTGTTGTGCTTCACTTGTAGATACCAAATTTCTTTTTAGGATTTGTCCGGCACATCACCTTAGACATGTCAATATATTTGGTCCTACTTGTAGCTCAGAGAGAAGATTTCCATTTATGTAAATCTTTGTTTGGATATTCAAGTCAACCCAAAACAAACTATCTATGCATATGTCTCTACCTGGAGAGTCGAGGCTAATTATCAGCCTTCCTTCCTTCTCTTCTTAATGTTGTCGAGGCACTTAGTGTATTTCATGCACACTATTGATACTCACTCCTCGACAGTGCCAAATATTTCTTCATCCAAAAGGTCTTTCTGTTTGTTGCACGTTGTAGTTAGTACTGCTTTCTAAACTGAATATTCATTTTTTTTTTTTTTTGTCAAATGATCGAGCTGTAATTTTTATCTCGATCCAGGTCATAAAGTACCGCAGAGTAGAAGGGCAGTGGAAATTTCTGTTGTGGATAGGAAAGAAACTCAACTCCTGGAAGTGTTGAAGAATTTTCATAAACTAAATTAGGTTTACCATTAAGCGATGTGATCCAGTTGATTGGAGAAATGAGATGTTTGTCTTAGAATATTTCAGCAGCAAAAGAAGCTGAGCTTGTAGATTTATTGTATGTAGCTACGTACAGGCTGCTCAAGGTGTTTACTAATATATGTATGATGATTAAATTAGTGATGTTGGAGAATTCAGAACCCATGAAATTCAAATTATGAATCAACGATTTTTTGTGTTTCCATATTAGACTATTTCTTGTTTAGATTTTTTTGTGTTTCCATTGATATATATTGAACAAGCACTGCACATGTTATTTATTTCTTTTTGTTATGTGTCACTAAAAGGTCAAGTAACAAAAAAAAAATCATTACATAATTTAGATTAGAACTCAATTATTGATACTTAATGTTGTTATTCTTTCGATTGTTGGAGTATGTTGTTGTCGAAGTCGTTCTGCTCTTGAGCCAATGATCTGTCCCAATACAGAAGCAGCAATAGCTGTTTTAGGCATCACAACTGATTTCCTCAACATATAGCTATAAAGGGAACAGCAGCAATAAACCATGATAATGAGAACTTCTTGTCAGTGTGTTCTCTCCATATTAACTGCCATTCCCAATGCACCAATAACTAACACATCTTCGAAAATAATGGTTGTGGCGGCATAGTCTTCACAAAAACAGTCCTAGCCAGTGCAACCCTGACTGCAACAACTGCAGGTGGGCATTTGAGGTAACTGAAAAGCTGATGCCACAATTGGGAGAACAGCTCTATATGATTCCGTGATAGGACAATTCCCTCTTTCTAACCACATGTTCCACATTGCCTCGTGCTTATTCAATGATTTTTTCGAACGAATCAAAACTAAACGGACCGAATGATGGTAAACTTATCGAGGCTGATTTTGCAATTGAAGGATGAAATTGAGAAAAAGAGTACTCTGTTTCCATTTTGTTTGATTCCGGATTATTTGAATGCTCTCTACTCATCTATATAAAAATAACTAGCCCGATTCCTATTTTATTTATAGAAATGTAAAGCCTAATTTAATTAGGATAAGAAATCATATTCCTAAATTAATTTGACTACACGAGTTATTAAGTAAATTCCAAATCCTAAATTAATTTGAGTACACGGTAAAACTGTTTTGATTAAAATTGTTCTTCAATCACTTTCTATTGGAGGATTTTGAAGAAAAAAGTCCCATTTGATGACACAATCAGTAGATTCGGAACTGACAAAAGATCTACGTGTATTTGTTGCAGGAATGGTACACGTGAAACTATTCAACATTTTTTTGTTGAAAGTGAAGCTGCTTATCAAATATGGAATTTTTTCGGCACTGCCCTAGGGATTCAACATATAGATTTGCCAATATCTGGAATTTTCAAAAGATGGAGCACTAATGATATTCATAAACTTATTTTGCAGCCTGCAGTTTACGCCAATTGGGAGCTTTGGAAACAGAGATGCTCATGCAAATATGGCAATCAAAGAAAGCTTTTTATGCAAAGAATGATACTGCAAGGAAGCTGGACAATCCAGGAGATAGTAAGCAAATTTTACCCTCCAATTAGAGACATCAATAGCAAATTTTACCCTCCAATTAGAGACATCAATCTTTGGCCAACAATCTGCAGCACTGTGGAGAGATTGAGACCTACTGCAAAAAGGATACAAGTCAAATGGGAAAGGGCTTCCGGTGGAAGGCTAAAGGTTAATACGGACGGAAGTTACATCGTTGATAGCGGCAAAGCAGGAATTAGAGGTATCATGCGAGATCACCAGGGAGAATTAATTATGGCCTTTGCCGTCTCAGTTCAATGCAACAACAATAATAGCGCAGAGGCCCTTGCACCGAGTTTGCAGTGAAATGGTGTTATCACCAAGGTATACTGACTTCATCCTGGAACTCAATTCAATATGGTGATTGTTGATATGGTTACTAACATGATTCCAACAATAGGAAGAAGTTGAAACACATTATCGATAAGATGCTAAAGATCAAGAATGCGACAAACTTTGAAGTGAAGCACTGCTATCGGGAGTGCAATCAAGTAGCTGATAGTTTGGCCAAGCTAGCCTCGACCCCGACCAAAATGTGTTGTATTTGAGGTCAGGCCCAGCCCCCCTCTGTATCTTTTTGCTTAATACAACACTGCCCAGAGATAAGCTTGGGTAATTTATTTTTAAAAAAAAAATCACTTCCTATTTATACTCTCTCAGCGATTAATCCTCCATTGGTACTATTAACCTATTAGAAAAGCATTCGGTCATAATTACGAAAGAAAATTTATTTAGTCTCGTTATATCGGTTGTTTAATGAATATCACAAGGAAATTTAAAATGCGATATTATCAATAAATATAGTTTAATAACCCTTAAAATGTGAAGATAAATTGATCAAAGATTGACATTTACCATAACTAATTGTATTATACAATTATTATAACTTGCATGCATATATCATAATTTGTGTGTTCGTTGATCAAAGATTAGACATTGATTTTTGGATAAATTTTTTCATTCTATTTTTTATTAATAAATGGTCCGTAATGATTTTATATATAACCTTCTTAAAATTAAAAAAATTATAAATATTTTTTTGTTCTCTTTCTTAGTATTCATGTGTTTCTCTTTATGATAATCAAATTTTATTGCATTTACTTCATAGTTTAATTTATATTTTTATTTTGATAATGTTGATAGTGCTTTTTTTGTTGATATGATTCGTATTTTAATTGATTATTTTTATTTAAATCAAATATTAACAAGACATCTTAATATATCGTCGTTAAATCTTTAATATTGAAAGAAAATAATAAAATCGTTGGAAATAATTTATCATATTTCTTTAAAATGATTAAATTCTTAGATATGCTTTTTTGAAGGATACTATATAGATGTACCTTATCAAAATTTTATAGTATCGTATATTTTTTAGAAGTCCACAAAAATTAAATAGCAAGAAAAATAAAAAAAGTTAAAGTGATGAAAAACTTCACCTAGCTTGAATTTCAAGAATAAAAAATATCGTATAAATTGACGGAAAGAATATGTATTATATAAGTATTTATGGATGCTTTTCATTTTTTTAATTTCATGAAATTAGTATCAAACTTATGTAATTGTTTGTCAAGAACATTGATGCTTTTCGTTATATTTTCTTTTTGAAATTAGTATCAAAATTTATGCTTTTTTTTTTTACATATTACGTAAGAAATCATAAATAAAACAATAGTTTTACTAATTTACATTTAATTTTTTGAAATTTATAAATTTTATTTACACTTACAAAAAGAAAAAAATGTTATAATAATAATAAAAATTGTAATTAATTATATTTTGTAAATTAACAAATAATTTTATCTAACTATTTTTAGTAATATAAATAATTAATTTTGAAATGGAAAAATAATATTAAAATGTTAGAAATAGAATGAATATTTTCTTTTGAATTCATTTTTCATGAATAAAATTATATTAGTATGGAAGTAGAGAAATTTGGAACATTAATTTGAAAAGAAAAGTCAAAGAAAAAGAATTAAAAAAAAGTAAGAAAGAGAAAAAATCGTTAAAAGAAAATAGAGAAAAATAGATTTGGGTCATTTTCTGAAATGAGACCCGACCACTTCCACATAACACAATATAAATGGAGTCTCATACAAGTATTGTCAGTCACCTCTTGGGCAGTGTAAACTGAAAATAATAATTATAGGTTGAACTTTTCAAAAGTGATTTTACTTTTAAAGAATAGTGATTTTACTTTTGATGGTAATTTGGTACAAGAAATAATGAACTTACCAATAACCTTTAGCTTTTCAGAGAAATTACAAAAATACTTCAAATTTCTTGCTCGAGTCATTTCATGACATGCCAGAATAGTGTCTTGCCAAATATATTTTTTGTTTTTAAAATTGCCAATTACTTTAATTGTTTACCAAATATGGAAAAATTATGTCTTTTTTTTTAATTTGTTATATATCTAAAAATTATAAATATAAATAGCATAAATATAAATAACACTAAAAATCATAATAAAAATAACTTAAATATTTAAGAGTTATATAAAAATTAATGACTCTAGAAATCAATTTATAAATAGAATAATTAACAATTTAAAAAATATAAAATACATATAAAAAAGTCACTTGACTCTAAAAAGCCTTATCAGTACTACATAAATTGGGATAGGAGAAGTAACATATATGATCTGAAGATTATTTAATATTAAAAGACATAAAAAATGATTAATTTTTGAAATTTTTTATATGCCACATAAATTGAAACAACGAGAGTTACTTTTTTAAGTAAATTATTTTCTTATTCTCAGTTTCTTAGTATCGCGTAAAAAAAATCATTATATGAGAGCAACGGATATTGACCCGTGCTAGTATATAATATAAGCAGTACAAATCGTGTATCTAGTATATAACTAGAGATATCAGGTGCCTGCGCTAGCGCACCCAACGTATGTTAATTTTTTTTTCTTCCAATTTATGTGACACAAATGAAATTTGAAAAAATGAATTAAATTTTTTGTATGTGTTTCTTTAAAAAAAATTAAATTGTTAATTTATGTACCTTTTGTGTCATTTTCGATAATATATGTTACGACATCTGTTTATTTTATGTGATACAAGTGATTTTAGGAAAGTCAACGAAATTTTTATATGATTCTCACATATTTTTATTGTCATTTTACTGTGATTCATAGTACTTTTTAGTTCTTACGTTATTTTCAAACAATATATGCAACTTTTTTTGTTTCGATAAAAATAAGGGAGTCAACCAAATTTCATTATGTTTTTTAACTATGTTTTCCAAAAAATATCTTAAATTGTTACATTCGTTTTAAAGCTTTTTTTTTAATGTAATTTTCAAATATGTAACAAATTAGGAATTAAGAAGAATTAAAGTTTTCAAATCATTATATTTCTATTAAAATGTTCAAATCTTTAAAACTCCACATATATGCACAAATTAATAGAAGGAAGTCAAAGTTTTTTTAAGAAAAATATATGAAAGCTCATTTTAATAATAACATATATATATTTCATTTTTAATATATGAATCCCTCCTTTTCGATTTATAAGAACTTTTTTTTTTTATTTAAAAAAGAAAATAACTTCTGAATTTTAATTTTTTATATAGCATATTTAAGATCACAAAATTAAAAAATATTTCAATACACAAAATTTAATATACATATAAATTTTAATTTTTTTGATTGATTCCACCCAATATTATACTTTGATTATAATTATTGATAGCTAAGCGTAATCATTATTTATTTATTTTCATATAATAAATAGATATCACAATAACTCATAAAAAATAAAGAAATAACAAAAATGAGGTAATACTGATAATAATAACTGAAGATGTTTCTAGAATTATTTAATTTTCTTGTTATCATTCGTGGTAATTTTTACTTGCATGAATTATATTTTTACCTTTGATCATCATACACTTCATATATAGAAAGATGTTTCTAGAATTATTTATTCTTGATAGATTTTTGTTAGAATGAAAATACATTTTTATTCTTAGTTGTCTAAATACAAATATATCATCCTATTCATTTTTATTTGTAAAGTTACTTTTAACATCTTTTTCTTTAATTTCAATCTAATATATATTATTAATGTTATCACACTTATTTATTTTCAAGTATATTAATTAGAACCAAAATAAAATGAAAATAATTAATTCATGATAAATTTTATATAAAAAGTAGGCATTGTTTATAAGCATAATGAATAGAAAAAAATATTAAGAATTAAATTAAAGTAATATTAAAATAGAGTAATAATAAATTAGATATCACAATAACTCACAAAAGAAAAGAAAGTGAAGTAATAACAAAATAAGTTAGTGATGATAACAATAACTTAAGATATTTCTAGAATTATTAATTATCTTTCTTAATAGATTTTTGTTAGAGTAAAATTACATTTTTGCACTTGGTTATTATTCACTTCATACATAAAAAGAGGTTTCTAGAATTATTAATTATCTTTTTTAATAGATTTTTGTTAGAATAAATTACATTTTTTCTCCTGGTCATCCTCCCACTTCACTTTTCTGTATAATAGAAATATAAGCAGCATCTTTTCCAAAACTGAATAGAGATAGATCTTCATTATGAATTCAAACTGCTACATTCCAATTACCTGGACAACTTGTCAGGCAGCAAGCTAAGACAAATAAAATTGATTGCACAACTTCTGAGGCAGCGAAACCAAATCTAACTACCTGCACAACTTCTGAGGCAGCTAAACCAAATCTAACTACCTGCACAACTTCTGAGGCAGCTAAACCAAATCTAACTACCTGCACAACTTCCGAGGCAACGCAGACAGAAGATGCACAGACAGCAGAAAGAGACAAATTGACTGCACAAATTGTGAGGCAGCGGAGAAAATGATGCACAACGTCAGAGATTAGATTGAGGAAAAAGAAAAAGAAGGAGAGTGAAATCAACCATTTCCTTTACCAAAACGGAAGTTTCAGATCAGACTCGGAGAATCGGCGCAGACCCAACGTATGTTAATTTTTCTTCTTCCAATTTATGTGACACAAATGAAATTTGAAAAAATAAATTAAATTTTTTGTATGTGTTTCTTTAAAAAAAATTAAATTGTTAATTTATGTACCTTTTGTGTCATTTTCGATTAATATATGTTACGACATCTGTTCTATTTTATGTGATACAAGTGATTTTAGGAAAGTCAACGAAATTTTTTATATGATTCTCGCATATTTTTAATTGTCATTTTACTGTGATTCATAGTACTTTTTAGTTCTTACGTTATTTTCAAACAATATATGCAACTTTTTTTGTTTCGATAAAAATAAGGGAGTCAACCAAATTTCATTATGTTTTTTAACTATGTTTTCCAAAAAATATCTTAAATTGTTACATTCCGTTTTAAAGCTTTTTTTTTTAATGTAATTTTCAAATATGTAACAAATTAGGAATTAAGAAGAATTAAAGTTTTCAAATCATTATATTTCTATATTAAAATGTTCAAATCTTTAAAACTCCACATATATGCACAAATTAATAGAAGGAAGTCAAATAGTTTTTTTAAGAAAAATATATGAAAGCTCATTTTAATAATAACATATATATATATTTCATTTTTAATATATGAATCCCTCTTTTTAGATTTATAAGAACTTTTTTTTTTTATTTCAAAAAGAAAATAACTTCTTAATTTTAATTTTTTTTATATAGCATATTTAAGATCACAAAATTAAAAAATATTTCAATACACAAAATTTAATATACATATAAATTTTAATTTTAATTTTGATTGATTCCACCCAATATTATATTTTGATTTATAATTATTGATAGCTAAGCGTAATCATTATTTATTTATTTTCATATAATAAATAGATATCACAATAACTCATAAAAAATAAAGAAATAACAAAAATGAGGTAATACTGATAATAATAACTGAAGATGTTTCTAGAATTATTTAATTTTCTTGTTATCATTCGTGGTAGATTTTTACTTGCATGAATTATATTTTTACCTTTGATCATCATACACTTCATATATAGAAGATGTTTCTAGAATTATTTATTCTTGATAGATTTTGTTAGAATGAAAATACATTTTTATTCTTAGTTGTCTAAATACAAATATATCATCCTATTCATTTTTATTTGTAAAGTTACTTTTAACATCTTTTCTTTAATTTCAATCTAATATATATTATTAATGTTATCACACTTATTTATTTCAAGTATATTAATTAGAACCAAATAAAAATGAAAATAATTAATTCATGATAAATTTTTATATAAAAAGTAGGCATTGTTTTATAAGCATAATGAATAGAAAAAAATATTAAGAATTAAATTAAAGTAATATTAAAATAGAGTAATAATAAATTAGATATCACAATAACTCACAAAAGAAAAGAAAGTGAAGTAATAACAAAATAAGTTAGTGATGATAACAATAACTTAAGATATTTCTAGAATTATTAATTATCTTTCTTAATAGATTTTTGTTAGAGTAAAATTACATTTTTGCACTTGGTTATTATCACTTCATACATAAAAAGAGGTTTCTAGAATTATTAATATCTTTTTTAATAGATTTTTGTTAGAATAAATTACATTTTTTCTCCTGGTCATCCCCCACTTCACTTTCTGTATAATAGAAATATAAGCAGCATCTTTTCCAAAACTGAATAGAGATAGATCTTCATTATGAATTCAAACTGCTACATTCCAATTACCTGGACAACTTGTCAGGCAGCAAGCTAAGACAAATAAAATTGATTGCACAACTTCTGAGGCAGCCGAAACCAAATCTAACTACCTGCACAACTTCTGAGGCAGCTAAACCAAATCTAACTACCTGCACAACTTCTGAGGCAGCTAAACCAAATCTAACTACCTGCACAACTTCCGAGGCAACGCAGACAGAAGAT